>OX345639.1:477500-752500 GCA_947044365.1 Petrosia ficiformis
AGCCATTTTACTTTTCCTGATGCAGTTCCGCCAGCCACACCTATTACAAAAGGAGTCTTCTTTTTGAGACCAGTAGGTATAGGTGATAGCTTATTTGTAGGACTAGCAGGAGGAGGAGTAAATGAGATCCTTGATAGCTTGCTTTCTGCCATTGTCTAGACTCCGCCTATGAATTAAATAATTGCAAATGGACACAGTGGCTCTTTTACTTCTGCTCTATTAGCTAGTTGGATAACACAGCTGGAAGTAGTTTGGAAATATAATTATATTTATTAAATGAACTGATGAAATCGTGTTGTCTTGGTGTGAAACCACGTGGTGTGTGCATGCAACTTCCATGTATATAATTTATACTGTTATTAAATTCATCACTATAATTATCCACCAGTCTGTCATCCATGTTCAAACACTTTTAGTGGTCTCATTCCAAAACTATACTGATTTTGGAATGAGACTATAACCTTTTTTTCTAGTATCTAAATATGACTAGTCATCTTGTTATAATGACATCATCCCATATGTCACGCTCTACCATACATCCAAATCACCATGGCAACCACAATCAGAGTGTTGCCAAGGCTACAGTTCCTATAGACTCCTCCACACTTCACCATTATCACAAGAAATCAGAAGAGATATATCACATCACACAGGGAAGAGGTGTTGTGAGTTTAGGGAAGGAGAGAGTGGAGGTGACTCGAGGAGACACTGTTTATATACCTCCAGGCATTCCTCATAATGCTCAGAACACTGGAGGAGAAGATTTGAAGTTTCTCTGTGTTTCAACTCCACCTTATCAACACGAGGACACATTTTAGTTAATGAACAATGAATATAATATATTTTCTATAAATAGGTTTGAGTCTCAGTATGGGTTTGAGACTTTGAGTGTCAGTAATTCAGTATATATGAATGGTTTGAGTCTGAGTATTATGAATGGGTTTGAGTATAGATTGTAGACTGCAATACCAGCTCATTGTTCATTTAAATATTGGCCAATCTGTTGCCACAGTGATCTTAGTTTTTCCATTCCTTCAGATGACAATGGTGTATTAAGACACTTTATAATCTCCCATGATTGTAGTAGGTCTGTCAATACCACTGTATCTGACTGAATGAATGGAAATGGTGAACTAATGAATGAATGAATGAATGGACATAGGTCTGTGAACTAATAATGATGAATGAATGGACCTAGGTCTGTGAACTAATAATGATGAATGGACGGAGATAGGTCTGTAAATACCACTATGAATGAATGAATGGAATGGTGAACTAATAATGATGAATGAATGGACCTAGGTCTGTGAACTAATAATGATGAATGGACGAACATAGGTCTGTAAATACCACTATGAATGAATGAATGGAATGGTGAACTAATAATGATGAATGAATGGACCTAGGTCTGTGAACTAATAATGATGAATGGACGGACATAGGTCTGTAAATACCACTATGAATGAATGAATGGAAATGGTGAACTAATAATGATGAATGAATGGACCTAGGTCTGTGAACTAATAATGATGAATGGACGGACATAGGTCTGTAAATACCACTATGAATGAATGAATGGAATGGTGAACTAATAATGATGAATGAATGGACCTAGGTCTGTGAACTAATAATGATGAATGGACGGACATAGGTCTGTAAATACCACTATGAATGAATGAATGGAATGGTGAACTAATAATGATGAATGAATGGACCTAGGTCTGTGAACTAATAATGATGAATGGACGGACATAGGTCTGTAAATACCACTATGAATGAATGAATGGAAATGGTGAACTAATAATGATGAATGAATGGACCTAGGTCTGTGAACTAATAATGATGAATGGACGGACATAGGTCTGTAAATACCACTATGAATGAATGAATGGAATGGTGAACTAATAATGATGAATGAATGGACCTAGGTCTGTGAACTAATAATGATGAATGGACGGACATAGGTCTGTAAATACCACTATGAATGAATGAATGAATGGTGAACTAATAATGATGAATGAATGAATGGAAATGGTGAACTAATAATGATGAATGAATGAATGTAGTATTATATGATTTAATGTTTGATTTGTATGAAGATGAATGGATTCTTAAATATTTACCTCATCAACTATTACACTAGGGCTAGACTGGTTTGATAAAATAACATCTTTTTGTCTGTTTGTCAGTTCGTGTTGTCGAGCCTTCAATAGAGATAATATATGTCTTGTTTCAAGTAACTCTGGATGTTGTTTAGCTTTGTATGGAACCTGTAGTAGCATATTCTATAAATAGTAACTAGTATTAAATACTATTCTATAAATAGTAACAGACTAATAGCCATAGTAGCTATTAATAGTAACATTATCTACAGAATCATTAATAGTACTGTCTAAATATTAACAGACTAGAATCTATAAATAGTAACAGACAATTATCTATTAATAGTACTCAGTAACAGACTATTATCAGTAGAATCTATTAATAGTACTTGGTCTATAAATTGTAACAGATCATTATTTATAGAATCTATTAATAGTAATAGACAATTATCTATAGAATCTATTAATAGTACTCGGTCTATAAATAGTAACAGACTATTATCAGTAGAATCTATTAATAGTACTTGGTCTATAAATAGTAACAGATCATTATCTATAGAATCTATTAATAATTATCTATAGAATTAATAGTACTCGGTCTATAAATAGTAACAGATCATTATCTATTAATAGTACTTGGTCTATAAATATTATCTTTAGAATCTATTAATAGTTGACTCACTTTTTGTAAGTAATCTACTACAATATTGTTCATTGCTGAAGGTATACATTCCTCCAGGATATTGGCATGAGGTGTTATTTCTGCAAACTGTCGAAATGCATCCAGAGAATAATGTTGAGATAACCATGAATGAGTGTGACTTAAAATTAATGAGAAACAAATAGTGATTGGTTTCAATAAGTCATGTGACTTCAATGTCCCGCACTGGGAAAGAATATTAGCCACACCCACTAAAACAGCTGTGGGTGAATTCTTATTCACCATAGCACATGAAATAGAAAGAACCTGAGAAATGATATAAACACTACAACTATGATATCACAATCAATCTTAACTATTATCACTATCATCAGCATCACTACCACCATTATCACTATTATCACCATCACTACTATCAGCATCACTACCACTGTTATCACTATTATCACCATCACTACTATCAGCATCACTACCACTGTTATCACTATTATCACCATCACTACCACCATTATCACTATTCTCACCATCACTATTATCACAATCACTGTTATCACCATCACCCATCACTACCACTATTATCACTATTATCACCATCACTACCACCATTATCACTATTCTCACCATCACTATTATCACAATCACTGTTATCACCATCACCCATCACTACCACTATTATCACTATTATCACCATCACTACCACCATTAGCATTATCATTATCACTACATCACTCATAACATGACACACATACCATTAAAAGCTGTTGTTTATACAACTGATGAAGAAGTAGAGACACAATTTGTAACAATTCTGATGTTATTAAAACATGTATCTACCACAAATAAAAAATGAATGAACTAATGTTTTGACAAATATACTCACATACACATTATACACATACACACACACACACACACACACACTCACCACAGATTTCCATCCATTCCTCTGAGCAACAAGTGCTCCATTAAGTATTTTTAACAATTGATCCACAAGTTCAGTTGGAACTTGTGTAATGTATGACATTAGACCAGGCTTTGATAAAATATCTTTGAGACATTGAAGACAATAAGACTTAACAGAAGAGAGAAATGAAAAGAGAATAGACAAGTGGTAATAGATTATCACATACAATTATGATAGCATCATTCTTATCTTTCTTTAACTGATATAAACACAACTCAAGCAAGCCTCTACAAGCCTATAAGTAACCAAAGGTAACTAGTGAAACATGTATATCACATGAGACAGACCTCTTCTTGTAGGGATATATCAAATGATGAGAGAGTTATGGAGGACCATAATTTGAGGTTTTGGAGAGAAGAACTAGGATGATGTTGTATGAACTCTTTCTATTAGTGATAATGATATTAACATGAGAGTCTAGCTATGTATAATATTAACCTGTTGTGTAGGGGTTAAAAATGCAATGAGACGATTCAATAATAATTGAATGTGAAGAGTATGATGAGAATTAGTATTTGGTAATGTAATTATCTAAAACAATAGAAGGTAGATAGATAGACAAAGGGATAGATAGATGAAGTAGATAGATAGATAGATTGATAGATACATACATCTAGATTGATAGATGGATGGATAGATAGATAGATAGATAGATAGACAGATAGATAGACAAAGGGATAGATAGATGAAGTAATAAACAGATAGATAGATAGATTGATAGATAGATATATATAGATAGATAGATAGATAGATAGATAGATAGATAGATAGATAGACACATAGATAGATATCTTGAGAGTTACTTTACCAGTTGAGTTAACAAATTAACATGTTTATAACATAGCTCACTAGGACCCCATCTGAAAATAATACAAGAATATCAGAATCTGGTACAAAGGTTAATAATGATGTCATGTTACTTGCTAGACAATTATGTGACTATCATGTGACTATTGTTATAACAAAATGAAGAATCATGTGACTATTGGTTGAAAATCATGTGACTATTATCAAGACGATCGTGTGACAATTATTACATTAATATTCATTCCAACCTTGCAAGGAAGCTGAAGATGTCTTGTGCAAGTAAAGAACAGTATATATCATCATTAAATAAATTTCTGAAAAGTACTACCTCCTGAGGTACACATTAATAAATAGATATGAGAGTTTAAAATAGACACACATATACTAACCAAGATGTTGTAATGTTCAGCAGAGAGACAGGCCAGTATTGAACAGAAGTGAGTACAGATGTTCTCATATAATGTTACCTCATAGGAGGGTTGACCCCCATATGATACTCCTAATATATATACTGGTAAATTAAACTCAGCATGACCTGAAAACATAATAAATATGTTAATAGGTTTGTTAACTAAATCAACTTACAATACTTAACACATTCAAATATAGTATCTACTAATCGACAAGACACTGAAGAGACACACTGTAAAGAGAGGATATCAATAACAACAACAATTATAATAATAACAACAACAATAATAATAATAATAATAATAATAATAATAATAATAATAATAATAATAATAATAATAATAATAATGAGTTAACAATGACAATAATATCAATAATAACAAATACCCCACTAAACTAGATTGCAACAACAATAATAATAATAATAACAACACTATTATTAATAAAATAATCTTACTTGAGATGAAGTTTCCTCAAGAAGATATAAACGATTTCTCTCTAAGAAAGGATACACAACACAACTGAATACACACTGTGACACACACATATACGCTTACATACACACATATGCACACACACCCAAACAATCGTACACACATACCATACACATACACACATATGCACAAACACACCCAAACACTCGTACACACATACATACCATACACATACACAGATTACACACACAGTACCTTCTAGATTATGGAAATACTTGAGTAAAGTACATAACATAATACACCATGCATAAGAATTGCTAGTGGTATTATCTGATGTGAGGTAATTAATAGATTGGATATGAATATTATTAATATCACATACTTGATGTTGATGTTAAGTGTTGTAAAAATATTTCACAATTCATTAGTGCAGTAAACACTGGTTCCAGCTGTGTATAAACATGTATGTATGTATGTATGTATGTATGTATGTATGTATGTATGTATGTATGTATGTATGCATGTATGTAAGTATGCGGGTTCATTGTCAGCTACCTCCTCGTGGTGAACCTGGTAACGCATTGTTTTGGCAGTGTGGCGAAAAGCTGACAATCACTTCTGTGAAGCGTGTGGAGTAGTCTAGCTCACAGAGGTGTTCAGTTGCCTAGATCTTGCAAATCTAGGGATCGTAAATTGCACGAGAGTAATGTCTGGAAAAGTAGCTGGGGGCCCAGCCATTCTTAAGCGAGTGTCATTCTGTGGCAGGGCCATAGTAGCAGCCACATGGAACGTGCGGTCATTGGTGGAGAGAGCAGGTGGTGACCGGCGTATCTGTAGGAGTAGACCAGAAAGGCAAGGTGGCGACCGGCGTATCTGCAGGAGTAGACCAGAAAGGCAAGCACAAGAAGTCCTGAATGTAGTAGACCACAAGTTAGATTTCATGATGAAAGAGCTCAGGAGATATCGAGCTGCAGTACAAGAGACCAAATGGTTTGGGAAGGATGTGTGGGAGGCTCAGGGGTACACATTCCTGCATTCTGGACGTCCACTTCCCAGTGAGGAGGGAATAGTAGTGAGGAACAAGGGTGTTGGTATTGCACTGGATGAAAGGGCTACCGCAGCTTGGAAGGAGGCGGGGGAAGTATGGAATGCTGTTGGCTCGCGTATTGTCACTGCTCGACTGAAGACTACTAGTGTTGGGCAGAGGAGACCCGGCGGTTCTAGGGAGACAAGAAATATCTATATCTCCATCATATCAGTCTATGCTCCAACAGCCAAGGCCCCACCTAATGTTATGCAGAAGTTTATGGATGATCTCCAAGACACTGTGGATAAGATCTCACCATTAGATGTGCTCATTCTCTTGGGTGACTTTAATGCCCGAGTTGGCAGGAGAGAAGATGATCACCTGTGGTTTGGTGTGTGTGGGAAATATGGTATCGGTCAGTGCAATGATGCTGGTGAGAGATTCTTGGAGTTCTGTGCCCGCAACCAATTCACCATCATGAATACATGGTTTGAGAAGAAGCAACACCATCTGGCTACGTGGAAACACCCAGCAACTAATAAGCCACATATGATTGATTATGTTGTTATGAGGGCTGACCAACGCTTCTTTTGTACTGATGTACAGGTGATGAGGGGTGCTAATTGCTGGTCTGATCACCACATGGTCCGAGCTAAATTGAGGATTCAGTTCCCTAGGCTTAAGAAGGTATCAGCTAGCGTGTTACCTATAGCTGTCCATGCACTTCAGCGGTCAGTGTGTAAGGAAGCATACCAACAAAAGGTGGCGGAATATCTATCACAACAGCCACATAACTCTGAAAAGCCAGCTGAGTACAAATGGAGCACTTTGAGGTGTTGTATTATGTCAGCAGCTGAAGCAGCAGTTGGGTATGGAAGAAAGAAGCAGCCAGATTGGTTTCTGGATGCTGCAGACTCCCTTCAGCCACTTCTTGATGAGAAAAATGCTGCCTATAATAGATACCTACAGATGAGCACTGTGTCAGCCAAGAAAGAGTTCCGAAGACACTAAAGGATTGTGAGCCGAGCTGTTGATGCAGCAAAAGAGAAGTGGATCTGCAGAGTGGCTGCTGACGCAGAGAAGGCAAAGAAAGACGGCAAACAGAGGTGGGTATGTGTGAGACAGCTACAGATGGCATACCCAGGGCGTAGACCACGAAGACCTACAGCACTTTTGAAAGATGATGGGAAACTAACAACAACCCCAGAGGAAGTCAAGCATAGATGGTTCCAACACTTCAGCAAGATCTTGAATGTTCCCAGTGAGTTTTGCCAAGATGCTATTGACACAATACCTAGCCATCCCCCCTACCTGGAGCTGGATGGTCCTCCAACCTTAGAAGAGCTATGGTCAGCATTGAGCAAACTGAAGAACGGGAAAGCAAGTGGAAAAACAGGAATCTTCCCCGAGCTGCTGAAGTGTGGATGTGTGGAGCTGCATGAAAGGCTATTGATGGTCATGCAGGATGTGTGGGAACAAGGAGCAGTTGTGGAGGATTGGAAGCATGCTGTGATTGTCCCCATTCCGAAGAAGGGTGACCTGAAGGAGTGCAATAACTGGAGAGGTATCAGTCTGTTAGATGTAGTTGGGAAGTTGTTTGCACGCATTATTCAGGAGAGATTGCAAATGATAGCAGAAGATATCCTCCCAGAGTCTCAGTGTGGCTTCCGGGGAGGAAGGGGGTGCACAGACATGATCTTCGCAGCCAGACAATTGGTGGAAAAGTGCTGTGAACACGATGATGTTCTTTTTATGCTCTTTGTGGATCTGAGGAAAGCATACGACTCTGTACCAAAGTCTGCTCTCTGGAAGGTATTGGGAAAGTGCGGTGTACCGCCAGCTATGCTGTCCATTATCCAATCTATTCATGATGGCATGCAGGCCGAGGTCAGAGTTGGAGACATTACCACAGACAGCATAGAGGTTAATAATGGCCTCAGGCAAGGCTGCACTCTTGCACCATCACTTTTTAACATCTATTTCAGCACGATGGTGGCCTACTGGAGAGCCAGGAACCCAGATGTTGGGGTACAGTGAGGTATAGGCATGGCAGGCGGCTGGTTGGAGATCGAACATCTAAATGACGCCTACACCTGATTAGAATTAAAGAATCCCAGTTTGCTGATGATGTTGCTGTGTATGCTACATCTCGTGATACATTTGAGAGTGCCACAAGAGAGTTTGTTAGTGCAGCTTCTAAATGGGGGCTAACAGTCAGCATTACTAAAACAAAGGGTATGGTCATTGGCAACCATCTAGCATCTACCGACACCTTGCCACTGCAGCTAGAGGCAGATCAGATAGAGATTGTCTCAGATTTCACATACCTTGGAAGCAAAATCACCAGGGATGGTGAAGTCAAGGAGGAAGTGAAGTGTCGTATTGGCAAAGCTGCAAGAGCATTTGGATGCCTACAGAGGCCAGTCTTTCGAAACCGCCACCTCTCAGTAGAGACAAAAAGAAATGTTTATAGGGCTGTTGTTCTGTATGGGGCAGAAACATGGGCTGTTAAAGCTGAGAGTGTGAGACGTCTGAACAACTTTCACAACAGGTGTGTGAGGACCATCATGGGGGTCAGTAAATACCAACAGTGGAAGGAGCGGATAACATCAAGACGATTGGCAGAAGCATTTGGGATGGAAGAAACAATGGCACACCTCCTGATGAAGCAGCGGCTGAGGTGGCTTGGTCACCTGGCCCGTATGGAGCCCTCACGCATGCCTAAACAGCTGTTGTATGGCGAGCTAGAGAAGAAGAGGCCTAGCCATGGAACCAAGAGGAGATGGAGAGATCTGGTGACAGCAGACATCAAGGCAGTGAATATGGATGATGGATGGTATGACCTTGCACAGGACAGAAAGGCGTGGCGGGCTCTGTGCCAAAAAGGTCTTATGTCCCTGGTGGAACAGCATCACCCAGGCTGGCCCTCTGGACGTTCCAGCTCTAGCACAGTTGGCTCTTATCCTTGCCTATGTGGAAGATCTTTTAGAAGAAAGGGTGACCTCACAAGGCACCGCCGCTTCTGCGGCAGTGTCAGCATGGTGGACCACTAACATCTCTCCAGGCATTATAGCCAGGGCTCTGCCCAAGGATACCGTTATCATCTAACGATGGACGGCTTCAAGATTCAAGATTCAAGATGTAAGTATGCATGTAGGTATTATGTACATATGTGCATACATATGTATGTACTAACATACAAACATACTAACATACGTATATAAGTAAATGTGTACGTAATTATGTATCATACACATGAATAATAATTATGTATGTAAGAAGTATGTATGTATGTAACTATGTATATACTATATATATTATATATGTACAATATAATATATCAGTGTGTTAACGTACAACTATTGTTATATTAGCTTCAATCTCAGCTAGTTTTGGTTTACACATACTGATCTCACAGGAAGGACTTGGAGGAAGTGAACTAAAACAAAAGATATAACAAAATAAAATGGTGGCCTGATTGTTTACCTGGTAAGTTCCAGAAGAAATATTAGTATAGTTTCAGCAATATCATGTTGATAGCTCTCATATTCCTAACAGGAGGAAAAGATGTTTCCATGGTTACTAATATTAGAATAAGAAAAACTGCTAAGTACAGTATAACTATACCTGTATAACTTTCAATAGTAATGTAGAAAAGAAACGACAAGTCTTTAGTAGCTTAGAGAACAACATTTGTCCATCCTATATATACACATATATACTGTACTTATATACATACATACATATATACGTACATACATACCTACATACACACATATATACTATACATACATATACACGTACTTACGTACATATATACATACATATATACATGTACATACATGTGGTTATATATACATATTCACCTTATCTTTTTGAGAAGCACATTTCACACACTCTCGACTTTTTTGCTTCATAGCATCACATATTCCACACACTACACTACTCAGACTCCACTCATTATCTGACGGACAGTGAGTGTGGTCTCGTAGACGACATACTAACTTACCAACTGCTTTCCAAGTCAATAGAATCAGAGAAGGATCAAAATGAAGTGATATTTGTGCAGTATTAAATAAAGAGCAGATAACTATGAAGAGGTAAGGGAGGGAGAGTGAAGGGATGGAGGGAATGAAGGATGGAAGGACGGACATATGGAAGTTAGTGTAAGATATACAAAGGGAGAATGTTACCTCTGTTAATAGAAGTAAACTCTCCTTCTAAAATTTCTGATGGTTTGATGTATTCCACACAGTCTGCTGATAACTACAGAATATCACATGACTTTCATGTAAATGTCACATGATGTTTGTATTCTACCTTGAGCAAAGTAAAACTTGTTTTGAAAAGTGGTCCCAAGTAGTTAGCTATCTCTTGAAAATGTTGAGTGTGGTTTAACTCAACTTCCTAATTATATATATATAACATACATACATACATAGTTACATACATACATACATACATACATACATACACACATACATACATACATACAGTACATACATACATACATACACACATACATACACACATACATATATACATACATACAGTACATACACACATACATACACACATACATACATACATATATACACACAGTACATATATACACACAGTACATATATACACACATACATATATACACACATACATATATACATACACACATACATACACACATACATATATACATACATACAGTACATACACACATACATACACACATACATACATACATATATACACACAGTACATATATACACATACCTTACAAAGCTTTAAAACATATTGTAATGTTTTAAATGAAGTTTCAAGATACAAATATAATGATAAAAGGAATTTTCTGGATGATTGAAGAAAGGTTTTCAGGATATTAGCAACTCCAGTTAATGAAACTACATTCCTTTGTAAAAGCTATGAATATAATTATAAATATATGAATATTTAATTAGATCATGGATGAAAAACCTGACAATGGTGTTGTATTTTGTCAAAATCTGTTACAACATTTTCAGTCAAAAGTTGAAGACAGCTGTCAACTTTGTTCTCAAATAAGCTGACAACCTAAATATATGGTACTCCTCATCCCATCTCTTGTATCCTTAATACACATTTGATAATACACACACATACCTTCTTTGTGAGTGGTAGAAGAGATTCATACATTTGTAATCCAGTTAGTTTATCATTGTTTGAATAAACTGATGATAATTCATTTAAATCTCAAGTAGGAAATAATGAATTAGTTATATATATATATATAATATATATTATATGATGTAATTAGTATGTTTGTAATATATATACATGCATGTGTATGTTGTATGTATGTACGCTGCATATATGTATATATGTATGCATGTATGTACGTATGTACATATGTACGTATACATGTATATATGTACGTATACATGTATACATGTATGTATGTATGTATGTATGTATGTATGTACTACATACATGTATGTACCTATGTATGCATACCATGTGCAACTTTGTATCCCTTCGAGATGTGTTGTATTAAAAATTAAGATTAGATGATTATTTATTAATTATCAAATTTTCTTACTTCTTTGTCTTCATCTGGTTCTTCATCTGGCAGAGGGACAGTATCTCCAACCTCCATTTAATTAAATACGTTATACCTTACGCAAAAATGGGCGTGGTTATGGTACGAGGGCGCGCTCTTATAACCGCCCAAAGAACATGGCTGCAAGAAGAAGTGGTCAGGTATGTATAGTATTATGTGTGTGTGTGTGTGTTTGTGTATTTGTACATGTATTGTATTTATTATATAGCCCCAGTCATCTTCATCTGCTCAGCCAATATCATACTCTGCTTTCGGGAAGAAAGTGAGACAGGAATATAACAAGCTCTGCAGTACTAAAAAACAGGAACAGTTGAAGAGTGTAAAAGTACATGTTTAGACACCTTTAGTGCATGTTTATTATATTTGTCATTTCATTTTAATCAGCAAACTCTTTTGGAAAATCGGCAAGTAATTAAAAGAGCTTTAGCAGACAAGCGAGAGGAAATACCTGATCTACAAATACCTCAGAAATGGAAGGAGAAAACATCACGAGAGGTATATTAGTATCAGAGGGTTGTGATAGGGTCTTTATTACCTCATTGTTTTCAGGCCCAGTTGTTGTTTATTAATCATTATGGGAAGTATTTTCATCATAATATTCCACTGTTCACTATGGAATCTGTACCCTCTCTTCCTCATTTCAGTGTCTGGTGTCCTATACAAGAAAACTTTCTTGTGAGTAGATTGATTGTTGAATCGATGGATGGATTGTTGAATGGATGATCGAATTAATGCATGATAGATGGATGCATGGAACCATCTATGAAAGGATGGATGATTGGATCAATGGATAGATGAATGGATGATTCAATGAATTTATGGATGAATGGATGGATGGACAAATGGGTATATGCATGCATGGAAGAATCTATGGAAGGATGGATGAATGGATGGAAAGATGGATGATGGATGGATGGACAGATAGATGAATGATGGATGGATGGATGGATGAATGATGGATGGATGGACAGATAGATGAATGATGGATGGATGGATGGACAGATAGATGAATGATGGATGGATGGACAGATAGATGAATGATGGATGGATGGATGGATGGACAGATAGATGAATGATGGATGGATGGATGGACAGATAGATGAATGATGGATGGATGGATGGACAGATAGATGAATGATGGATGGATGGATGGACAGATAGATGGACATGAGCAGACCAAAGTATTATGTCGTTTTTGTCATTTTCAGGTCGAAGATGAGACAGTATTACATAACATACCTTATATGGGCGAAGAGGTTCTTAGCAAAGACGATAGTTTTATTGAGGACTTGATTAAAAATTACGATGGTAAAATTCATGATAGTTCTCCTGAAATAGGTAAGTATGTTTATAATCATGTACTTAATGACATCATGTGATTGATGATGTCATCAATGACATCATAAATGATTGATGATGTCATCACAGAGGAAAAGGTGGAAGACGATATGTTAGTTCAGTTAGTAGACAAATTGAAAGAGAAGTATATTGTTCAGCCAAAAGGTAGGAGAAACAATATAATTATATATTATTATAATTATTTTGTTTTATATAGTAAGGACAGGTTCTGGAGCTTCCTCTCAAGAATCTCCTTCAAGTCCCTCTTGGGATGAAGGTAACACTCCAGAAGAGAGAATGTTCTATTCTATTGCTGTTGTGATCAATACTGGAGAGAGTCCTAAACAATTGTTGCAGAGGTGTGTTCATGTGTACGTGTTGTATGTGTGTGTGTTATATGTGTGTGTGTTATGTGTGTGTGTGTGTGTGTGTGTTATGTGTGTAACCACTCTTTCTTTCTTCGTGTATAGATATCATGAGTTATCACAGAAACCTAGTGTATCTCAATGTATCCCAAATATAAATGAGTACGATAATCACACACACACATAGCACTCATACACATCACACACACAGACACATGCATACACACATTCACATATTTTATAATAATTATGTTTAATGTTTATGTAGTCCTGGTGTTCCTCCGTTGACACGGCAACAAGCTCTTCATTCCTATCAAACTCTCTTTTGTCGAAGATGTTTCAAATATGATTGTTACAAGCATGGTGAGAAACATGGGTCTTAAATCTCTTAATAATTCATAATGTATTTGTTTAATTAGGTTGGGAACCAATACCATTACCTGTTAATCATTTGGTGAGAGGACGTTTTATTTCTATTTCATTCTGTCTATTCCCATTGTCTTGTCTCACTGAATGTAATAAATATCATATTCTAATTGTCATAATCGACTACGTAAATAGAATGATATTACTATGTTTTATCTTTTTCAGAAGCGTGCCAATGCTCAACCTAATAAGACACCATGTAGTGATAAATGTTTTCTTCATACTGTTGATCCTGAGGTATTATCGTCACTCATGCATCATAAACAGTCCTCAAAATATTCCAAAGCAAAGTTAGAGAAAGGAAAAGCTCCATCTAAGCCTCTAAACCCTCCTCCTTTAATTTATGTTGATAGTGGATCAGAGGACTCTTCAAGCGAGGAAGAAATGGAGGAAGACCTATCTGGACAAACCAGTGAGACTCCTCTTTCATCTGATGACGAAGCTTTTAAAAAACCCAGAGATACTCAAGAAGTAGCCAAGAAGAGTGGGGTTGGGCCTTTAGTTGGTATGGGAATGAGTCGCGGAAGCATTGGAATGAGTTGGAAGGGAAAAGGGAAAATAAAATGTCGGGACTCTCGAGAGAGTTTAGGAAGAGAACCAGAAGAGAAAGGAGATAGTCAAGGTGAGAAAATGGAGGAGGTTTTACCACAGGGATGGAACGGTCGAGAGGTGATCTTGTTTAGAATGATTCATCCCATATTTGGACATAATTATTGTTCCATTGCTGAAATTATTCACACAAAGACATGTCAACAGGTATGCGAGTAACCATGACAACTTAACTATAACCATGGCAACCTTCATTAATTTAGGTTTATGAATATTCCTGTAGTCTGCCTGCCGATCCAGCACTCTATCAACGTCCCTCTCGTTTACTTGGAAGGAAGAGGAAGAAGAAAAACATGAGGTTTGTTTAACTTTGTTACTATGTCACATGTATATCACATGATGTCTTAATTATTTGTAGGGCATGGTCTCATCATCATAGAAAAATTAAAAGAGTGACTGGTAAGTAATGTCGATAAAAACGTCTCCATGTTGTATTATCAGTTTAATTATAGAGGGGCAATCCACATATCAATTAAATTATCAACCATGTCTTCATCCTGGCAAGTCATGTGATCAATCTTGTATTTGTGTGGCTTCACATAATTTCTGTGAAAAATATTGTAATTGTTCTCCTGATTGTGAGTTACCTGTCCATCTGATCAAAGAACCATTAAGTCATCATCTATCTATTCAAGGTCCTAATCGATTTCCTGGGTGTCGCTGTCGGTCATCATGTAGCACCAAACATTGTCCATGTTTTTTAGCAGTCAGAGAATGTGATCCAGACCTTTGTAACACATGTGGTGCTGGTGAGTTCATGGACTCATACCCATACTGTCTGTAGTTGTAATTATTTACATTAGAAAAACCAATGGACTCATACCCATGCTATTTCCGTAATTATATCAGTCAAAAATAGACTCATACCCATACTATGTTCTTAATTAGACTCATACCGAGTTATCTATCCATTAGGAGACAATCTTGAGTCACAGTTTGCACCTTGTAAAAATATTGCTATTCAGAGAGGACAGAGAAAGCACCTATTAATGGCTCCATCTGATGTTGCTGGTTGGGGAATATATTTAAAAGATGGAGTGGAAAAGAATGAATTTATTAGTGAATATTGTGGAGAGATTATTTCTCAGGAAGAGGCTGATAGAAGAGGAAAAGTATATGATAAATATATGTGTAGTTTTCTGTTCAATTTGAACAATGGTAAGTTCCTTTATCACTGATCACCATCACTTGTCACACTCATCTGTCACTTATCACATACTCACATCATCACTTATCACACACTCAATATTATTTATCACAACACTCACATATGTCACTAATCACTCATTACACACATTATCACTTATTGGATACACATATATCACTTGTCACTCACTCAAGATCACTTATCACACTCGCATCTATCACTTATTACACTCACTATCACATACATAGAATATGTTGTTGATGCAACTCGTAAAGGAAATAAAATTCGGTTTGCTAATCATTCTGTGAATCCAAATTGTTTTGCTAAAGTCATGATGGTGGCTGGAGATCACAGAATAGGGATATTTGCTAAGCGGAATATTGACGCAGGGGAGGAACTCTTTTTTGATTACAGGTAAGGAAATGGTTTTCTTAATATTGATGTTGTCATGGTTACGCTTTATTTTCAGATATGGTCCAACTGAGCAGCTTAAGTATGTTGGAATTGAGAGAAAAACTTAATGTCACATGACAATAGTCATGTATAGTGCGTACTATGTACATACAAACTTATAAATTATAATTAAATATTTTATAATAGAGTCAGAGTGGCCTAACAGTACTATACCCAGGTTAATACCACAACACCCTCAGCCTACCATCCGCTAGGGAACATTGGAATTGGGTAACAAATTGTCTAGTAGTTGGTAACAAGTAGTAGGTTGCAACCATCAAGCAACATAGTGCCACATAGCAGAGCATGCTCTATTCACTAGCAACATGAGAGTAGTAGGTTGCAACCATCAAGCAACATAGTGCCACATAGCAGAGCATGCTCTATTCACTAGCAACATGAGAGTAGTAGGTTGCAACCATCAAGCAACATAGTGCCACATAGCAGAGCATGCTCTATTCACTAGCAACATGAGAGTAGTAGGTTGCAACAATCAAGCAACATAGTGCCACATGCTATGTGGCACTATGTTGCATGCTCTATGTTGCATGCTCTATTCACTAGCAACATGGAGTAGGCTACTTGTTGTCAACTCCCAAGTTGTTGAGTTGATGTTAGGATTTTATCAAGATGTTTTATGAATGATTTCGTATTTTACAATGTATTTTCTGATAGTTCACTCATGTTTTGAGCCCTTCAATAGTAAGTGTGTAGTGTATAAATGTAATTATATTTTTTATAATTTGAATATCATTTCAACACAGTGGTACATGACATGGTTGTATTATCACATATTGTCTTCATCTTGTGTCGTCAATCTTTCTGTTATCTCGGTATGAAGATCCTTCAAAATTCCTTTACTTTCTTCAACATAAGGGTGTGTTCCTCCGTGAGTGATTGTCAATATACCTATTACCTATTGAATACATAGATAGATAGATAGATAGACATTCAGTTGAACTCACTCTGTCTAATAATCCCATGGAGTGTTGTAGATTAGGTGTGTCATCACATGTCTGATTTATTAACTTGCACATCTTAAATAAATGAAGTCCAATAAATGGATTAATAGGAGGGTAATACTTCCTGAAATGTACACATAAATACATACAATAGATAGATAGATAGATAACTTACTCGTATGCTGGTTTCAGAGATCTAGCTACTTTGAGTGCTTCTTCCCACTGACAAAGTTCTACAAAATTAATAAATTATTATCAACAGGTCATGTGATTTAGTCACGTGTTATGAACAAAGGTCATGTGATCTAGTCATGTGTTATGAAGATAATGGTATGAACAAAATCAAAATATCTGAGTAACACAAATGTCATGTGATCTAGTCATGTGATTCATGGTTTATTTACTAACCTATATAAGAATCCATTAAAATTTCTCTCATCTTCACAACAATAATATTTAAATCTCCAAATATCATCAAATTATCTGTTAAATATTTTAATGAGAATTCTCTTAATCCTTGCCAATGTAGATTTTATAAGTTAAGAACATGTTACCATGAATGACATGTACATGTAATGTTAATGTACTTGTAAACATGTACATGTACTTTTGTACATGTACATTTAATCTTTTAATGACATGTACATGTACTTGTGTAAACATGTACATGGACATTTACTTGTCACTTGTGTAAATATGTACATGTAATCTGTACTTGTAAACATGTACATGTACATGTAATCTGTACTTGTAATGACATAATGAAGGATATCTCTTTTATTTTTAAGTTTCTCAGCTTCTTCAAGTTTACTAAATCCATCTGACATCAGTCTTTTCTTCTCAGATTCAGTTACTCCTGAAATATGATCTGATTGCTCAGAACTTCCAATCACATTTTTACCTCCAATAGCTCTAGTACTGTACATTAAACTGTTTAAACTGCCTTCCATTTTGTCGTCATGACAACGATCACATGAGCAACAAAATAAATAATATTTTTGTAAATGTTTCCTTCGTCTCTCTCCAGTATCTAGTAGATCAGTGTAAGACACAAACAGCTGGATTAAAATATGAAATAAAATATATAAAATAGAACATCCACCTATATCATATAGTCACAAGGGCCAGAGTGTTTGATACATTTTGAAGCAATTGGCTCAACAGTGCATGGTTAGTGTATGCACCATTGGAAATACATCTTGAGGTCAATTTACAAAGATTTAATGCTGTTAGTGACGTTATAATCATAATTAACTGTGGCATTTGGCCAGAGAACTGTGCAGTGCCAAATAAGAAGCTCTTTGGGCCAATGGTGTGCTAATTGAGCTTATTATCAAAGATTATCAAAAAGAACAATGTCATGACAATAAAACAGAAGGCACTTATACAGTACTAAGCTACTGACACATAAAATTTCATTGGTATAACATATTTGGCTTCTCTAGTATTTCCAAATAGTATAAGTTTCTTATTTCATTACTTACTTGTTCATTTTGAGCAATTTCTCTAATCGTTCTTAACTTCATTTTACATCCATCAAACAAAACAACACAATTTGGATTACAAGAATGATTGAAAAGAGCAGGTCTGAGTAATAGATCAATAATACTAAGTGGTTACCATGGTTACAACAACATAGAGCTATGTTAAGTGTCCAGGTAATTAAGGGGTCAGGTGGGTAAAGTCAGTAAATTATTGGGATATTAAACTTACATAATGTAGATGCCAGCTCCGATACTGTTCATTTCACTATCTAAGATACTAAAAGAATTGCTAACTATCTGAAAAACAATAAATAATATTGAGGTGTGTGGACTCACAGAGACGAACCTTACAAGCTATATTATAAGCCAGTTCAGTATTGAATTCAATCGTATCCCCAATTAATAATTTAGCACCAAATACTTGCTCTGTTAATGAGTGTTTCAATTCTTCACTATATCTAGGGACATCTGTATATAACGGGACAGAGAATTAAATATCTTTTTCTCTAAAAATAGCTTACGAGATGTTAGTAAATCCATTTCCCACTCTCCTCCTCCAGGAAGCGTCTGAAATATTAAATAAATGATCTTTATTATTATGTGATCAAGTTTATAGGAAAGATACTATGAAATGAAGTAATCATTGAGATGGATGGGAGGTAGAGGTGGGAGATAAAAGTTAAAGATGACAGATTTTAGAGGGGTGGTTGGTGTGTTTTAAAGCAATCATTACATTGTAGGACGTATTCTCTTTCCAAAGACATACATATGCATACCCAATATATTATTAACAGATCAATTCATATACCTTTGATTCATTTTGTGTCATTGTTTTCTTTGCTAGTAAACGTACTAGTAATCTAATAGTATTAGTTGGTACATTTGGTGTAATCCTGGCTATACCTTTACACTCAACCTTGTGAAGGGACCAGTCTAATTTCTGGTATAAACATCCAAACATGTATTATTATACATTGATAATGAATCTCACTTGACATGAGATACTGCAATATCGAACAAATTTACATTGACTACATTTTCTTAGACTCCTATAATTATACAGAAAAAATGGTTAATTAAATTTTGAAATTGCTAATAGAAGTACATGTGATTGTGGATTCTACATATAAACCACACCTTACAGGATAGACTTAGCTAGTCTTGTCCCCATGCAGACCTTCCACACCTACGAGCTCTTTTGCTTGTAGGCGTGGAAGGTCTGGAGATGAGACTATGACTTTAATTAGTATGCTGGAATGTATGCACTTTCTGTCAGTACTGAAGAATATGGATAAAGTGATTACACTGACCAACTGCGAAGACACTATGAGAAGCCATCTAATTACAAGGGGCCCCTAGAGTGGTCATACATCCCAAGGGCACCTAGAGTAGTTAAGCGATAGCATTTGATCATTTGTACAGCTTCTGGGACTGTCTCTACAGTTGGTACGTGTAATGGACTAGTCTCGCGTAGCCAGACCCTCGCGAAAAGGCGGATAGTCTGGGAACACTGCTATATTGAAGTTGTTCTGCAGGAATGCAATTAGTGGTGACATAGTACGTCGAGTAGGTGTAACCAGATAGCAATTGCAAATGGCGGAACGTGAAAGTTTACTGCTTAGGCTGTGGAAATGATCTGAAGGATATTCCAACAGAAAGGCGGAATCTAGGTTCTGATTCACCAGCAACTCCTGAACCTAGAGAGCGTGTTTCATCTTCGTGGACTTCTTTATTAAATCAAGAGCTGCAGTGTCAAGGTACATGTACCACCATAGAAAGCTATATCAAAGACCCAGCTAATCCAGGGAGATGTGTCATAAGTAAAACATCCATCTGCAGATATTTCAGCTTCTCATAGCCAAGATTCCTAGCTGCAAAGAGAGCAGAAGCTCGAATGTGAACTTGTGTGTGCATGTTTACACTTTAATAATATTTATGATACTTTTAATGCAATAATTAATCGCTGCAAGTATAGTTGCAGCGGAACAACTTTATTATATCAATGTTCCCAGACCATTACTCTTCAAGCGAATGGGCGGGCCACGCCAGACTAGTATTGGACTTGATCTTAGAATATTATATTCACAACACTTCCAAACTCTCAGATACATACATATCTACTTACTCCTTTCTTGATATACACCAGTCACAATATGATCCACGTTCATTCAAACTAATCACATGCACTAATGAATCACTTTGTATTAGTTCTATCCCAGGATGTAAATTCTTTCTAGCATAAACTCCTCTTCCAAATACATCACACTCTCTCAACTCCAGAAATTCTGGAAATAGGCAATCATAATCCACCACATGTGAAGCAGCCATTTGTGTGGGTGTGGTTGTAGGTGTGCTAGTGCTACTATAATCATGAAGTTGTTGTCTTCTCTATGTTTCATTTTGATACTTGCTTCAAGAGGAATCTGTCAACAGCTTTTTAACTTAACTAACAGTTCAACATGTGGAGAAGTGTTTCTAGAAGATGATTATAATCCTTACAGCCCTTTTGTGCTTTGTTGCCTCCTGTAAGAATCTAAAATTCCATTCATAATAATAAAACATATTCCTTCTCTCTCTAGACCAGAAGAATATTACGACTGTGAAGAACCACAGGAGGCTAATTCAACACAAACAAATGAGACATTAATAGGATTCTGTAACAATGTAAGAAATAAACAATAATAATTATGTTACATTATATATATATATAATTTACACTGTGGCTAGAGTCCCGGTAATTCAGAACTTGGCAATGACCAAATCTGCCAACCCATAGGGTCTCACGCAGTTAGGTTTCCAATCAATTATTAGTGTATGATAAGCATTGCCAGGACTCTAGTCACAATTTACAATTATAATTGTTATGAATTATATAAGTCTGAATTATTACATTAGTTTGGAGCTCAGAATTTTGAAGATGTAGAAACTACTAGTGTGTACTGTACAGTATTACCTGGTATAGAATGTTATGGTGACAAAATGTTCATTAAAGAAGATGTACCTTGTGTTAGGTAAGATCATTCAATCATCATTCATCCATACACTCAATCATACATACATTCAGTCATACATACATTCAATCCATCCAATTGTCCATTCATCAATACATCCAATTGTCCATTCATCCAATTGTCCATTCATCAATACATCCAATTGTCCATTCATCAATACATCCAATTGTCCATTCATCAATACATCCAATTGTCCATTCATCCAATTGTCCATTCATCAATACATCCAATTGTCCATTCATCAATACATCCAATTGTCCATTCATCCAATTGTCCATTCATCAATACATCCAATAGTCCATTCATCAATACATCCAATTGTCCATCCATCCAATTGTCCATTCATCAATACATCCAATAGTCCATTCATCAATACATCCAATCATCCATACATCCAATTGTCCATTCATCCATACATCCAATCATACATACATTCGATTATTGATATCTCTCCTCTCAGATACAAAGGACTGTACTTTCCATCAATACTGTTATTCTCTGTCTTCCTGGGTATCCTAGGAGTAGATAGATTTTGTCTAGGTTTCTGTTGTCTTGGTGTTGCTAAACTATTGACACTGGGTGGTATTGGTGTATGGTGGATTGTTGATGTAATATTACTGTTAACTGGTAATTTAACTCCACAAGGAGGTTACAATTGGAATCAGTATTATTAATGGAATAAGTAAAATTGTTTTTTATATAATACATGTGTGTTAACAATTGTTTTGTCAAGTGCATGTATAAAATGATGAATTTATGATTATATAATGAGTATGTCACAACTCCATTATTCGTTTCATCCAAAATGCTTGAATTATTGAAGCTATTCGGACTGGTATGGTGTATTCTCTAGGGTCAAGATAAACCTGAGTTCCATTTTTACGCTTTAGGCTTGCAACTCCGTGCTTCTGGTACATTGCAGTAGTATTACGTTGTTTAGTAGCAGTATCTGTTTTAATATTGCTAGTTGATCTATTATCAATGATATAAGATTCTTCCTCATAGACATCAGATGTTGTAGTACTTTCTTGATCCATTCTGCGAGGTCTCTTGTGAGGCTGTCTGTCATTACTTGTACGCTTTCTCTTCTTTGAACGTGAAACAGTCTCGGAGATAACGTTTGAGGAAACAATTTGCCAACCTGGTTTTTCATTCTCACTTTCTCTCTGGACAGCATCAACACTTTCGTTTGCAGGTAAAGAAACTATTTCATTCCTTTGAGTAACAGAGGGTGAAGAAGACATGCTTTCTTCAACAAATGTAGGCTGTTCCTCGTTTTCAGTGTTTGTAAGTGAAGGGGTTAATGCAGTATGAATTGGTGAAGGTTGTACGACATTTTCCTCTTGCTTGGAGGTGTCCTGTTCATCAACACTTTCTGCTAACTCCATTAACTGTTTGTCCAGCTCATCAGGATCTATAAATAAAAGCAATAAAAATTATTTTAAGGCAGTATATTAATTGAAGTGTTTAGAAACATAGTGGCCACTGAAAATAGTCCATATTACATTGTTCACATAACTTCACAATAACTGTTAAGATATGTTCAGATATAATGCTAAAATGGGCATATTTTGATCAGACATACAGATGTAGGACATTATTATTGATCAAATATTGTCAGGTGACCAATATTTCTACTTGTGAAATACACTGAGAATATTACAGTACAAGGACTAGCCAACTACAGTTCTTCTCTCAGTATATATTCATCACTTACCATCAAACTCTACTTCCATCTGTTCATCAGATGTATATGGATCCAGAGTGATTCCTTTACTATATATCTCTTCTTGTGAATGACTATATAAATCAGAATCTCCTTCATCAATGTCCTCACCTGGTTGTAAAAATTTAAAACTAACTGTGTCTTTTATTTGTAAACAATACATTCGTGGTTTGTTTTGAACACATTCTTCTGGTAAAGGTGATTCAACGGATGCATTACTAACATAATCAGTCAGTACAGGTTGATATAAAATAGTACCCTTCTTTAAGCATGGTCCCCAACCTTCAATGGATTCCAGTTTTTCCATCTGCTCACTGTCAACAGGACAATCTGAACATACTAATTTGGAGAATGTTTCTTCTATTAACTCTGAACTTGTGCTGCAATCTCCACCACCGTCAACTGTGGTTACTTCATCTTCTTGTTTTGTTGGTATCAATAATAACCCATCTTCATCAGGACTAGTCTCCTCTGCAGTTTCTTCTCTTGGGAAATTGTCTTTGTGATACAACTCGATGTTTTGTGTTTCGTTTAATGGCAACTCCATTATTACATCTTCATTGCTGTTGTCATTTCTTGTCTGTAATTCACTCTCTTTGACATTGTCATTATCCCTCTTAACATAATTTGATTCATCTTTGAGATTATCCATGTCATTCTCTGATTCCTCAATCACCATTTTAGAGCCATTATCTGCAAGACTTGATACATTCTCAGGAACAGTCTCCTTTTCAGAGCCAAGATTTGACACATCTTCTGGAGTGCTACCATCCATCTCAATATCTCCAGGGGCAGTTGATACATCTTCACTCTCAATATTTTTGTTAAAGCTAACTCTGTCTACATTATTTGATTTGATATCTTCAGGATCAGTCTCCCCTTTAGAGCCTACATCTTCTGGAGTGCTACATTCTACCTCATTTGTTTTAATATCTTCAGGGGCAGTCTCCTTTTTAGAGCCAAGATTTGATACATTTTCTGGAGCAGTCTCGATATCTTTGTTAAAACTACTGTCTACATTATCTGATTCGATATCTTCAGGGGCAGTCTTCTTTTTAGAGTCTACGTCTTCTAGAGTGCTACATTCTACCTCATTCGGTTCAACATCTTCAGGGGCAGTCTCCTTTTTAGAGCATACATCTTCTGGAGTGCTACTATCCACCTCATTTGATTCAATATCTTCAGGGGCAGTCTCCTTTTTAGAGTCTACGTCTTCTGGAGTGCTACATTCTATCTCATTTGGTTCTGTATCTTCAGAGGCAGTCTCCTTTTTAGAGTCTACATCTTCTGGAGTGCTGCCATGCACCTTATTTGGTTCAATATCTTCAGGGGCAGTCTCCTTTTTAGAGTCAGGTGATACATCTTCTGGAGCATTCTCAGTCACTTTGTTAAAACTCCCGTCTTCATCATTTGATTCAGGGATATTCTCATTCTCATTTTTAGAGCCACTCTCTACATTGTCTGTTTCAATATCTTCAAGATTATCCGGGGCTTTCTCTGACTCTTCAATTACCTTGTTCGAACCACTGTTGGATTCAAGATTGCAAGGGATACTCTGTATCTCTGTACTCATCTCCACCTCATCTCTATCATTAACTGGATGACTATCTATGACCCTATTCCCTAAAGAAACGTTCTCTTGTGATTCCCAAATCTTATCTAGAATTGCTACTTGGCTAGCTGATATCGAATCAAACTGAGACTGAGATTCTCCAATTTCCTGACTAAAAACAAAATCGCCATTTTGATTAACATCTGTACTGTCTTTCTCTTCTACACAGGGTACAGAGAAGACGCTAGTTTCACCACCTAGATATAAATCATAACTAACATTCTCAAATTGAAAAGGCGTCTCTTGATTCTCTCTGTTCACATGACTAAAAACATCATCAACATTTTGACCTTGTGATTCTAATGTCTCAGTATTTGCCTCAACAACAGATGATGTTACCTCATCGGAACCATTTTCCACTTGATTCTTTTCGCTACTTGGATCTGTGTTAACTCGCAACAGCTCAGGATTCAAAACATCCTCTTTACTTTTTATACCTTTGTTTTGCTTTGTTGGATCTTTTGCAGATATTTCTTCTAATTTTTTCCTCTTTCTTTTTACATCTGCAGCAGCCATTTTCCTCTTAGACTTCCGGGTTTTATGCTTCATAACTTGTGCAGCAGTATCAGACATTAGTGAATCAACAGCAAGTACTTCAGTTACAGCTTGTACTTTATCAGATACTGATTTAGGTCTAGTTTTAAATGAACAGTAAAATAAATCAGTCCGAGCACAACCTCTCTCTTCATCTTCATCTTCCTCTTCATTCTCCTCTTCACGTTCTTGTTTTATACGATATTCCATTTTATCCTCATTCTCAATGAATTCTGCTTTCCTCTCTTCTTCAATAGACAGTGACTCTTCCTGGTTCTTTCTGCATATTTTGCCATCATATTGAGATATAACGTTTTCGGAAGATGGGTTATTGACGTTTGATAAAACCTCTTGCTTATTTGTACTTGGAATAAACAAGATGTCATTGCTTTCTCTACAGTCCGTTTCCATTGGAATCATGGCAGACAAAAGAGATTTATCATCCATTTCGTCATTTGTATCTTTGTTAGTGAATTCTTGGTTAGTTGTCATGGAAACCATAATCGGTGGGTCATTAAATGACACAAATGCAGGGTTCGCATGATTCATTAAATCCTCTTCTCCCTCGTGAAATATTTGTTGCTGAACTGACCCATCTAATGGAAGAGATAAGTCTTCCATATGTACATTGAACAACGCAGGTAGTGGATCTGTGGGTGTGGTCAGAGGAGATGGATCTAATGAGGTAGTGGGAGCAATATGGAGGACTTGTGGTGCAGCGTCTTGAATATTGGGTGAGGTTTGATTAGCCAGGATGACATTTAGGTCAATGCTAACTCACTGAATGGTAGTATCTGGATAGCCTGTTTCAGATTATATTTTTACCTGTGACAAAAAGAATATGATTTGATAAAATTACTAAATGTTATAGTACTCACTATAACTGAACCCTGCCTACTTAATTAATGCGCATGCTCAGTAGAACAGACTACCACATGGTGCATAGGCCACATGTGACAATACTGACATGTCAGAACAGTCAGATTGACAGAGATTGTCAGTCATCGTGTCGATTCGTGTGACTGTTGTCCGAGTTGTCTCCAGGTAAAGCATAGTTTATAATTCTGGCAGATGATGACAATTGATAGGGACAACTGAAGTATATGAACTTATGAAGTTTTTCTATTAATTCTGATGCCTGAATATGCAACATCATAATATAATTTAAAGTTTAAAATAATTTCTTTTACCTTTATAATAGGTTTCGAACAGTATTGTTCCAGTACTACAAGTGAGTAGAAGTATCAAAACTTACTAAAATAATTTAAAGCTAGTGATGACAATATAGTTCAGTAGACACAAGTAGACATTATGTGGATCAACTGTAATATTTGCCTCTCCCGTTTTTGGGATCATGTGAAATACATGGACCAGCGCTAGTTATATCATGTGGTAGAAACGTTGAATCCTGGAAATAGGGACAAGCGCGTAGCGCGAGCCCTCCATAAAGGCTATTAGTTACCGAGTGCAGCAAGGCAATAGGCCTATCATTGTTAGGTTATCATCAGAGCAAGTTTGCATGTTTATACAGTCCCGTGACCCCACCCACGGGAGAGGCGAATATTACAGTTGATCCCATTATGTCACTGGAGACTGGAGAATGATTACTGAATTCGCCCCTAGCTGATTCTTTAGAAATGTCCATATGATTATGATGTATAATTATTACATTACATATCCCTATGTGTGTATTTTCATTCATTCGGGTTTCCATGTCTTAATTTATTGACTGTTGTCTAATGGAAGCCTGGTATGTTGTAAACACACATTCATATAATAAAGTTGTATTTACCTTAAATGGGAACAAGATATAGACTAATTGGAAATTAAAAACCTTATATATTTGATTTGATTTGATTTGATTTGATTTGATTTACAATATTGTTGTTTTTATAGGTAGTCCATCACTAATTTGGTTGCCCTGGTAACCTAATATGTCTACTAATTTGGTTGCCCTGGTAACCTAATATGTCTACTAATTTGGTTGCCCTGGTTACCTAATATGTCTGGTATACATGGATTTATTTGATTTCACTGACATCACAAGTGAAGTTAAGGTACAAATAATTCGAAGTATTTAAAATGCTAAAAGCATATGATGATAGCATAGTTCAATAGACTCAGACATGAAATGTTACTGAGGAATGACAAAATTCATATTTCGCCCCTATCTGATGCTTCAGTATAATATTATACATATATTATGTGTATAGTAGCGTAGTATTCACTTGTATTTTTACAATCAAATTCAGGGGTACACAAATGACAAGATTTACTGGGTATGTTATGTAATAATAATAGATGTAAACATTTGGTAGCAAACAGGATGATAAAATATTGGGAATCTCTCAGATTGTTTTTAGAAGGAAACATGTTGAATTATTTAATCTGATTTGTAGTATTGTTTGTCATTGAGTATGTGTTTGATAGTAATCATGTGACCATTAATTATTATTTTCCTACTTAGTTATTCAAGGCATTGAGGATGAGACTGAGTTGGGGATGCACTCCGGATTATTAAACATGACCTAAAAGTTGTTTTTTTTGCACTTTTCTTTAGTTTAATTATTAATATATAAATACTATGATAAAATATTTGGTAATAAATAATAAAATAAAGATCTGATACTACTGTAATTTAGGTTTTGCAGGACTTTGTATAGGTGGGGTTACAGGTTCATCTGTCAATATCTTTTGATGCTCGAGAAGTGACAAAGCTGCCAAGTATTTAGCAAACTCATCAAGGTTGACACACCTATCTTTGTCTGTCAGTGAGAAGGAACATCGGTGAATGTAATAGTTGTTATGTAAAGTACTTACCTTCATCTATCTCATCAACCAGTTTCTCTACTTCAGACCTGAGGCTCGTACCAGAAACTGTATGCATCATTCTGAATAATTAAAAAATGACTAAAAAGGAAATTATTATAAAACTATAAAAGTATCCATAGTTACACAACAGAACGTAATATGTACCCTACCCTAGTTCTAAGGCAAATTCTGTTAGTTCTTGAACACTTAGCTTTCCATCGTGATTTCTATCAATTGAATTGAAAACCAGCTGTATTTGGTTTTCACAATTTTTGCCAACTTTGCTCAACAAACTACTGTAAATAAAAATCAGATTCTTATGACAAGAATGTAGAAGGATGTTTATCAATAGCTTACTGTGAAAATCGTTTTCTGAAGGAACAAATACGTTGAGGTTCTAATGACACGTTTAAAGTATCTTCACTCTCTGATGTCAGGTCTTGTGAAGTTAGACTAGTTTCTTGAACACGATTTCTAATAACCTGTAGTCTTCTACAGATATAAAAAACATTGACTAAGACGGATAAACATTATTTACTTACCCAATGACACCTGCTAATTTACGAACACTCTCCCATCCAGGATGTATCTCATGAGGAGCATCCTGTTGGAGTGCTTCTTTAAATTCTTTACTTCCCTTCTCTCCTGTATGACCACGTCTTATCATACTCATACTCTTTCTTCTCAATGAACTTCTTTTACTGATCCTAACTGGTTGAGCAGGATAGGAAATTGAGACTGACCGAATTGGACCTGGCCCAGTAAATTCAGATTCTAAAATAGGATGAAGTAGCTTTCTTTCTTCTTTTGCAGTTGCTCCTGTTCTATTTCTAAACCATTTCTCTTCTTTAACTGGTGTGTGGATCTCAATTCTAATGCCTTCATTGAGTATACTTTTTCCAAATTCTTCTTCTTCTTCTTTCAAAATTTGCAATGGTTGAGGAGGACAATAAGGAGCCAACTCCAGCCATGTATCTCCTTTACTATTAAATTTCAATATTTGAAGGTCATCAGGTAGGAAAACCAGTACAGCAGCTTTGTTAGTGTATGTTCCGCAATAATTAGCAGCTGAAAAGACTGTAGTAACTAATGGAAATGGAAATAACTGCTCACGATTATCAGTGTAAGAAAAAGAGATACCCTGTAAAGAATAAAGAATTAATGCTATTATCAATCTATCCTTCCATCTTCCATACAGCCATACATACATTCATCCATATATCCATCCATACGTTCATCCATTCATCCATCATCCGCACATCTATACACTTATTCATACGTCCATACATGCATTCTATTATTGGTCCATACATTCATTCATACATCCATCCATACATACATCCATACATCCATTCATCCATCATCCGCACATCTATACACTTATTCATACGTCCATACATGCATTCTATTATTGGTCCATACATTCATCCATACAGCCATCCATTCATCCATCCATTCATCCATTCATCCATTCATCCATACACACATCCATACGTCCATACATGCATTCTATCTATGTTAGTTCACACTCTTACCTCTTCTTTACATTGATGAGCTCGTACTATCCCCAGCAATTGACATTCCTTTAGGAGAGGAGCAATGGCTGCATAACCAAAGAAACAAGAGCAACCACGAGGAGGATTAGGTAAATAATCTAATTCCATGAACTAATGTAATAAGGAATTATAAAAATGTAATTATAGTACATGTTATAGTACATGTTATAGTACATGTTATAGTACATGTTATAGTACATGTTATAGTACATGTTATAGTACATGTTATAGTACATGTTATAGTACATATTATAGTACATGTTATAGTACATATTATAGTACATGTTATAGTACATGTTATAGTACATGTTATAGTACATGTTATAGTACATATTATAGTACATGTTATAGTATATGCTATATATAGTACATGTTATAGTACATGTTATAGTACATATTATAGTACATGTTATAGTACATGTTATAATACATGTTATAGTACATATTATAGTACATGTTATAGTACATGTTATAGTATATGCTATATATAGTACATGTTATAGTACATGTTATAGTACATATTATAGTACGTGTTATAGTACATGTTATAGTATATGGTATAGTATAACTTATTTATTGTCTATTAAGATATAAGGAGTGCATTTCATGTGGTCAGAAGTACATTACTATGGAATTTTCTACTTTACATAGAACAGTAGACAGTGTAACAGTAGAGTGCATATTGATAGTAGCAAAGTTAGGATTTATTAGTATAGTAGATGAAAGTTTACCATAACCCCTTGTCAACATACCTCTTTGTAATCTTTGCTTGACAACCTTTTCCCAAGTACCTCCTCCAAGAGGGGATCAGCCCATAAAATATCGCACATTGCACCACTCAATGGAGGTTCTAAAAACCTGTTTATTGAGTTGATAGCATCTAAACTTGTTATTTTTGAACCTAAAAAATATCAGTCAAAATAACAAGTGATCTAGGTACAGAATGATAAATTTAATATCATTATCATTATGAGTATTATACAAACACATTCAGCTGTCATTAATTAAAAATCTATGTACTTCTAATCACCTGTATCATAACTATGTTAGTTAAAAATATTTATGTGGATCAATTACAGAAATCCATGGCCTGAGAGAGCACAATGCCTCTCTGTTCAAAGGATTAAATATAGACCTTTGCAGACTCTTCAATTCATTTATAGCCTGTGAGCATCATTTATTATACAAATTCTGTAGTTAGAGTGTCTATTACTATACACTGTAATTAGCCTCTTTAACTTCCAATATCATAAATACAACACATACAAAGTAGCAACAACACAGTTAATAAGGTGTTAATGTAGATAGGTACAGTGACTGTTACTATACCATGCAGCAGGAAACTGGTAATTATAAACTTCTTTAACTTCCAATATACATACAAAGTAGCAACAACATAGTTAATAGGGTATTAATGTAGTTAGTTACAGTGTCTGTTACTAGACAATGCAGAAAACTGGGAATTATAAAGTTCTTTAACTTCTGATACACATACAAATAGCAACAACACAGTTAATAAGGTGTTAATGTAGTTAGGTACAGTGACTGTTACTATACCATGCAGCAGGAAACTGGGAATTATAAACTTCTTTAACTTCTGATACACATACAAAGTAGCAACAACATAGTTAATAGGGTATTAATGTAGTTAGGTACAGTGACTGTCACTATACCATGCAGGAAACTGGTAATTATAAACTTCTTTAACTTCTGATACACATACAAGTAGCAACAGGTAATAGGGTATTAGTGTCTGTTACTATGTTATTTTAACTGAGGGGCTATACACACCTTTAATCAATATATGATAACATAACAACACAGTAACTATGCGATGACATCACTTTCAATATCTTAACAAGTGTTGGTCTGATAATTGTTTAGTGTAACTCATTTCTGTGATAACATGATATGCATATATATGCACATTGTAATTATAATAATGTAATACAACTAGGTGGGATGGTTGGAATGTTATTTTTGTACTTTGTCTAATTTGTGTGTTTAGAAATACATGAGTATAGTATGTTAAGTGACATTCTCTGCCAAACAGAGTGAAAGAGAGAAAGAGAGAGAGAGAGAGAGAGAGAGAGAGAGGGAGGGAGGGAGAGAGGAAGAAGGAGTATGTGTGTGAGTCAAAAGAAACATGGACTTGCCTATTCCTCCATGACAACAGAGCCATCTTCCTAGCTGATTTTCCACAACAGCTGCTAATGGTAGACTATCAAAACAATCCATGAAAGCATAATAGACAGATGCTCCATACTTTTTCTCACAATCTACGAAGAAGTTAGTACCTTCTTCGTATTCCCTTTGAGTCATGGAACGGCTCTCATGATTACCTCTCAACAGATAGATTCGAGAGGGATAAGCTACCTTCATAGCAAGAAGGAAAAGGATGCATTCACTGGAGTAGAACCCACGATCTACAAAATCCCCAAGAAATAAGTAAGAATGATCCTGGTTTATCCAGCGGAGTTTCAACCCATCCAAACCTGGGGTTTGTTGAGTATCAAAACCATAAACTTCATTAGTTAGTGTAGGCAGTGGCGATTCCTTCATATTTCCTGTTAATTCATGTTCTTGACGATCAATTAGTTTTGTTTCTGGCGACATCTTGTTTGTTTTTGAAATTAACCCTTCAGCTGCAGTGAATTGAAATATTCTCACCAGATCAAAACATTGACCGTGAATGTCACCCACAACCTATGTACAGTATTAGATGCAATAATAGTTAATATCTTTTCACTCCCTTGCATTTCACCCCATCAATCATTCAATCATCCATACGTCTATTAACTATTCATCTATCCATCAATTATTAACCAATCATTAATTTATCTATCTATCCACACATTCATCTATCTATCCATACATCATTCTTTATCCATCCATCAATCTTTTATGACAATTGTGACAAATGGATTGTAACTTCCGTTACCTAAACTGCAGGAATTCCCCACACAAACACACACACACACACATTCTTCACTACCCTATTACAAATAGAAACAATACTGATTTCCTGCAGTATAATATATAGTAGGGACTCTGTTCATTACATGTATCATGTATCTCCATTAAATAACTGTTTACAAATTGGGAAAAGCAATCTCTAAGTTAATGTGATAGTACAATAAAGTTGTATATATATACATATATACTATTACAACTATCATATAGGATTGTGTGAATTCATTTTTATTTCCAGCCCCAAATATACTATCAAACTTACCACAGTAGGTGCTTGCAAATGTAATAGAGTAGGCTCTTCATGTAATATGTGTTGTGCTTCTCCAATTATTGACAGTGCTGTATCAGGATTTACAAAGATATGCTCCTAAATTTTAGTATATAGCAAGAGGAAAAAACATGTTAATTTATAATTTATAATTGTACAATTTGCATACATGAGCTGCAAGCATTGATTCTTTACTCCACTGCAGTTCAGGAGAATTAGAAAGGAAGAAGTCTGCTATGGAATGAATGATATCTCTAGCTTTTTCTTTGATTGTTGCCATAGTTTCCTCTGCACTGAAACACCCAACAGTGTATACAACTCTGAAAATGCAAATCTGATTATATATATATACGTACTTGTTCTAGACAACCACAAAAAAAAATGTATCTGTAATCCGGATCGGGAAGATAAATAAGCCACGCCACACCCCCTAATAATCGCTATAAATTTATTAAATTATAATTAATTTAAATATGGCAGCTATGACTGTGATAAGATTTTATTATGATGTACTATCTCCATATAGTTGGATTGCATTTGAGGTGAGATGTAGCATATATGACATTTTACTGGCCTTTTTTTCCATCGCAACAGGTGCTATGCAGGTATAAAACTAAATGGAATTTAAAGCTTGATTTACGACCTTTCTTTTTAAGTGGGGTAATGCAAGGAAGTGGTTAGTAATGTCATGATCTATAATATTAGACTGTGTCTGTTTATCTGGTACTGAATGGAATATCTTTTGTTCTATTTTGTGTGTGTGTCGTTAATTAATTCCAGGGATAACATTCTCAATCCTAATGTTTATATAGTCTTGCAAGCCAGACCCATATCACAAGAAAGGGTCTGGTTGCATACATGTGCATCAATTTGTTCAAGGAAGCCATATAGTTACACGTATGACAACACAAGTGCAACAACAGAAATCCGGTGGGTAATAATACAAATATGTCTTTGTTGGGTAGAAAAAGCCAAATAGCTAACTTCTGTTTTGATCTCAAAGACCGGTAGCCCATATCCAAAGCTACTCTATCGATCACTACTTCTAGTCCTATTTTTTTAAATGGACATCACGAAATGGGTGTGTTAATAATGACCTTTTATGGCATTCTGCAATCTGATTTGGGTACAGCTTTTCATGCACCAGCAACAAACAGATGTATAGCATGCACCCAGACCCTTTCTCATGGTATGGGTCTGGCTCATGAGACTAAAATGTATAAGTTAAATATGTGTATATATAAATCTACCATTTTCCTGCTTCAATCAATCAAAAATTGGACTTACAATTATTAAAACTCAAGTTTTGAGCCACACCTTTATCAGGAAGATCATTGGTGTATTATAACACATAAATCTTTCCAGTACCAAAAGATTAGAAGTGTCCATAATGATAATCATATTGATACCTCTGTTAATTAAGGTAATACACCACCCGGAGCAAATGCTTTTAAAGCAACTTATATACAAAAAGATTTGCAAAGACTGAGTGCTTTTTATCAAATTCCATTGCAGCCTCCATCGGTATGTGTATGTATTGCATGCATAAATGTAATTATAAATATTTATTTGCACAGAACATGGTGGAGCTAATGTTTGAAAGAGGATCTTTGCCATCTCAGAGGCTACTAACAGCTGCAAGGTTACAGTGTCCTGATAAACTAGAAGACCTATCTCGTCAGATCTGGATCAGGGCATGGTGTAGAGTAAGTTCCTCTTACGTTTTGTAATTAATTCCCGACATATTCATCCCATTTAGGATGAAAATATTATATCACAAGACACTCTTCGTAAAGCTTGTAAAACAGTGATGTCAGAAGAACTCACTGAACAACTAATTAGTGGTATTCAAGATCCAGTTATTAAAGATAAATTAAAGGAGACCACCCAGGAAGCAATTGATCTTGGTGTGAGTGGATATAATAAGTGTATAATTAATTAATATTATGTATGTATGTATTTTAATGTAACCATGTATTTAATACTATGTGTGTATTTGTGTATGTATGTATTATAGGCATTTGGGGCTCCATTCATTATTGTTGAGGTTGATGGAGAACAGGAAGTATTTTTTGGTGGAGACAGATTTGAAATAATAGCTCATACTATTGGTGAGATTAAGATTACATCATAATTCTCTAATCAATGTCATATAATTGTCACATGACAGGAAAAAAATGGGAAGGACCTCTAGTGGAACTCAGATCCAAGTATTAATAACTATTAATAATCATTTATTGTGTAACTTGAATTAAAAATTTCATGTGGAGATCAAATGGTCAAAAAATGTTGTTTCATTATTATAATTAATTTTCGTGCAAAAATCATTAATTTTAGAAAATAAAATGAATGTAGCAGTGATTTATGGTGACAAAAGGGTTAAATATAAGAACACATCATTGATACAAAACAAAAATGACTATATAAACAAATCCCATGATGGGTAGTAATATGTGTGTTGTTAATTTCCATGGCAACTATATTGAACAAGTGTTACAGCATAATCCTTTGACATATGGAATATAGCAGTAGCGTTTGATACTACCACAATCTACACTCTCATGATCAGCACAGCCTAGGAAGAACAAAACAAAATTATTAATGTTCATTACACTAAATGTACTAGTCAGGTAACATAATTATAACATATGGAATATAGCAGTAGTGTTTGATACTACCACAATCTACACTCTCATGATCAGCACAGCCTAGGAAGAACAAAACAAAATTATTAATGTTCATTACACTAAATGTACTAGTCAGGTAACATAATTATAACAATAATTATAAATTAATATTAGGCTTACTAAAAGGATTTTAGTTTTAACTATCTAAAAGTGCCATTATTGGCCAATTTCAATTTTAGTTATTTATATAACAGTAGTTCTGTAATTTAGTTATAGTTTAATTAACTAACTAAAAAGGGTTTGTTTAACTAAACGTTTGAGAAATACATACATACATACATACATATAGTTTACGTTGTAAACTATATGTATGTATGGATGTAATTATGTATGTATGTATGTATGTATATGTATGTATGTATATATGTATGTATGTATGTATGTATATATGTATGTATGTATGTATGTATGTATGTATGTATGTATGTATGTATGTACATGTATGTATGTACATGTATGTATGTACATGTATGTATGTATGTATGTATGTATATATATATGTATGTATGTATGTATGTATGTATGTATGTATGTATGTATGTATGTAATACATACATACATACATACATACTATGTATGTATGTATGTATGTACATGTATGTATGTACATGTATGTATGTATGTATGTATGTATGTATGTATGTATGTATGTATTTAATATCAGGGCATTAGAACTGAAGCCAAGATAAGGAATGAATCAATTCAGATTCATGTTATAAATGCTTTAATTGAATTCCAGTACATTTAATGAGATTCCCAATTCCATTCCATCAGAACTCAGACTCCATTCCAATTACTAACAGGTAGTGTTGTAAATTCCACTACAATTCCATGCAATTCTACACCATTCCACATTAGAGCAAGAAATTAACTAGTTCAACCCAAACAGAGTTTAACATTCAAGGACAATAAAGTAATAATGTTTGAACATAAGGACTTCATCACATACAATATGTTCCTTTTCAAAAACGGAATTGCTTTGGAATTGTACCTTTCCAAGCCAACATGCAATTCAATTCTCATTCATTTGATAGCAACAGTTGCCAAGTCATAATTCCATCCCCATTCACACTAAAAGTGGAATGTTTCAGAATCAATTCCAATGCCCTGATATGTATATATGAATGTATGCAGATAATATGTATGTATGTATGTATGTATGTATGTATGTATGTATGTATGTATGTATGTATGTATGTATGTATGTATAGATGTACACTGTATGTATGTATGTATGTATGTATGTATGTATGTATGTATATATGTATGTATGTATAGTATGTATGTATAGTATGTATGTACTATAATGTATAGTTTAATGTCATAAGGTTAATACATGATTATACTATAACTCAATAATGAAACATTGGATTGAAATTTGACATAAACAAAAAAGAATGAAAAGGATAGTTATATGAAAACGATGCAAAAAAACTAATTTAAGCAGCTCACCTGGACAATCTTGTTTTTTACATGTTGTTGTTACTGATGGTTTTTCGTTCTCATCACATTCATTAGAGGGAATCCCTCCTTGCATACAGCTCACAGTACGTTGTCTATAACCATATCCACAAGATACTGAACACTATATAAACAATGTACATATATAATTATATAAAGTCTGTTCACATTCGTGATGACCTCAAGATGTGATAACTTTATATGTACTATAATGTATAGTTTAATGTCATAAGGTTAATACATGTTATTATTTATATTTAACTGTGAACTCCAATGAATTAGTATTTAATTAAGGGATTTTAAAATTTATTATTAATATTCTCACCTCCCCCCATTGTCCTTCTGTCCATTTAGGGGTACATTGAACATCAGTACAAGTTCTGACTATATCGGGTTTTGAAGTTTCATTACAATTATCTGGTAGTTCAACTTGTTTATCATCTACAAGAGCAATACACTGGATAGAGCGACTCTGCTGTGAATTACCACAGCTACCTTCACACTGAAAGAATTAGAGTTGAAACAAGAAGCTAATACGGAACACTGTCACTCACTGGTTGCCATGGTAATGGTACCCATGTAGCATTGCATCCCTTTGTTTCAACACAAGATTGATTTGTATTCGGTTTATCATTTTCATCGCAAAGAGACTCACTGACTTTATCATTGTGTTGTGTACTACAGTGTATTAATCGATGTCTGTTTCCACTTCCACACATATTTGAACACTATAATTATTAAAATACATACATTACATACATACTTATATATGTACATACATACAAACATAGTTACATACATACATAACAATCATACATACGTATGTATGTACATATGTATGTATATATGTATGTACATACATACATACATACATACATACATGTACATACATACATACATACATACATACACATACACATACACACATACATAAATTGATACAAACATCGAACAGTTGCACAGCGACATAATGATAAATACACAATGTATTAAACTTACTTCACTCCATTCTGACGTGTGCCATGAGTAATAACAAGGTCCTTCATTACATGGTCTAGAACTCGATGGTCTCTCCAAATCCTCACAGTATGCTTCATTCACTGGTTGATTGTCAATATCATTACACAAGACAGTTCTTTGTTGAACTCCCAAATTACACTTAGTAGAACAAGTACCCCAATCAGATCTCCTCCAGTGCACATAGCATGGTCTTGGGTTACAATTTCTCGAATTAGCAGGTTTTGGCAAGTGAGAGCACATGCCGCTAACTTCAACCTTGGAATCACTACCATCTTCTTTTTCTTGCCAGCACTCAATCCGCCTGTATTGTACACCTTCTCCACATTGGGTTGTGCAAATGCCCCATTCAAATGCTACCCATCTGTGTTGTGTGGATGGATGTATATATACATGTGCAGATGTGTGTGTGTGTGTTTGTGTGCATGTATGTGTATATACATTGCCTCAATGTTTCTGGCACTATATTTACTGTAGTGTTGTTCTAGTTCTTGGATACTAGAACTAATATTCTGGTCTTTTTATTTTAGTTCTAGTACCAAGAACTACAATTGGTACTAGAACTAAAAAAATATTTTGTTAAGAACTACTAGAACTAAAAAAACATTTTGTTAAGAACTACTAGAACTAAAAAAATATTTTGTTAAGAATTATAATTGGTACTAGAACTAAATTTTTGCAATAGAACTTTAATTAGTACAGTAACTAAAACTATAATTATCACTGCGAATAATTGCAAATGTCAGGAATACCAGTAACTTGGGTCATTGGTACATTGGTAGATTGATAGACTATAATTTAGAATGAGAGACATCATATTTATAATTTCAAGGTTAAAAAAACGAATTGATTAATAATTTAGTAAATAAAAAGATTACACCCACAATGCAACTGGCACCATAGAACTATTATTAGATAAGAACTATAACTGGAACTAAATAAAGGTTCTGGAACTTTAACTGGAACTATAAAAACAACAACAAAAAGTTCCAGAACTGGAACTGGAACTGGAACTGGAACTAAGTAGAACTAGAACAACACTAATTTAGTGCCTAAATCTGAAATTGAACACACACACACACACACACACACACACACACACGCACACACTTACATATACATACTCATACACATATACACACACATAGTCACATACACATGTATGTACACATATACATGTATGTACACATGTACATACATGTATATATCATTAGATGTAGAATTGATGAATAAATTGATTAACCTTGGAAGACAATCTCCTTTTAAGCATTTTCTAACAATAGGATATGGTTTTGGAGTTTCATGACAGAATGAATCAGGCATAAGTTTTTCAGGATTCTCAGAGTCTCTACAATGAACGTGTGAGATTTTAGTACCTAAAAAAAATAATTATGTCATCATGTGACTATAAGTCAGCTGAAACTCAATGACAGAAATGAATATTAACAAAAATACTCACACTAAATTAGTGATTGGTGATATATTGATATTTTGTCGATACTTGCAATATTTACAGTATCGATATGGTATCGTTATCGGTTAATTTTCTGTCTTACCAATGTGATAACCACACTCAGTTACACCTATTAATTGTAACCATGCCCATACACTTACACATGCAGTTTGCACTGGTAAGGCTTTACAAAAATATGAATTCGTACTAGTATGGCTACATATATAAATATGATATTTTAAAAAATACTTGTAACTAACTAACTATTATATACTTCTGTTGGTCTATTAGTACATCATTAAATGTTTAAACAATGGTAACCACACCTTGTGTATTTTAATTAAAATGGGTGTGGTTTTATTATATCAATAAATATTGATACAAGTGTATTTGATGAAAAAAATCAATATCATATCAATTCAATTTTATCATCACTAACTCACACAGACACAGACACAGACACATGCACAGGTATATACATACAAATAACACAATACATAATGTATTATAGTAATTTGACAATGAATTGAACAATGACTGAACACTAGGATGTAATCTGTCAAATATCACCTAACAGTTACTATGGTAGCATAGTACACACAATAGACAATGAGTTCACTATTGTAAGAATTATGTCTCCTGTCTATCAGGGCCTTGTATATAAATAGGTTTTGTTTTATAATCCAGTTCATATAAGTTCATATAAGTTCATTATTGTAGTATATACTGCAACAGTCATAATTAAAATTGCTTATATAATGCTTACCTCCTCCACAAGTTACAGAGCAGGATGTGAAATCATCATAAATCCAAGAATAATCCGTCTCATTCTGATGTCCTTCAATCTCTTCATCTATCTCATCATCAACTAAAAGATGGTACTCATAATCCACAGAAGGTTTACCAGCAGAAGAAGGTTCCAACTGCAACAAAGAAAGCAAAAAAATGGCTACTATTAGCCCTGTCATTGAGCTATATGTTGTGAACAGCTGCTTGTAGTGTAATGTCGCGTGAGTATATAGTAATAGTAATGAACACATGCACACATTATAAGTAAAGCGTGTCGGTCTGTAGTTTTCACACTAGAGTTATGCAGACAGTTACTCTATGTTAACAATCTGAAAAATGCGCAGGAGTTTAACCTCTTGATATCTGTGTAAACTTTCACATACCTGTTATAGCTAGAGCTGCAACATTATATTATAGAATATACTATGTTACTATGACAACTCTTGGGTGTATCTTGCATGTACATACACCTTGTCAAAATTCTATTGTTAAATCATAGTACATGTATTATCATAATATAAGCCATAACTAGGTAGTACATATAATAGTGTTATTTTAGTTATTTATAACTTCTGCAGCAATAACTATAACTAAAATGTCTGACTAATTTTTCAAACTTAGTTAGAACTAAAACCGAACTAAAACCGTTTTAGTAAACTTATTTTAGTTAATAAACCATAACTTTGAGAAAACCATCATACTATAAACAATATAACTAAAAATGATCTTTATTGTGTCAAACTAAAACAACAGTATTATATAAGCACTTCCTAAACATGATTTACATTGCAAATATTATATAATTATCAGTAATACATATACTATCTACACGTCCACACAAACTAATCACATAATGTTACATAATAGTACATTAACGTGTAACTATGACAACTAGATTTTTTACTTATTACAGTTATTTGTGTATGTATGTTTGTTGTGTATGCATGTATATCTTTGTGTAATGTATATATGTTGTGTATGTATATATATACCTTATCAAAATTCCATTGTGTATTTTTATTATTATATAAACTATAACTAGTTGGCCCACATTCTTTACATTGCATAATTGTCAGTAATACTATGCACATGTACTATTATATAACATAGCAATATACTATAATTAATCACACAAACACACGTAATACTATAATTAATCACATGATGTTACATGTCAATTGCGTACAATAAAAATGGATTTTTAGCACTCATTATGGTTATTTGTGTATGTAAGAACGTATATCTTTGCGTGTGTATGTACGTATGAATATCTTTATGTTGTGTATATATGTACATACATGTGTATATCATTATGTGTAAGTATGTTGTGTATGACTGTATGTACATGTATGTACATATAATATATCATTATGGGTAATGTATGTTGTGTATGTATGTACATATAGTATATCCTTATGGGTAATGTATGTTGTGTATGTATGTACATATATCATTAAGTGTTTGTCTCACATGGATAGTAAGTACTTCAATTAATGGCCCCTCTACAAGTACACTGCCATCATCATTAATTTGAAATTTAATTCCATTCAAGAAAAATTCATTATCATTTGAAGGAAGAGTCTTCTGTTCAGAAAGTATTGAAAGAACTAAAGAATGGGAGAGGAGATTAGAAGAAAAGAGAAAGATAATGGAAGAATATTTAACAAGAAATGAAAAATATAGAAAGAGAATATGAGTGAAAGGACACAACAGGAAAATGCAACAAGGAAAAACAAGGAAAATGAAACCGTGGAAAGGGAATGAAATGGAGCAGAGAGAATAAAGACAAAGGATCATAGAGAATGGCAGGAAGAGAGCAGGAAAGTGAAGAGGAAGAAATATGAATATACAACAAGGAGACTGCATGAAGAGACATACAAAAAGTTGTTAGGACTATATTTGGATCTCATATGTATCACATGATCATATATGCTCCAGTATTTCAGATATTAAAGTTAGTATTGCTCCATATGTGCTCCATATGTTGCAAGGCAGCATATGGAGCACATATGAATCAAATATTAACTTTACCGCATTGAAAATATAATCATATATAATGTGATTCGCATGACATGTGCAAATATAGTCCAAACACAATCTTTTGTGTAGTGATAGAGAATCAAGAGGAAATTAAGAGACAGTGCACGAGAATTAAGGGGCAGTGAGGATGAAAATGAAGGGTAAGAAGTAGGATATGACTAAGACAATACTACAGTAACACATCATTCAGTACATTTATGATTATTGCTATGGACTCATACAGACATGGTCAAATACATTAATGTAAGTACAAAAATAAAAATACCAGTGATATAATTATGTATTTCTACAAATATAATACAAATATTATAGCGATACCTACATGTATGTATTTTTACATATTTTTTTACAAATATAATACAGATACTAATTAGGATTACAAATCTAAAAACAAACTATTTAAATGCAGCTAAATACACATGCTAATGTATTTGACCTCATGTCTAGCTTATGGTTTAAAAGAATACGTCTCTATGGTAGTGTATGTGACAACAATACTGCAATGAATGGGTTATGATTAGTGTTGCACCTATACAGCAATTTCCCTATATGCCTATATGCCTATATTTCATAATCCAAATTGCCTATATGCAGATCCGATCCAATATTGTCTGTGTGAAATATACAGTTGTAGTTTACAACTGTTCACACATGGTATAGTGTTAATTATTCTATTGTTCATGTGCTCTACATTCAGCCCAAAGTTCATGTACGTAGTTACAGGCATATTCAGCCTTGATTAAACATATTTTCAGATTGTACTTGTGCAGTTTGACAATTATGTATCTACGAACCTGAAAAATATTGTGTAAGCTGTATAGGCAATGTATAGGCAATGCAGTTGCCTATACCAATACTCTTCAATATAGGCGCCTATTCAGATCCCTATTGTAGTATAGGTGCAACTCTACTTATGGTACATGATCCTACATCATTGCTTCAGAATAAAGTGAGACGGACAGTTGAATACGACACTAAACTTCAGACAAGCCACATAAGCATACTCAGTTTTTTTTTTACTCTATGGTATTGTACGTGACATGCTATGATAATATCGCAACCAATGGCTTCCAAATTTGATTGATGTGGAACATTGCAAGATCCTACATGATGTGGTATGCAGAGTATTGTTTCAGCTAAGACAATGTAATAAACACGACCTTTTAAGGAAGTTCAGATGGCGTAGATCTTACTGGATCATTGCATACGGAATGCACATATCTACATACATATGCACATACATAGTGTATGTGCATATGTACCACATACATATAATGCCACATACATAATTATATTACATTCACATACATACATACATACATACATATGTATGTACATACGTACATACATACATAAATACCTATTGAAATCTTGTATGTAATTATCACTGAAGTTCCATTAATAGGAATAGAAGCACTGACAGGATTACTGCCTAGATTGGGAGAAAGCCAGAAACCACACAGACACAACAATAACAATTATTCCAAATGTTGAAATCTGATTTTGTTAGTAATGAAATCAGTTACAAACTGGAGAATTAATGAAACAATTAAATAATTGCTTAATGAAATTATAGTAACTACTAATGATGTGTTAACTTAACGAAGAAGTCTGGAAGTCAAAACAAATTCCATTATCTGCTACTATGACAATCATTAAAATAACTATGCTACATGTACTGGATTATCAAAACCCACTAGTATTCAAATTTCAATATTAATGATGTTGTTCAACATGTATGGATGGATGTATCATATCACAAAATCGACCTGTGCAATACCTGGGCTAAAAAATTCTTCCATAACAACCGTATAGCTAAAATATGTTTCCAGCTATACAAATCTGAGCTCATTATAAATTCAATGCATATGTGTACATGTATGTGCTACTATGAGTTCAATATTGTAATCGCACTGTATAAACTGAATCTTAAAATATGTGGCTAATTGCGTGAGTATATGTATCTGTATGTTTCCATGGTAATTTATAATTAGCTCAGGTTCAACTCGTGATTCTACTATAGTTAAATGTGTATGTAGGGTGTCATATCACTAAGGTATGAGCAACAGCTGTTGACCTCTTGTCATAGTATATACTTACTGACCTGTTATATTTGTGTCTAACGATTTATTGTATTGTTTACAGATTTCAAAGTCCTGTATGTCATATAAACACCGCAGGCATTTGTCTTTCTGAGAGCCTAATATATCATCACAACCCACAGGCTAAATATCAGAGGAAAGACAACATAAATATGTAATACTACAAATTATATGTGCTAATTCGACTGTGTTATGTAACTTAATTTCTGAAACATGCGTTATTACACATGTCAAGAAGGTTTATTATAAGAGTACAAATAGTGAGCAGATGTTTAGGAAACTAGAGAACTCTTAACGTATACACATCACACGCAAACACCCTTACAGAAAGGAAACCAATGATAGTAATTATGACATATTTAAAATGCTTGTGTTCTCGAGCATAGCATTTATATTATAAGTATGCAGAATTACACAAACTCAGTTAACTCACTTGTAATAGGTTTATGAAAGCTAACTAATAAAATGTTTGTAGTTTAATTACTTTTAGACAAGTTTGATCATTTTATTGAATACTGCCTAAAATTGTACAGTTAATAAATATGATTGAATATTAAATGATGCAAAGTGCATTCAATTTCTTATTAATATAATTATGTAGTTGATTTAGCATAGGGTTAGGTTACGATTGGGTAGGGCCAGTTCAATCAATATCACGCCTTTGAAGGCTTTTTTGGACATCCCCTGAAATGGTGCATACACCTACATATATATATATACCAATATACACATAATACACACATACATATCCCACACAATTATTAAGTTTACATAATTCATTATCACTGTACTTCCATTGACTATAGTGTACGTGAAGTACACTGTACTTTAAATGTACTACACAGAATTACACCTTAGTAGTATGCTTTTGTTAATACGTGGTGACTAGGTGTGTCCATAAATTAGTTTAATCACTAGTCAGAAAACAACCTTTATACTAGACAAATGGGATTCACACATTACTATGATTACAGTACAAAGTATTACTATAGAAGTACAGCATAGTATGTAAACTTAATAAAATACATACCGCACACAATTTTCCAAGACAAATTCCTTCTTGACCATTGTTTTGGGCACAAGGCGTACCAATCTGGATTGGAGGATTAATTTGAAATTGGCCTCCATTGTATGTAGAGACACAAAACAGCTCACACAGATCTTCAACTGTAAATTAACAGATCATGTGAATGTCATGTAATATTCTATCAGCACAACGATCTCAGCTTGTAAAATGTTCACACGTAATCTGATGTTGTTGCAGTTATGTTATATCTATTATATTAACACTGAATACTTAGACAATGTCTAAGGAAGATCAACACCACTAATATCAGAAGTTAAATGGGCTCCTAATAATATTAATTTGCTGTGAACAACAACTTTCTTGGCAAGTAATATATAATGTGTAATAGAGGGAAGATAATGGCTTCTTGGAATGAAAGTGAATTAGTGGTGCATGTAACAAACAAGTACTAATAAAATTACTAATGCATTTGATGAAATATGATTCCATATCCCCTTTCTGTTTACACTGTGTGGTGAGGTTAATTAGTGATTAATGTGTTTCAAGTCAATATTATGTATTCACCTCCACTTGTATTTTTTGGAGTCCATTGCAATTTCAGACCAACTATTTTTTTTGAATTCAATTTTTCACATTGTTCATCTCTCGGATCTTTTACTGGCACAGAACAAGTCTGTAAATATGACAACATTTATGTACATCCCATTAGAGTTAGTTTCATTACAACTAACATACAGTTTCATTCAGTGATGTAGGAATATGGGATATGGTTTATATAATACAATAATTATGTATTTAATATAATTAAGTAAAAATAACATATAATATAATTATGTACAGGTAGGCATGGAAGGTTAATGCAGGTGCTTAAAATACCAAAAAGTGTAAAGAAAACAATAAATAAGATCATCACATTTAATGAGGAATGATTAATTATTTTTTTATTTAAAATAATTATACTCTTAATAACTATTACTGTCAACCCCAAAGAAATGTATTGTTGCGTCTTCTCTTACCTCAACATTACAGGATTTGTATTGCTTAGTTGGTCCAGTACAGTTACTTGTTCTAAGAAACAGAGGGAGCAAGAGAGATGAAGTGAGCTGAGATTGTACATAATTATAATTTATTGTGGCTACCAGGTGTGACACTGAAACATTCAGCACAACCTGTGCAGTACATATGTGTGTATAGAAGATTGGTTATCTCAGCTCAGTGATCACAGCACTGGTGGCTAAACTCCCCCAGTGATAACCAACTTTAGCTTCATATATATATATTCAGAATTAACTTGTGATATTATTGATGAAGTAACTTACTTGCAGTATCTTTCCTGAACTGTCACTCCACCATTACAACTACTAGAGCACTCAGACCATTCTCCCCACTCACTCCATAATGGAGAACTGTCATCAGCAAACTATTTTAAATGCAAACAGTCAAACATATCCATTGTTGAATTTTATAGTTAACTAAAACTTACTGTTGCAGTTGTTAACAGCATAAACAGGAAACAAAGTTGGCAGCTTCTGGAAAAGGGAGAGTGAATTCCTATATACACAAAACCTGTTTTGCAATGTAAGGATTACTTACCTTACTGCCTGGAGAGATGTTGTTATCTTCATATCAATTATAAATTAGAAACCAACTAAACGAAATCAATGATTGGCATTCAAAAGAACAGAAGTTTTATATATCTATTTATATAGTTTTTTTGTCTTAATACTTTTATAGGAATCCCTAATCAAAGATAGAAGCCATTGAATTGGACAGATCCCTACGGAAATGATGCACAACACTAGTACTGATTATTACTAAAGCTCTCCCACTACATCTTCTGAGTGCATAGGTAAACACAAAAATTATATATATATACTGTACATTATCACAGATTCCAAAGGAATGTTATTCAATAACAAACAACAAGAAATATAAAATATTTTGCATTTTATCACTTTATTACTAATATTTTGCATTTCATCACTTTATTACTACACATGGTTATACCTGATTTTAGAACTTGTATTATGCTACAGATGGTTGCACAATGAGCTTGTGAATATACTCCACAATCACACTGGAATCACTTGTTGCAGCTTGCAAAATCCTCCCCACTACTGTGATAATTATGCATGCGAGATGATTGGTTAATGATTGCTATGGTAACTAAAACAACATCCTTTTAAAATGGACGTTTCCAAAAAGCCTCTTACAATTCCTCCTGATTTTTCAAACTATGCTGAAGAGAAAGGAATATTTCGGCTTTTTGAAGTTAGTTTTATGCAAATTCATTTTAATTAAATATAGTATATGTTGTTGTAGGTGTGTTTGTGTTATAATTATGTGTATGTGTATGTACGTATGTATGTATGTATAGGTATGTGTGTATGTACATATGTATTCATGTATGTGTGTGTGTGTGCATGTATATATGTATGTATAATTATAATAATTATATGTATGTATGTACATGTATGTATGTGTGTGTGTGTGTGTATGTGCGTATGTATTTATGTATGTATGTGTGTGTGTGTATATATATATGTATGTATGTACATGTATGTATGTTAGTGTGTGTATGTGTGTATGTATTTATGTATGTGTGTATGTGTGTGGTATGTATTATCACTAGAATGTACATATGGTATGTATGTATTAGTGTAATTTGGTTAAATATATAATTTTATAACTAAAACGTCTTCTTTTTAGGCATTTTCATTTTTAAAAGTAGTCATTTTTGTACTATAACAACACTAGTATGTATGTATATTACATTATTATTATATAATTATAATATATTATATACAACATGTTATACATAATTATGCATATAATAATTTGCACTATATAATATTGATGTACGGGATTTTCATCAAAGGAAACATTATCCTTCATATGATGAAACTCCCTTACATCAATATTATATAATTATAATATAATTGTTGATGAAAATCCACTACATCAATATTATATAATGCTTACACTGTATAATGATGTCACATCAATATTACATAATATTTAATGTAATTTGTTATGAAAATCCCTTACATCAATATTATATATTAATTACACTGTATAATGTAATTTTTGTTGAAAATCACATCAATATTACATAATATTTAATGTAATATTTTTATGAAACTCCCTTACATCAATATTAAATAGTTTATGCTACAGGAATTACTTGTGGATAAACCTCCAGATCCACTCTCATATCTAAGAAATTTACTCACCAGACAGTCAGTAGATGGTAAGTGATTAACCAGCGCATTCTTTTAAATTCACTATAAATGTTTTATAGTTCCTAAAATAATAATCTATGGACCACCTTCATCAGGACAATATACAGTTGTGAGTTACTGTCTGTTCACATTCACAATGATTTCAAAATTAGGATGTGATGAGTTTATATGTAATATAGTGTATAGTTTAATGTCATAAGGTTAATACATGATTATACTGTAACTCAATAATGAAGTAATGGATTGAAATTTGACATACACAAAAAAGAATGGGGAGAGTGATTCTATGAAAATGGTGCAGGTAAAATGATTGTTGGTCATTCCAAACTAAAGTTATGAACATTTTTCTGAAGTCATGACAGATGTAAATGACCATTAGATTACTAACTAAAAAGTTATGATATCAAATAGTGTTGTTTTTAGATAAGATCTGTAGTAATAGATATATGTCTCGTTACATCTATAATAATTATATATAAATAATTATATTGGTGTGTCAAGTATAAGTATATATATATACACTATGTTGCCTTTGATGTGGCTAGCCCAATGTGTACTTTGCTTATCAAATATACCATGTTAAAAAATTATAAACTATGTTTAGTTGGTATATATAAAGGATATACCATCTGCTGATGTGCAGTGAATATATCCCTCAGCTCTATGGGCCTTGGATTATTGCCTCCTCTATAGGAGGTGGTATATACACCTTGTTTATACATGTACATGTATGTATATCCATTACCATGCATGTATGTATTAATTTGTATGTATGTATGTATGTATGTATGTATGTATGTGTGTATGTATGTATGTATGTGTGTATGTATGTATGTACATGTATGTATGTATGTATGTACATGTATGTATGTATGTATGTATGTATGTATGTGTGTATGTATGTATGTATGTAGGTATGTATGTATGTATGTATGTATGTATGTATATATGTATGCATGTATGTATGTATGTATGTATGTATGTATGTATGTATTTATGTATTATGTGAATGTATGTACGTATGTATGTACATGTATGTATGTATATATGTATGCATGTATGTATGTATGTATGTATGTATGTATGCATGTATGTATTTATGTATGTATGTATGTATCTATGTATGTATCTATGTATCTATGTATCTATGTATGTATCTATGTATGTATGTATGTATGTATGTATGTATGTATGTATGTATGTATGTATGTATGTATGTATGTATGTATGTATGTATGTATGTATGTAAGTATGCATGTATGTATTTATGTATCTATGTATGTATCTATGTACATGTATGTATCTATGTATCTATGTATCTATGTATGTATCTATGTATCTATGTATCTATGTATGTATCTATGTATGTATGTATGTATGTATGTATGTATGTATGTATGTATGTATGTATGTATGTACGTAATTATGATTATGTACATATATTATGTATATGATTATACACATATTCATTTGTTACAGAGCAAAGTAATTGCTCGTAAACTAAGAAGTGTTCTTATTAATCCTAAACACTTATTAGAGAAAGAGTCTGGTCTCATAAGAATTGAAGTAAGACTTGTGTGTATCTGTGTCTGTGAGTGCTTGTGTGTCTCTGTCTGTGTGTCTGTGTGTCTGTGTCTGTGTGTCTGTGTCTGTGTCTGTGTGTCTGTGTCTGTGTGTCTGTGTATCTGTGTGTCTGTGTCTCTGTCTGTGTATCTGTGTCTGTGTCTGTGTATCTGTGTGTGTGTGTCTGTGTCTGTGTGTTTGTGGCTGTGTGTCTGTGTGTCTGTGTGTCTGTGTCTGTGTGTCTGTGTATTTGTGTGTCATGTATTATTGTAGTGTGAGAATCCAGAAAAAATGTCCAAGTTGATTCTTGAACGTATTCAAAAGGATGACTGTAAAAACAAGGTAATTGTTGTTGTTCAGATTAGTAACAACTAATCTGAACAACTATTTAATTAAAAGGATTCTGTAGTTAAATGCATTTTTGCAAAATTAAATTCAACTTCTTGTTAATTAATTAGGGATGGATATTGGAGGGATACCCTCGTACTCGTGAACAGGTAATACAAGTCAAGAGAGAAACTTTTTTAAATGTTTTCAAAACATTATCTATTTATTTATTTATTTTGTGTAATTTGATAGGCTCTTGTGTTACAGGCTGAAGGCGTGTTGGCTGATCACTGGGGTGAGATATGTGCTTACAATAACTATGAATATAATCTGTGTGTGACTGTTTGTATTATGTGAATGTATGTACATATGTATGTACATGTATGTATGTATATATGTATGCATGTATGTATGTATGTATGTATGTATGTGTGTATGTATGTATGTGTGTATTTATGTATGTATGTATGTATGTGTGTATGTATGTATGTGTGTATTTATGTATGTATGTATGTATGTATGTATGTATGTATGTATGTATGTATGTATGTATGCATGTATGTATGTTACTAGTAATTTGCAAATGCATCATTTTCTCATGACTAAAATCTTTGTTGATACTACACACAAATATTCATTTCATATTTCATGTACCTATTGACTTACAAATACCATATCACAATAGTAGTGCATTTTAAATCTCATATATATTAATATTACCATGGTAACCATCCAGTATCAAATACCATGTCAGAAGAGTAGAGCATTTTAATCTCGCATATATTTATATTACCATGGTAACCATACACTTATAGAGTATTAAACACCATATCACAAGTTCATTTCATTTTCAGTACATCTACAAGCTCCTGACACTGTCCTGTTAGAACGCTATAATGGGAAAAGAGTTGACCCTATTACAGGAGGTTTGTGTGTAATTATAATGTGTACATATACATGATAATAATCTTATTTTTAATTCTATGAATATCGTTAATACTATCATAATAGATATTTATCATCTGGTTTTTGATCCACCCACGGATCATTTTGTAATGGAACGTTTGAAGGAAGAAGATGGAGGTGTCCAATTTAACATGCACGAAGGACTTAAGTATTATCATCGACACTGTAATAATCTAACACTCTGTTATAAACACATTTCTAAAGTATTTGATGCTGATCAACCAAGTATTGATATTATAAATCAGGGTACATACATACATACTGTACATGCATATATACACACACACACACACACATATATATATATATATTATATACATACATATATAATTAATATAATACATACATACATACATACATACATACATACATACATACATGCATACATACATACATATATACATGCATACATACATACATGCATGCATACATACACACATACATACATACATACATACATACATACATACATACATACATGCATACATACATACATACATACATACATACACACATACATACATTCCTAGTATTAAATGACGTAGATGTACATAAAAATTGTTCAGTACCACTGCCTGCTAAGTTATTCATCTATATAATTATAATTTTCTTTATATAGTTTATACATTCCTATGTACAAGACGACGTTCTGCCTCTCCCCATACTCCTAGAGTCATTCTTATTGGACCAATTGGTGCAGGAAAAAGTTGGCAAGCATCTCAACTCAGTGAAAAATATCGTCTTGTGAATGGTATGTTGTTATTTAGTTAATAATTTGTAGATTGTAATTATAATTCTTGATGATACGGGTAAAAAATTACATTCATGTTCACCATGACCTCACAAAATGTTCATAACCTTAGTTTGGAATGATCAACAATATATCTTTTTATCTACACCATTTTCATATAATTATCTTTCCCATTTTTTTTTGTATATGTCAAATTTCAATTCATATTGAGTATAATCTTATCTCATCCTAATTAACTTGAGGTCATCATGAATGTGACAGAGTGGCTAAGTAGCTTAGATAATTGAATATGTAAGTGTGTGTCAATGTAATTATGGTACATGTAATGTGTGTAAAATATTGTAGGTTGTCTGGCCAATTTGGAACCTGAGCCATAAACCCAAACTTAATAACATACTCAATTATATATTTAGTGCAAGCCATAAAATTAAACTAAAACTCCCAGACTCTGACAAGTAAAATAGTTTTAAAATGAGCTCCCTGTAAATAGCTAAATTCTATGAATAAGGCCGAAAGAGGAAAGTGAAAAAATGCCAGTAGTCACTAGGAATTGAACCCAGGGCCACTGACTTCAGCCACTAGTGAGCTATGACAACCAGACAACCATCAGCACTTCACAATCCTCTATTCCCTGTAGTAAATGGTGCAAACCTCATAATTATATACTTAATTTTATATTTCAATACAGTTGATTGTGGAATTCTTCTTAAACAGTCTTTGGCATCTGGCTCTCAACTAGCCTATCAAATGAAGCCTTTTCATGATCGTCAAATGCCAAGTAAGATCAAATATATTCACACACGCACACTTCCGTCCCATACTGCTGATAGTTGATAGGGTGTTAACATATCTCTATTTTACTGTTGGTAGTTGATAGGGTGTTAACATATCTCTATATTACTGTTGGTAGTTGATAGGGTGTTAACATATCTCTATATTACTGTTGGTAGTTGATAGGGTGTTAACATATCTCTATTTTACTGTTGGTAGTTGATAGGGTGTTAACATACCTCTATATTACTGTTGGTAGTTGATAGGGTGTTAACATATCTCTATTTTACTGTTGGTAGTTGATAGGGTGTTAACATACCTCTATATTACTGTTGGTAGTTGATAGGGTGTTAACATATCTCTATTTTACTGTTGGTAGTTGATAGGGTGTTAACATATCTCTATATTACTGTTGGTAGTTGATAGGGTGTTAACATATCTCTATTTTACTGTTGGTAGTTGATAGGGTGTTAACATATCTCTATTTTACTGTTGGTAGTTGATAGGGTGTTAACATATCTCTATTTTACTGTTGGTAGTTGATAGGGTGTTAACATATCTCTATTTTACTGTTGGTAGTTGATAGGGTGTTAACATATCTCTATTTTACTGTTGATAGTTGATAGGGTGTTAACATATCTCTATATTACTGTTGGTAGTTGATAGGGTGTTAACATACCTCTATATTACTGTTGGTAGTTGATAGGGTGTTAACATATCTCTATTTTACTGTTGGTAGTTGATAGGGTGTTAACATATCTCTATTTTACTGTTGATAGTTGATAGGGTGTTAACATATCTCTATTTTACTGTTGGTAGTTGATAGGGTGTTAACATATCTCTATATTACTGTTGGTAGTTGATAGGGTGTTAACATATCTCTATTTTACTGTTGATAGTTGATAGGGTGTTAACATATCTCTATATTACTGTTGGTAGTTGATAGGGTGTTAACATATCTCTATTTTACTGTTGATAGTTGATAGGGTGTTAACATATCTCTATATTACTGTTGGTAGTTGATAGGGTGTTAACATATCTCTATTTTACTGTTGATAGTTGATAGGGTGTTAACATATCTCTATATTACTGTTGGTAGTTGATAGGGTGTTAACATATCTCTATTTTACTGTTGATAGTTGATAGGGTGTTAACATATCTCTATATTACTGTTGGTAGTTGATAGGGTGTTAACATATCTCTATTTTACTGTTGATAGTTGATAGGGTGTTAACATATCTCTATTTTACTGTTGGTAGTTGATAGGGTGTTAACATATCTCTATTTTACTGTTGGTAGTTGATAGGGTGTTAACATATCTCTATTTTACTGTTGATAGTTGATAGGGTGTTAACATATCTCTATATTACTGTTGGTAGTTGATAGGGTGTTAACATATCTCTATTTTACTGTTGATAGTTGATAGGGTGTTAACATATCTCTATTTTACTGTTGATAGTTGATAGGGTGTTAACATATCTCTATATTACTGTTGGTAGTTGATAGGGTGTTAACATATCTCTATATTACTGTTGGTAGTTGATAGGGTGTTAACATATCTCTATTTTACTGTTGGTAGTTGATAGGGTGTTAACATATCTCTATTTTACTGTTGATAGTTGATAGGGTGTTAACATATCTCTATTTTACTGTTGGTAGTTGATAGGGTGTTAACATATCTCTATATTACTGTTGGTAGTTGATAGGGTGTTAACATATCTCTATTTTACTGTTGGTAGTTGATAGGGTGTTAACATATCTCTATATTACTGTTGGTAGTTGATAGGGTGTTAACATATCTCTATTTTACTGTTGGTAGTTGATAGGGTGTTAACATATCTCTATATTACTGTTGGTAGTTGATAGGGTGTTAACGCATACCTTTATTTGTATAATCATGTGTTGCTTAGCAACTCAGTTTTACTAATGATTCAGATACATGTATAGCCATTTCAGTGAGAGTTACAAGTATGACCTCTATTAGCAACATAGTGTATACATTATTGAGCTTCATACCATATATGGAAGTTTATACTTACAATATTACATGTCACGTCACCATGGAGACCATATGGAGTTGTATTGAAAAAATGTGGGCGCATCAGACAGACATATATATATAGTGGTGTTGTTTTAGTTAACTATAACTAAAACTAAAACCCCTTTTAGTAAGGCATTTTGACTTTTAATTAACTAAACTATAACTAAATTACAAGTCTATTGTAATAACTATAACTAACTAAAATGAACATTGGCCAATAATGGACACTTTTAGTTAGTCAACTAAAACTCTAAGTAAGCCATATATATTTATTAAACTATAACTAAACTAAACGTTTGATAAACTAGTCATATACTATAACTAAAAGTGGTCATTTTTGTCAAACTAAAACAACACCAATACATAGGTATATATATGTGTACATAGCTATATTATATCTTAGCTATAATATTATAAAGAGCTGACATATGTAAATTATATGAATAGTTGGTCATATCTCATTAGTATATCGACTCTGATCATCCAAAAGAATGCATGCATAATGTGCAGTACAGTTAATATACAATCATGTATACTATAACTAAAACCCCTTTTAGTAAGGTATTGTGAGTTGACTATAACTAAAACCCCTTTTAGTAAGGTATTGTGAGTTAACTATAACTAAAACCCCTTTTAGTAAGGTATTGTGAGTTAATTATAACTAAAACCCCTTTTAGTAAGGTATTATGAGTTAATTATAACTAAAACCCCTTTTAGTAAGGTATTATGAGTTAACTATAACTAAAACCCCTTTTAGTAAGGTATTGTGAGTTAATTATAACTAAAACCCCTTTTAGTAAGGTATTATGAGTTAACTATAACTAAAACCCCTTTTAGTAAGGTATTGTGAGTTAATTACAACTAAAACCCCTTTTAGTAAGGTATTGTGAGTTAACTATAACTAAAACCCCTTTTAGTAAGGTATTGTGAGTTAATTATAACTAAAACCCCTTTTAGTAAGGTATTGTGAGTTAATTATAACTAAAACCCCTTTTAGTAAGGTATTATGAGTTAACTATAACTAAAACCCCTTTTAGTAAGGTATTGTGAGTTAATTACAACTAAAACCCCTTTTAGTAAGGTATTATGAGTTAACTATAACTAAAACCCCTTTTAGTAAGGTATTGTGAGTTAATTACAACTAAAACCCCTTTTAGTAAGGTATTGTGAGTTAACTATAACTAAACTATACATCAATTACAAGTCTGTTGTAATTAATGCCTTGATTTTAGTAATATTTAAATTCAATAATAAAATCAGGTGTGTTGCATTCTTTCTCAGGAAGGAATGCAACATGTAACTGTTGATCAATAAATATCTAGAAATATTGTCTACATTCTCTCATTTATTCATTATTAAATCATTCCTTATATGGAAAATTTGATGCATACCTAGTAAATGAGGTCAAATGACTTCTTTACCTAAACTTATTGGATGGATGGATGGATAGATGGATGGATGAATGGATAGATGGATGGATGGATAGATGGATGGATGGATTGATGGATTGATGGATGGATGGATTGATGGATTGATGGATGGATGGATGGATAGACGGACGGATGGACGGATGGATGGATGGATAGATATAGATAATGGTAACATACTGTGTACAGAAATATTAATATTTTGTAATTGGTAATTAATTCCGTGTACATAGTTCCTGATGATATGGTGATGAAGTTGGTAACACATCGTCTCAGTCAAGTAGATTGTGCTACTCGTGGCTGGGTTCTACATAGCTTCCCATTTTCAAGAGAGCAAGCAGAGTTACTCAATGATGCTAATCTCTCACCAAACAGGTGTGTGTAATATCTGTATTGTGTGTGGAATATACATAATCATAATTTTAAATAGTGTGTTTTTTCTGGATGTGTCTGAGGACACTATTAAAGAGAGATTGTGTTGGAGAAGAGTTGATCCAGTCACTGGAGAGAGGTAACACACGCACACACACACACACATAAATGATTATACAGATGTACATACACATACACATACACACACAAATGGACTCTTAATGACTTCACAATTATAGGTATCACTTGCTGTATAATCCACCATTGACTCCAGACATAAAGGAACGTTTAGTTATTGTAAGTAACTGAGTATAATGTTTATTCATACATATGACCTTCATAGTAGCTAACTCATAATGTGTATATGCATGAATACATTAATAATATTACTAGTCTCCTAAATGTACTATATGTAGAACAATGATACTAAAGTCTGTTCACATTCACAATGACCTCAAAATGCCTCATTTTGAAGTCATTGTGAATGCTTGTGTTTACTTTATATGTAACATAGTGTATAGTTTAATGTCATAAGATTAATACATGATTATGAGACAATAGATTGAACTTTGACCTGCACAAAAATGAACGGGGAGGATAATTATATTAGAAAAAAGATTGTTGTTCATTCCAAACTAAAGTTATGAACATTTTTTCTGAGGTCATGATGAGCACAAATGACCTTTTATTTAAAATAATGTTAAGCTTATTTTGTTTTAGTTAATTAACTAAAAGTGCAAATTATTTATGATTTTTCATTAGTTAGTTATAATTATTACAATAGATCTGGAATGTAATTAACTAAAAGTCACAAAAACTTATTTTTTTAGTTATAATTAACTAAAACATCTTATAGAGTTTAATGATAATATTATCTCGTTTATTTACAGCATCCTAAGGACAGTGAGGAATCAGTTGAGTCTCATATTACAGAATATAATAGTAATATTAGTGATTTGGAAGATTACTACACACAGTCACTTCATGTGAATGGTGATCAAGACCCATTCAGTATATTAGAAACTCTTGAGAATTATATTATAAACCCACTACCAAAACAAGCGAAGTCTTCAGAATCTTGAAGACATTGTATTTAAATAAACACTGTATTAGACAGTTATGGAATTATAGATAGAAAGACATATTTATGGATAGAAAGACATATTTTTTTACAAAAAAATTCATTTCTTTTCAAACTGTTCTCTCAAAACTCGTTTTTCTTCCTCTACAAAGTTTTTTCCACGTGAAGACATACCTAGATCACGCTTTCTTTTCTCTTTCTCTCTAAATAATTCACCTTTAGGTTTCTTTGTAATAGAAGTTGATGGCGTGTCTTGTCCCCTCTTCTGCCCTGCTTTGACATGTTCAGTATCACCAGTATTACTGCTAACTGTTAATAATTTGGGATCAACTGAAGATTCTGTTATTGCATATTTAACAGGTTCTGAGGATATCTCTGAACGAGGATCAACTTCATCTGCTGGAGGAGGTACTGAAGTATAATTTCCATTTGTTTGAAGATCGGTTGTGTCGTTGATATTTTTTGCTATATCGTCCCAATTGACTTTATGTGATGTAAGATGTGATGAAAGGAAGTCTGGTTTTGTGACAGATGAAAAAAGTGTATCTGGTGATGGTAGTTTCTCTGATGTGTTCATCTGTTTGGAGAAAAATAATTCCTTTGATAAACAATCCCCAAGTAGTTGTGTATTAATGAAAATTAAATGAAAAAGCATATAATATTAATGATGAGCCTACAAACATGTCACTATTTATAGAATGCCCATTTAACACTATCATTATATATTATTATGTGTAACTTTCACTCAGGGAGGGAGGAACAGGAAATGGCAGGTCAGATGAGAGCTTCAATAATTGAAAATACTCTATCATCTTACCAGGCAACAGAACTATCTCAGACTGACTTTGTACCGTTTGCTTGACCAAAGCAACAACACTAGTTCTTCCCTCTACCTGTATTAGTAAAAAATCACAACCCACCCACTATTTATAGTAACAAAACAGCATACAATCTTTAACAAGTAGACTGCCTAGAATGAATAATGTAAAGCAATGATGAAGAACCCCTTAATATTAAAGATTATATTTTAACCAGTTCAGATGGAGTATAATAGGACTTGTCAGTTAATGATTTCTTTCTTTCATGTGTTCCTTCTTCGTCTACTTCACTTTCAGAACTCGAAGAGTCTCCTGCTAATAGAGAGAGAGGATCTTTATTGTCAGACATTTTTTATTGTTGAGTGTAGAAAGGGTTAATATTGTAGCCACGCCCACAATTATTAACCTTTTAAATTCTGAATTTGTGATAGTGATTGTGATGGTGTGAGAAGTGTAGATTGAAAAGAGATATGGCTAAACGTCGATATCGTAGTCGCAGACGAGATGAAGATGAAGAAGAGGATGAGATGATAGTCAGGTAAGTAAGTTTATAGTTTATGGAAAAACTACTATATATATATATATATATATATATATATATATATATATTATATATATATATATATATATATATATATATATATATATATATATATATATATATATATATACATATATAATTATTATTTTCACTTTATATTTGTAGTGAAAAATTAGAAGAAGCTAAAGAATTGCAGACCATAAGAAAGAGACCAAGTGGAGTAAGGTAAGATGCTAATAACATGAAGATAGAGATTAGATACAGTCCTCAATGATTCAGTGTACTAACTGTAGACATAATTTCACTAAATTAATTTTTATTTGAAATGAACCATTACGTTTCAATAGGTATTCAGCTATTTTCATCAGTGGTATAATAATAAAACAAATGTAACTCAACTACTTATATAGTAAGATGTCAAACACTAATAATAGTAGTTGGTAATAATAAACAACATTGTATATAATAATTTATTATACAACAGTGTACCACAGGTAATAATAATAAACAACTTCATAATCTATTGTACACAAAAACAACTTTACAATATACTACTATAATAATGATTGTAAGTCAATTATAATTATCATGATGGGTAATTTCACTTGCTTTTGTTGGTAGTAGCTGTGGGTGTGGTCATGGTCCATTGGGTGCGGTCCTATGATATAAGCATGGTGTCTTCAAATTCAGGTAAGCTCCTGGTAGTAGTCTTTTCTCCCTGTTGATTGTTCCTGGGAGATAATTGATGAACCATGACTCTTCTATATGTCATGTATTTATTATGGGATGTCCTCCAATGACAATTGTTCTGTCCCAATCTATACGATGGTCCTCAGATAAAGCATGCTCAGCTGAGGCACTAGTATCTGTGTCAAGAGATTAGATATATGATTATACAGACAGATAAATAGACAGATATATATATATATATATATTATATATATATATACACACAGACAGAGAGATATATAGATAATTATACATACATTACAAGTCTCAAGTACTTTCTATTTTCAGTGCAGCTGGTTTAGCGTATGGCAAAAAATATACTCTAGAGGAAGAGAAAATGGCAGTAAGTACATTACATATAGCAGACATATAAAGTAATCAGTCATACTAAACTATAACTACTGATACACAAATATTATAATAATATTATTTTCATTATAGCCTGATCCTTTCAAACTCAAAACTGGTGGATTGATAAATCTGAAAGAGATTACTAATGAAGAAATAGAAGGGTGATTAATTCATGTTTATTAATATATACCAGACATAGTATTACTATTTGAGTACATGTGTATAAGTACTTCCATCAGGATTGTGTCACACACACAGAGTTTTGTAGCTGAGATTGATTTGCCCACCAGAATCAAGTTAAGAGTATCCTTGTGGGAGCATACTCCTTTAGTGGCTACAAGACAGTGTTTTTGATAAGCTTATATGTAGCACACCATTGGCCCAAGGAGCTTCTGATTTGGCACCTCACAGATCTTTCTATGGGCCAGGGCACAGTTAATTATGATTATATTATCAATAACAGCATTAATTGTTTGTTAGTTGTCTCGAGATGTATTTCCAATACCGTACACACTAACCTTTGTTGAGCCAATTTGGCCCATATTTCAAAACATATCAAAAACTCTGATATGAGATTATTGCTGTTACCACATCTCTTTTTACTAACTGATATACATGGATACTAATAGAACATATATTTTTATAATTGTTATCATTATATCTTATATTTAGGACGGAAGACGAGGTAGTTAAAAGATTAGCTAGTCAATTTTCAGCTGAGTCACAGACAAGAGATGATGAAACTCACATGTATGTATGTGTGTACATCTGTGTGTGTGTATCTATTATCAATTGATATTATATATGTATAGTGTCAATGTATCAATTGTATAGGATGAAATACATTGAAACTGAAATGGCTAAAATAAAGGGACAAAATGATGAAGAAAAGAAATTAACAGAGTAATGTTCTCGTTATTACATTCTTTTTTTACTACTGGAATATTTATTGTTCTGTCCATGAATCACCACCACCATCATTATAGTATATCTCTGTCTATCTCTCTATCTATTTATTTATTTATTTATTCATCTATTTATATCTTCCCTCTTCTGAAGTTAATCTATCTATTTATCTATCCATCTGTATGTATGCATTAGTCCATTTTTCCATCTTTGCATATCTTTCTTCTGAAGTTATGAAGTTAAGATTGCATCTCTTTATCAAGTCCCTGAAAGATTAAAGATAAAAGAAAAGAACCAATCTGAAGAGATGTTGTCTAATCAAATGTTGTCAGGTATACCAGAGGTTGATTTAGGATTAGAGTAAGTAAAAATGGATCAACTCATCTTTAGTTAATTATTTGTTGTGCATTAATTAGAGCTAAATTCAAGAATATTGAGGAGACTGAATTGGCTAAACGAAAAATAATTGAAGATCAGACAAAGAAGTAAATTCCTAAAAATTAATGATCAATTCATTAATTTTTTTTGACAGAAAAGAGAAGAAGACATCTCTAGCACCTACTAATATGGCTTCTAACTTTACACTTCACAGTTTGAGATGTCAGTCACATAATTATTATTTATATGTAATTGTGCATGCAAAAATCACTCTTATTTGATTTTCAAGTTTTACGAAGATCAACAACTACTAGCTGTCTTTGCAAGAAGCTTGTCTCGTTCCCAGACTGAACGCCCTATGGGTGAAAGACGGTCTGGAACAGTTGCTTCTTGGTCCATGCATCAAATGTCTTTTCCATTCAAAAAAGGATGTTCGTTACAAGGAATGTCCTGTTTGAGTTCATTCCTAAGATGCATTTTATCATCCATTTGTGTGCTTTTTTAGTTATCATTTTTTTATTAAACAATAAATGTTTGTATTATAGTTCATATATACCAGTTATATGTATTTATAATGTTCTAAATCTGATTTTTCATTCATGCAGTTTTTAAAGAGAAAGCCAAACCATTAGCAGTGAAGAAAGAAGATAAATCCAATCCAGCACCTGTTTACATACCAGTAGTGGGTAGTAATGAAGAACCCGAACTAAAACCATCTATTACTATTGAAGTACAGAAGAGGAAGAATGATACCAGTCAAATGGCTTCTGATGATTATCATTACGATAAATTTAAAAAGAAAGTAAAACGATTTTAATAAATAATAATTTATCATCCATTTTGTAATAATACTTTTAGTTATCACATAATCACTAGCTTGCATGATTTGATGAAACAATGAGATATGCTTGATGTGTGTTAAACTGAACCCAGAATAGAAGCCTTAATGACAGACACAGGAACTACATCGGTACACCCTTGTTCCCCATGGTTGTAATATTCCACACCATCCTTTGCACATAAGTGTTATCGTTCCCGAGTTATTAATTGTTTGAAATGATACCATTAAAAATGGAGAGGTACAAGAAGAGGAGCCCCATTCTGTTGACAGCATTAACTGTCATTCGCATCCCTGCACTTCGACCATACACTCTATTCCTCTTGGCTCAACCTTAAATGGTCTCTTTGCCATACAGAGAAATGAAGAGCTTTTACGTTCAAAGCAGGTACTCTCTACCAGAGGGTCCGGGGACTTTCCACAGAGTAAAGTAAGTATTACACCTTACTTGTACACTCCGAAAGCGAATCTTTCGGTACCTCTAATAAATGATGGATCAAGTTTGCCTTTATATACCACCACATGCAACAGCTCTATTGTGGGGCCACAAGAAACTACGCATGCGCATAAAACTACAACGTGTAACTAATTAATTAGGGGGTTAGCTCAGCTGTGGCACTGCTGTGCTCATTTTAAAATGGGAGCCACTAAAGCCCTTGTTGTTTCTGCTGGTCTAGCTTCAGTCTTTTATCTGCTGGGATTCTCAAAATGTGCTATTGCTGTTTTTTCATTATTTAGTTTTCTTGGATTTGGTGGATGGAATATATCTAGAATAGCCTACAAAACTGTACCAAGAGATGCCAAGTAAGTGTGGATATAGACAAATCACTACATCCTTTCTCATTCATAATCTATTTCTGTAGAGCTATATTCAAACTGTTAAAAATGATCAAAACTATGCGTGACTGGAGGGGTAAGACAGTGCATGAAGTGTTTCAAGAGAATGTTGCTCGTCACCCCGATAAACCGGCTATTCTTTTTGAAGATGAAATGTGGACATTTCGTGACCTGGATAAATACTCAAACAAAGTAGCAAACTTCTTTCATGCCAATGGAATTCAACCTGGTGACACTGTGGCAATATTTATGATGAACTGTCCTCAATATATCGGTCTATGGATAGGTTTGAGTAAAATTGGAGCACAAGCTTCTTTTATTAATTATAATCTTCGTAACAATGCTCTCCTCCATTCATTGAAGATTTGTAATCCAAGAGGTATTGTATATGGTGCTGGATTAGGGGATGCTCTCGTGGAGGTGCAGGACAAGCTGGGTGATGAACTTTGTGAAATGTGTTTCTGTGTAGGAGGTGATCCTGTGGTATTTCATTCACGTGGCTTTGATAGTCTTGTCAATGTTGTGTCAGATAATCCTCCAAACTCTCGGGAGAATGCCACTAAAACTGGTTTGTAACAATTTCGTGTAATTTAACTGCATTTACATGTATATGACTTCACTTTGTCAATCTGCCCACCTATTCAATAATTGAACACTCAAGATCACATTTCAAAACTCTTTTCTCTCTCTCCTACTCCCTCTCTCTCTCCCTCCCTCCCTCCTTCCAACCCCCATCTCTCTCCCTCCCTCACTCTCCCTCCCCCCTTACTCTCCCTATAATAGACAGGTTATGTTATATATACACATCAGGAACAACAGGTTTACCAAAGGCTGTTCCAATTAGACATGAAAGGTAACACACATTGTAATCAATTTATTTAAATATATTCTTTCTTTGTTTTTAGATTCAGATCAATGGCTAATGGTCTTCGATGTATGGCTCCAATAAATAGTGATGATATCATATACGTTACTCTTCCCATTTATCATACTAATGGTGGCGTGCTGGGAGTTGGTCAAATGATTTTAGGTGGGAGTACGGTAGCACTGAGACGTAAATTTTCAGCTAGTCAGTTCTGGAATGATTGTATTAAATTTAGATGCACGGTAAGTGATTGATGTAATTTGAGTATCTCTACTTTAATATATAATATTAGGCTTACTTTAAAGGATTTAGTTTTAGTTAGTCATTATAAAAGTTATGGTATCTTATTAAATGTGTTTAGTTATAGTTAATACTAGGGCTGGAACAGATCCTGTCTTAATATTTGGATATCCAATCACAATAACAGTCGGGTACCCTGATAACAGTCGGGTACCCTGATAACAGTCGGGTACCCTGATAATAGTCGGGTACCCTGATAACAGTCGGGTACCCTGATAACAGTCGGGTACCCTGATAATTGATCTAAACTGATAATTGATCTAAACTGATAATTTTAATGCTTATTCAATTTCATGTGTTTGATTTCTGCACATGTGCAAACATTAAACGAGTACCCGAATACAAAGAAACAGATCCGGAGGTTCAGTTCACAAATAATCGGGTGTCTGTTCCAGCTCTAATTAATATGTATAATGTGTGTGTATATTATCCGTTCCAGCTCTAATTAATATGTATAATGTGTGTGTATATTATCCGTTCCAGCTCTAATTAATATGTATAATGTGTGTGTATATTATCCGTTCCAACTCTAATTAATATGTATAATGTGTGTGTATATTATCCGTTCCAGCTCTAATTAATATGTATAATGTGTGTGTATATTATCCGTTCCAGCTCTAATTAACCCTTCATCTGCTGTAGGCGCTTTAAGGTGCCCCACCCACTACTACTTATACTGCTGGAGGCGCTTTAATGCGCCCAAGCTGCAAGTGGGCGGAGTACTTAATATCTAATTACTTGCAGCTCTATAACTCTCACATTTTACAAGACTCAAGATTCTAACTTACTTTGCTGTAAAGAAGAGTTGTTAAGCAAGCCATTGATGTTAAATTTATGCTTCGTTATCACCAGGAAGAGAGTAAGATGAGCGCTTGAAAATATAGTACTGCCACGGGCAACGCCCACCTCTATACTCGCCTGCATAACTTCTGCATTTTAAAAAGCAGTGACTTTTAACTGACTTAGGTAGACAGAAGACCATCTAAGAAAGCTGTAGATACCAAAAACATGCTTCGTTAGCTACAAAAAAGCAGCAAGGCGAGTGTTTGAAAGTGTAGTAGTCAGTGGCAACGCCCACAATTAGCATCTCTTTATCACTTTTGTTAGGCATGTAGCTTCGATTTTTGGGCTCCATGAAACTAAATAAACATCTTCTTTATGCTGTGTGCATGTCAGTTTCTTTATATTCGATGATTTCATACTATAAAATCAATCAGAAAACATCTACAAATTTCTTTCGCACCACGCCCACAAACGGGAATAATTGCAAACGCAGATGAAGGGTTAATATGTATAATGTGTGTACATATAAAGGTAATTAAACAGTAATGGTATGATGACAGGATGTAATTAGTATGCATGATCACATGACACAAAATATTTAAATAGAAGCCACATACATGTAGCCTACATTACCATAGCAACCATATATGGTAATACAGTATGATTACATAACAATTATTTATATATATATAGAAGCCATAGACTAGTTACAGTTGGCCAAACATGTCTGGAAATGGCCAACTATTAATATGTCATTATAATGTATTTATGATTTCAGGTTATAATATATATTGGTGAAGTGTGTCGATACCTGTTGGCACAGCCTGTTCGACCACAAGATAAACAGCATTGTGTACGAATGGCAGCTGGGAATGGACTGAAAGTGCAAATATGGGAAGAGTTCCAAAAACGTTTTAATATTGAGCTTATTAGGGAGTTCTATGGAGCTACTGAAGGAAATACGAACCTTATTAATACTGTTGGAAAAGTCGGTGCTTGTGGTTTCAAGTCCGCTCTCCTGCCTCATGCTATGCCTTTTTATCTCGTGAAAGTAGATCTCGAGTCTAGAGAACTTATTAGAGACAGTAATGGATTCTGTATTGAAGTACCTCTCGGAGAACCTGGTGAACTTATTGCCAAAATGCAGAATAATTTTTTGCGCCGTTTTGATGGTTATGAAAACAAAGAAGCTACAAAGAGTAAGATTGTGTCAAACGCTTTTAAACCCGGCGATCGGTATTTCAGAACTGGTGACGTATTAACAATGGATGACGAAGGATTCATTTATTTTGCTGATCGAACTGGAGACACGTTTCGATGGAAAGGAGAGAATGTTTCAACAACCGAAGTTGAAGGGATTATAGCTCGTGTTTTAGAGAACCAAAGAGATGTTATTGTCTATGGAGTTGAAATACCACAAACAGAAGGGAAGGCTGGAATGGTTGCCATTGTTGGAACCACAGAGAATGTTGAAGTGTCTACACTAGCCTCAAAACTCTTACCTATTCTTCCTCCATATGCTGTACCACTCTTTGTTAGACTTGTACCGGAAGCTGACTTGACTGGTACCTTTAAGTTTCGTAAGGGTGGATTTCGCAATGAAGGGTATGAATTGACAAAAGTTTCAGACCCTCTATATATCCTGGATCCTAAATTAAAAACATATGTTCCATTTGACAAAGGAATGTATGAACAACTTCAAGCCGGGAACATGCGTTTGTGAATCAAATAGAAGTAATTACTATTGTTTTATTGTGTGTGTGTGTGTGTAGGTTTTGAAATTTTAGTTTTAGAAAAACTTTTGTATGTTGATACATGGAATAATTTATTACCAATTCCAGCGTGTGGTAAAAAAAGTATAATACTAATCATTGTAATAATAAAAACTCCGGGTTTAATCCTTTCATGCATAGATGGAATGTTTTTGTCCACAGTCCTGTAACTTTTGATACAGTATGAGTACATGTACCAGGATTACAATCTGGATATGAAACCATGTAATAATGTTAAGTAATGTAAAGCTCATCACATTCATCTTGTCAGAAATATGTTCATAACAATTCTAGCCTTTTATTTGCACCATTTTCATATAATTATCCTTTTTCTTGCGTTTAAAATTTTGAGGTCATTGTGAACATGGAGACTTCAATTATACTTCATTGTCTTATAGGAATTGTTTCAAATATAAAACACTAAACAGAATAATAATAAATATTACACAAAAAAAATTACCATAGTAATTATCATTCATAAAATCATTTACTGTCTAGAATATAATAATTATTATTCAATAATTATTTTGTAGTAAATTTCACAACATTATCAAGTGATTTACTCCATCTTTGTAGCAATCCTCCTCTGCCTCTTCCCCTTCCTTCTCCTCCTCCTCCTCCTCCATCAGAAATAGAATGAGTGATAGAGCTTTGTCTATTATCAAAAAGCAAACTATTGTTTGGAATTTCCTCTTTGGTTTCTTCTTTATCTATAACTATAATCTCTCTGTCCTGTTCTTCCTGTTTCTTCTCATCTTCCTTATTGTGATTTTCAAAGTCCACAGCATCACCAACAATACTCCTCCTTTTATCCATCAGTGGGGGACTTTTCATACCACTTGATAGATTACCTGTATCTATGTAGTATACATGTATATATATATATATATATATGATGGTGCTTGTATTTACTTGACGAAGGTATCTATGTAGCATGTGTGTATATATATATATATGATGGTGCTTGTATTTACTTGACGAAGGTATCTATGTAAGCATGTGTGTGTATATATATATTCTATGTAAGCATGTGTGTATATATATATATATATATATGATGGTGCTTGTATTTACTTGACGAAGGTATCTATGTAAGCATGTGTGTGTATATATATATTCTATGTAAGCATGTGTGTATATATATATATATATATATGATGGTGCTTGTATTAACTTGAAGGTATCTATATAAGCATGTGTGTATATATATATATATATATGATGGTGTATGTATTTACTTGATGAAGGTATCTATGTAAGCATGTATATATATATATATATATAGCATGCTACCATGGCAACCGTTTGATGTGGTTAGGTCTTATATTTTTGTATATAGACCTGTGAATCTTTAATCTATCAGCATACAATATATTGTATATAGTACACTTACAGTTCTTATATAAAACAATATAAAACCTTGGTTTAGTGTCCTCGGATGTGATATAGCCCTCGCAGGCTCGGGCTATATCACATCCTTGGACACTAAACCTCGGGTCTATATTTTTGTATATAAGACCTGTAAGTGTACTATATATATTACATATATATATGATGGTGTATGTATTTACTTGATGAAGGTATCTATGTAAGCATGTGTGTATATATATATATATATATGATGGTGTATGTATTTACTTGATGAAGGTATCTATGTAAGCATGTATATATATATAATATATATATATGATGGTGTATGTATTTACTTGATGAAGGTGTTCCTGCAATTATTTTTGCAGCAGTTGCTTTGGATCTTGCTAGAGATTGTAGCCGTTTATCCTCCCCTAAAAATATATATATACATTAATCATGTGACTGTCATGTGATGGCTCACTTTCTGCTTCTATTCGGTTTTTATTAGCGGATGAACTATATTTCATTTCTTTATATTTTTCTTGAATAAATTGGAAACGAGCTTCATCTTTCTTTAGAGTGCCTACAAAAAATGACAGAGATTCATCTATCTATCCAAATCTATCTATCCATATATCCATTCATCTATCTATCCATATATCCATTCATCTATCTATCCATATATATATCCATTCATCTACCTATCCATATATCCATTCATCTATCTATCCATATATCCATTCATCTACCTATCCATATATCCATTCATCTATCTATCCATATATCCATTCATCTATCTATCCATATATCCATTCATTTATCTATCCATTTCATAGTATGACAAGTAACGTTTTAGTTTGATAATTGTAATTTTATAGTTATATATATTTAATTAATACATAATATTAGTCTTATTTAAAGGGTATTAGTTAAACTAAAAGTGCCCATTATTGACCTATTTAAGTTACACAATATCAGAGTATTAATTAAAACACGTTACATATTTACATGTAGGTAGGTAATGGCTCATTGATTGAGTGTCCTAACCTCGGTTAAATCCAGGGGGTAGGTTTTCTTCATAAACCAAATTAGATTTCGTGTTACCTATTTCCCTCAATCTTTCTTCCCATTCCGGTTTCATTTTATCCAGCGTTAGGGATCGAACCTATTAATTAATAATTAATTGATAAGTATATTGTGATAATCTGATTCCAGACCTGTGAAACATGTACACCCAGACTACGATGTACCCCAGAACAATCTATGCATATCAGAACACCGAGATTGACACTGTGGAGTGTGGATATGAGAAATACATTATTATTAATACATTATTATAATATTAATATCACAATACTACGATAATATCATAATATTACATAACTCTAGTGGAGAGCAACTAAAAGTCTCCCTTTGTCCCATGCTAGCAGTATGGGATTTTACTCAGAGTGTTTATTTCAGGCCATTTAGGGGAGACATTTCCCCTTTTAAATTCCCCCCTAAAGTTACAACTCTATGATAAACTCTGTTACTAATATAATCCAGCTATGCGCACCTACTAGCACATGTGTCTGATCCCTTCAATAGGTATGTGTATTTATGCAATATTAACAGTGTACTATTTAAATAAAATTTGGTAAGCCAATCGTCATGTTCATTATGAAAGAATATCAAACTTGAAGGTGTTATATATATCATAAAATAAATAATATGTTCAATTGCATACACAAAATAATAATAATAATTATAGTCAATTAACGGTAATTTTACCCAAAATACACTTTATAAACATACCAGGACTATTTGGGATTTCAACAATATTAACATAACAATATTTCTAATTTACTATATATCATGTTCTCTCTATGCTTAAGAGGGATACAGTACTCCTTATAGGTATACAAACAATCCCCTCCCTGTTCATGCACACCCAATAACACAACTTCATATTATATTCTAATAATCCCCCAAAACATATAGTACTATAACCTCACTATACATTAGGGATGTGCGATACAACTAAATAATAGTATTGCGTATCGCTGCCAAAAATATCACAATACGATACGGTATCACGATATTTGAAATAATACTGAAACACTTATAAAATGTAAATAAATGTCCTTATTTGGTTGTATTTGTCAAGAAAATTAATGGTAAAAGAAATCAATGAAAGTTATGCACACTAGCTTGTTATAATTGCTTTTAGGTATCAAATTAGACAAATTAGAAAAACCATGTTTACTAAACTGTCCATTCCAGTGTATCGATACACCCAAAAGCTAATATTGTATCACGATATTCAACGAAAATATCGATATTTCGATATATCGATACGTATTGCACATCACTACTATACATACCCAACACATTTCCCTCAACATAACCTCACTATACATACCTGACACATTTCCCTCAACATAACCTCACTATACATACCCGACACATTTCCCTCAACATAACCTCACTATACATACCTCACACATTTCCTTCAACATAACCTCACTATACATACCTCACACATTTCCCTCAACATAACCTCACTATACATACCTCACACATTTCCCTCAACACATATAGTACTATACTAACATAACCTCACTATACATACCTGGCCCATTTGGGATTGCCTGCCTTGCAATCTACACATACTTCATTTCCTTCAATGTTTTGCAAGTCTCTCAATATTGATGCAGTAGAACGCGGTCTGAAATTATAATTATGATAATGAGATCTAATACAATATCCTGATTTCAATTACTTAATATGGGAATGAGGCCCAATTCAATATCCTGATTTCAATTACTTAATATGGGAATGAGGCCCAATTCAATATCCTGATTTCTATTACTTAATATGGGAATGAGGCCCAATTCAATATCCTGATTTCTATTACTTAATATGGGAACGAGGCCTGATTCAATATCCTGATTTCCATTACTTAATATGGGAACGAGGCCTGATTCAATATCCTGATTTCCATTACTTAATAAGGGAACGAGTCCTGATTCAATATATTCCTGTGTTTACTAACTTGTCTTTTATTTCTAGTTCAAATGAGGGCTGTTCTGTTGTAGGTGACTCGGGTCCTGGAGAAAAGTGCTCAATATCAGAGACTGATTGTTGATGATGAATGGCAAATGTTATAGCATTATTCAGTGTATCCACCCATTCCTGAAGTGCTGGAGACAGACAGAGGGAAGGCTGTTATAATTACTGATTATATAATTACAAACATACCTGTGGAGTGTTCAGCTTGTAAGAGAAGAATTCTATTGGGCGAGGTTATTTTAAAACAAAAGTTTCTTTCAGAGTCCGAAGGTAAAGCTTGCTAAGAGAATATAACCATAATAAAATAGAAGTGTGCATGTCTACGTATACATGTATGTGTGTGTACATACATGGACATATTTTACCTTCACATTACACAGTTTTAAGTTCAGTGAAATGGGGACTCTTGCCTTGTTCTGTGTGCATATATAAACAATATGTATTTGACAAGACAGTGGGCAATTAAACATTTATTAAAGTATAAACATCCTTTTCATCAGCAAAAACTGTAGTACTACTTACATACATATATACATACATACATACATGTACATACATACATACATACATACATACATACATACATACATACATATATACATACATGTACATACATACATACATACATACATACATACATACATACATGTACATACATACATACATACATACATACATACATGTACATACATACATACATACATACATACATGTACATACATACATACATACATACATACATACATACATACATACATACATACATACATACATACATGTACATACATACATACATACATACATACATACATACATGTACATACATACATACATACATACATACATACATACATACATACATACATACATACATACATACGTACATGTACATATATACATACATACATACATGTACATACATACATACATACATACATACATACATACATATAGTTATTACCTCAGGTGCTTCTAATCTTCCTCTCTTAACAGTAAAATATAATCTAATCCATGTACTACCAAATGTACGTTGTTCAGAAAACATTAAATATCCACTTTTATGACGACCTATTACATGATGTATAGGAACAAATTATTACATGTGACTGACATGTATTATGTACGTACATACATACATACTACATACATACATACATACATACATACATACATACATATAATACATACACACCTTGTACTGGTGTCAGTTCAGGCACAATTAATGTATCAGGTGTATATGATACAGTAGAATAATTAGTTGATAAATGTTGTCTAAAAATGAAGTTATGATACAAAATATAACAACAGAAGACAAGATATACTTTACATTCCCAATAGCTGCATCAGGAGGATTCATAAAGTCCTTTTTATGTACAAGAATTAGATCCTGTGCTCTTGATTGAAATATCTGTTCTAATAGTGTTTGGACTTGTGTACGTCTTTGTGTGTCTTGTGCAGTACACTCTGACCTTAAACGCTAGATTATTATGTATATATGAGTAAACATATATAAATACACACACACACACACACACACTAAACAGTTGCCAAACCTCAAGTGTTTGGTAGAGTCCCTCTACTATTGGATGTGTCTCTCTTGTTGTGATGGACCCAATATGATAATGTGAGAATAGTGAAGTCATCAGATCAACCTATTAATATATACATGAATATATGAATATATAAATGAATAGGTAGATGAATGGATGGATGGATGAATGGATGGACGGATGAATGGATGAATGGATGGATGGATGAATGGATGGATGGATGGATGGATGGATGGATGGATAGATGAATGGATGGATGAATGGATGGATGGATGGATGGATGGATGGATGGATGGATGGATGGATAGATGAATGGATGGATGAATGAATGGATGGATGGATGAATGGATGGATGGATGGATGGATACATGTAGATGGGTGGATGGAGATAGATGGATAAAGAGAATAAATAAACACTGCATTACATTAATATATCTACAACATGATGAATTAACTGATGAAACAGATTGATTAACAAGTAAACAGTTCCACTGACCACTCTTTGTAAGAAATCTGGTGTCTTCCTCGAATGTAATGCATTAAGATCAAGAACATATTCACACGCTATTCTATGCAGATGAGATCTGGCGTCAAATAATTGATAAGAGAGCTAAATGAAGGAAAGGATCTAGTAAACGAATGTCTGGTAAATTGTATATGGAGAGCAGGACAAGAGTGACGAAAATAGGTCAAAATGTCCGGCAGTTGGCTCAATGTTTCCACATCCCTACCAGGAATAAGGAAGGACTTGAGAGATTTGATTTGATCACATGTTTAGTTTTTTGTCAGAAATAGGTGAGCTATATACATGTAATACTAGAATCATTATAATTATAGATTAATGAATTTCAGGAAAAAAGATGATTATAGGAGAAAAGAAGTTGAAAGAGCCTAGTATAAATCAATTAGACAATTAATGTAGTAATAAAGTATTAATAAAGGTGGGGGCAATAAAGTATTAATAAAGGTGGGGGCATTGTTATTTCTTCTTACCTCAGTCATTGCTCCCATTTCGTTTCTTTTACACTATATATACACAAAACACAATATAGTTAGAATTCCCAAATGATTTCATATAACATTATAATATACACACATGTGTATATAATTAAGTCAATATACACACTTCAATATACACACATCAATATACACACATCAATATACACACTCAATACACACACATCAATATACACACACGTCAGTATACACATGGCAATATACACATGTCAATATACACACATCAATATACACACTCAATACACACACATCAATATACACACATCAATATACACACGTCAATATACACACATCAATGTACACACATCAATATACACATGTCAATATACACACATCAATATACACACTCAATACACACACACATCAATATACACGTCAATATACACACAGGAGCTAGGGACTATATATAAGATATACCTGACAAAACTTCTCACTCAAATGTACAGCCTCTTGGAGTGCTTTATGATAAGCTTTCTTGTTATTCTTTACCTGTTCAACATCATTCTGAAGAAAATGTCTCATTGGTTTAACCAATGCTAAACTATGGATAGATAGATAGATAGATAGATAGATAGATAGATAGATTGATAGATAGATAGATAGATAGATAGATAGATAGATAGATAGATAGATAGATAGATAGATAGATAGATAGATAGATAGATAGATAGATAGATAGATAGATAGATAGATTGATTGATTGATAGATAGATAGATAGATAGATAGATAGATAGATAGATAGATAGATAGATAGAATAGACAGACATCTTTGTGAGACAGACAGACAGAGACAGATGAATAGACAAATGGATGGAATTTAAGAAAAGTAATTTACAGTTATATTAGCATTCTTACTTAATTTGTTCAAACAGTCTTTCTCTATTATCCACTACTTGAAGAATTGTTTGCATTACAACTTCCAATGATCCTTGCTAGAGGAACAAGAATATAAGAGGAGGTGAGAATAAGGGATCATTACTTACTGTTGCTGTCTCGTCTTCCTCGCTGAGATTCAGTTCATGATGAGAAAAAGTTTCAAACTCACTTATTAGAGCTGTAGATAACAACATGACATATTCATCATGTGACATACCTTCCCTTCATTATATATTCATTAACTATAGCATACCTTCCCTTCATTATATATTCATTAACTACAAACGTGACATATCTTCCCTTCATTATATATTCATTAACTACAAACATGACATATCTTCCCTTCATTATATATTCATTAACTACAAATGTGACATCTCTTCCCTTCATTATATATTCATTAACTATAGCATGTGACATATCTTCCCTTCATTATATATTCATTAACTATAGCATGTGACATATCTTCCCTTCGTTATATATTCATTAACTACAAACGTGACATATCTTCCCTTCATTATATATTCATTAACTACAAACATGACATATCTTCCCTTCATTATATATTCATTAACTACAAACGTGACATATCTTCCCTTCATTATATATTCATTAACTACAAATGTGACATAGCTTACCTTTACAAGCAAGGTTTTAGCCATGCAGAAAGGAGGGTGGCAGTGTCAAAAGCATGACTTCATCAATAGCCTAATTGTATTCGTATCAAAGGAAGGAAAGGAGAGCCGACCACCCCTCCTTTGCCCCTTTTGCTAAACCCTGTCATATACTTATTACCCACAGCAACAAGACACAATCATAAAATTATGTAATCATCCTTTGTTATTATTTCAAGTAAGGAGTGTCATATTTGTCAACATCTGTTATATAACAATAGTACATATTTCTAATTGACTATACATAATTATAGTGGTTACATGATTACCACAATGCAATTTGGTGTTAGTAATTTAAACAAATGATAACAGATAAAAACAACACATGCTTTTAGGGAAATATAGCAGATCTTCAATCTTAAATGTTGTTACCATGGTTACCACCTTCTCTATGCAAAACACGAGTATACTAGGTATTTTCAGCACAAGAACAAGTTGTTGTGCATATACTTACAGGTCATCAGAGCTGTATCTTTAACAGCCAAAGCCGCACGTTCATCACAAATTCTACATATTTTTTTTAAGCTCTTTTCAAGTTGTACTGTTGCTTCCTAGGGCAGAGAGGAATACAAATATTTGAAATTTCGTTCAGACGTCCCCTCACCTCAAAAGCTTCCAAATGTCGTTTGAATCCAGGGCTATCTTCATGACATTTTGAAAGATCTAAGAGCTTCATGATTCTTTGATTCCTCTTCCAGCTTCCAAAATTATTATGGGTGTGACATAAATTATATTATGTGGGCGTGGTATATGGAGGTGTGGTAAATGGAGGTGTGGCTAGTAGAGACTCCGTATATTTTTAGTATACTTGGGATTCAGGTGACTGGATTATAGGAGAAACTAGAGAAAAGTATCAGTTATGGCTACCCAGAGTCAAGGAATCAGACAGTTAATGGCTTCAGAGAAAGAAGCAGCTACAGTAGTAACAAATGCAAGAAAGAGTAAGTGACTGGATTGAGCATATACTGCAATGATGTGTAATTTCTTCAGTCCAAAAACAATACATGTACATATTATGTATATATCTCAATACATGTATTTATATGTATATATCTTAATACATGTGTATTTATCTCAATACATGTATATATGTATATATATATATCTCAAAACGAATGAAGTGAAATACATGGACCAACCAGTACGAGAAGCCACACAACTGATTGGATGCAAAATAAAATGACACGCCTCTCATGATTCCGTTATGAAATCTGGTATGATTGTTCACCTAATGACAAGGACTCCTAGAGTTGTCATGTTCAAAGGGCCCAGACCCTAGTGTGTTAAGTGGCTTCATATAAATATGCAGTTGTTTTATGGCATGCCATAGGTCATTTGCACGGCTTCTAGGACTATCTCTGCGATTGGTTCTTGTATTTCACTTAATCCCTCAAAACATGTGCAAAAACAGCTTATAACATGCTTCCTTGTCAATCATGGGTTGAAAATGTATCATTAGTAAAGGTTGTTCTAAGTACGTCTCAATATAATGAGTGTATAATAATTACGTGCCGATGTATAAATGATGTTATTAATTAAACTCACAATAGATATAGTATTATGTGTATAATCTATTCAGTTACTATTCACTATGTAAATGATTTGGTATATCAATGTATATCTATTAATACCATATATCCATACATGCATACATACATCCACCATACATACATACATACATAATACATACATACATACATACATCCACCATACATACATACATACATACATACATACATACATATGTATAATATATATGTATATATATACATATATACATACTCTCATATTCTTTCACCATTATTTCTACATTTCATTGTGATATTTCTATATTTATAAGATTGTCATTATTAATTAATATTATCATCAGAAAAAAATCAGAGACTTAAGGAAGCAAAAGAAGAAGCTCAAAAAGAGATTGAAGCTTATCGCAAACAAAGAGAAACACAGTTTCAAGAACAACAGAAGAAGGTAATATAAAAATACATGTAAACATATGTTTAAGGGAATCATTAACCTCCATGATTGACAAAAAATATTTTGCAGGAAATGTTGTTTTTTCAAAATCCAGGCAATAATATTTTTATTTTTATTTTTTTAATTTTTTAAATTTTTTTATTTATTTATTTATTTTTTTTACAAGTGTTTCGACCAAATGTGGCTTAACGAGGAAACTAGAATAGCACAAGTGCTAATATTAACCAGCTCCCCGGGACCTACGGCTTTATATCCCCTCCGAAGGATGCGGTGATAAACACCTTCTCATTTTTGAGGGTAGAGCTGAGTAAACTCATAGGCGAGAGAAAAAGCCTGACCCTAGAACCTGCAACCTTTCGATTGCAGGCTAGCACTTTAACCAGCAGGCCACTAGAACCCCTAATAATTATACGTTTAATATTAATTAATTATAATTATTAATTGATTCCTCTGAGTGTTGCCTTAGTTTTTTATTTGAAAATATATTATATTGTTTATTCTGTACTCTTTCATATTCATAGCACGCTGGATCTAAGGACGACTTCTCTCAAAAGAGTCAACGTGATACTCAGGAGAAACTCGTACAGTTGAGTAATGATGTAGATCTACATAAAGATAAAGTCATGGCTCGTTTAATGGAATTGGTTTACGATATTAAACCTGAGTTGCACGTGAATGCTCGTCTTAATAAAAACTTGTGATTCAAAACAATAAGCTGTTATGAATTTATATTGTAGTGTCAAATTCATTAATTATTAGTTATTAATATTAGAAAGTGGGTGTGGTTAATTATACTAAATTATTCTATAGGTGATATTCAACCAATCATGTTGGAGTTGTCATGTGAGCTCAACCTAGTCACATGATTGGTTGAATATTACCACACCCACCTATAAATTTTAATTTTATTGCAAGAGTCTAAGCCCCTTTTAATTATTATCAAAGGTGGGTGTGGTTAAAAATTAGCTCTATGGAGATTACAGCAACTGGTCTACCATGTAGATCTAATCAAGTGTTATACTACTGCCCTCCAAATCCAACTCAGAATGTAATCTATTTTCAAGGTGATACTCAGGTACGTATGTTTAACACTTCTATCAAAAGTGTTCCTCATATTTTTCATATTTCAAATAGGATTTACGAAGACACATGGAGACTCAATATGAAGAGATTAGTCGTTGGAAGAACTGGAGTCTTAATGATACGTGTTCCATTCTTCAAACCAAGTTCCCAGGGAGTGCTATCTGGATTATTCGTCCATGTACAATGTTGCGGAACCTGTTTAGTTGTTTTCATAACTTTGTTCTTAGTTCAATTGTTGGTAGGTATGTAATCACTGTTACTATAGCAACCTAATATGTTGATGACCTTTACTATGGTCATATCAATATGGAACAATAACCTCATAACCGTTCTATTAGTCGTGAATTCAATTGCTAATCACATGGCAGTTTGTGTCCTCATTCCCATTCCATCTGAATTTAATGTACTTCTGAATTCAATGCTATAATTATGTCATTCCATTGCTTCTGAATTTAATGCTAATAATATAACTATACGCTAGTGTTGTTCTAGTTCTTGGGTACTAGAACTAATATAATTTTAGTTCTGGCCTTTTTATTTTAGTTCTAGTACCAAGAACTAGAATTGGTACTAGAACTAAAAAAATATTTTGTAAAGAACTGAAATTGGTACTAGAACTAAAAATATATTTTGTTAAGAACTAGAATTGGTATTAGAACTAAATTTTTCCAATAGAACTTTAATTAATACAGTACACTGCAAAAACTAAATCATTAAAATAACCATTTTATTGGTTAGTACAGTTGCATGAGTTTCAATTTAGATTGTCAATTGTCATAGAGGATGTTGTGGCTACATGCATGATGTTACTACAACATAATGTGCACCAAATATTGAAATGCATAAATTAAATTATGTGTTTACAGGTTTACAAATCCTTTTGATGGCCAGATACAATTACATATACTTTAGTATAAATTATACAAAATCTTTGACATGAAATATAAGTAGACAGCACCCTAAAATTATATAGCTTAAATTGTTATTGAATATAATTAGTACAAGTATCTATGGTATTATATGTATGTATCATGAACAACAAACTAATTGTTAAATCCTTGCAACTGTACTAATCATTAAATTAGTTATTTTAACTATTTTGTTTTTGCAGTGTATCAGAAATGCCAGTAATATAACATTTTCTTTGAAGTTGGAAGGGTACTTGTTTTGATAATGATATCGTGCACAGCTGATGAGTACCAGCAACTGGCACCATGAAACTAGTATTAAGACAATAAAACAGAACTGTAACTAGAACTAAAATTATCAAAATAAAGGTTCTGGAACTATAACTGGAACTAAAATAATGAAAATAAAGGTTCTGGAACTATAACTGGAACTAAAATAATGAAAATAAAGGTTCTGGAACTATAACTGGAACTAAAATAATGAAAATAAAGGTTCTGGAACTATAACTGGAACTATAAACAACAACAAAAAAGTTCCAGAACTAGAACTGGAACTTTTAAAATAAATAGAACTAGAACAACACTACTATATGCCCTCATTCCCATTCCATTGCTTCTGAATTTAATGCTAATCATTATAACTATATGTCCTCATTCCCATTCCATAGGTGCACCTGAATTCAATACCAGTCATGGAGCTATTCCTCATCTATATCTTCTTCTAAAGGACAGCATTCATCAAGCATGCCGACAAACTTCTGTGGAACTCAAAGAAAAAGACATTATTTCTTTACCTGTTCTTCTAATTGGGTTTAGTAAAGGTTGTGTTGTATTGAATCAAATACTACATGAATTAGGAAATTATATAAGTGTGACTCCTCCTGCTTTCAAGGAAGGAACAGAAATGGATAAAGAGACCTCATTATCAAAAGGTTAATACACTAATTTAATCACAGTTTTTTATAAGTTCTGAAGCACAGGCCAAATTGGCTCAACAATGTTAGTGTGTGCACCATTGGGAATGCATCTTGAGCCAACTAACAAACAGTTAATGCTGTTAGTGATAATATAATCATATTTACCTGCACCATCTGGCCCAAAGAGAGAACTCTGCAGTGCCAAATAAGAAGCTCTTTGTCCCAATGGTTCGCCATATAAGCTTATCAAAAACACTGACATATTGTATAATACCTTATTGAATTCATACAGGGAAAAATAATGAAATCAAATCTTTCTTGAAGCAAATAAAGTCAATATACTGGTTAGACTCTGGTCATCCTGGTGAAGAAGAAGCTTGGATTAAAGACAGAGATATTCTCAGTATCTTATCTCACTTGAATCCTGAAGTATATGTTCATGTTTCTCCTCATCAGATCTGTTGTCCCAGTCGTCCTTGGATTGGTGAAGAAGAGAAAGAGTTTATCTCCATATTATTACAATTAGGTGTGTCAGTAACAGAGAAAATACATTTTGATAATGAACCTAGATCTCTCCTTAATCATTTTAGGATCCTTAATGAATTTTAAACTTTATTATAACAAGATGTATGAGATAGATAGATGGATAGATAGATTGATAGATAGATTGATAGATAGATAGATAGATAGATAGATATAATTATGAATGAACTCCATACAATTGCAACATTAATATAATTACATGTGGTTCTGTTTATAATTATGGTGATTGTCATCTGACAAGTGGTCACATGATACAGTTCTTATTAGTAGGGTAATTCTCATGTGACTAGTGGTCATGTGAGCGAAATAAAAATCAGGTTAATTAGTATTTAGAAATCCTGTTCATATGATAATGTTTGTCTATTACTGGCTGGTCTTTTCCTGCTGGGAATGTCTAATGAAGATACTTCCATGCCAGCAGCTACGAAATAGATACAAATATTATTATTAATATACATACATAATAATATTTATAGTAAATACAACCAACACACCTATTCTATTCCAAGGTTTGTAAACTGCATCAGGTGGTAACTCTATAAATCCATTCTCTTCACTAGCAAATTCAATCCATACCTCTGCCCCATGAATCATGCCTTTGTTCATCTGAATATGAAGTGTATGTACATGTATGAATGTACATATGTGTATGTATATACTACAAGTACATGTACATATATACAATATGTACATGTGTGTGTGTGTGTGTGTGTGTGTGTATACTATAAGTACATGTACGTATATATAATATGTACATGTGTGTGTGTGTATATACTGTAAGTACATGTACATATATACAATATGTACATGTGTCAGTGTGTATGTGTGAAGGTGTATTCATTACCTCTCTCTGCACTGTTTTTGCAATTTGTGGAGTGTTGAATGTGACAAATGCTTCACTGGAAGAATATACAATTCACAATTAATTTGTTACTCTACATTACATAAATATACCTTTGATTTCTAATCTTGACATTTCTTACCTCACCAAACCTTGAGAAGGCAATCTTGAGCGCTTCTTCAAGTAAGAAACATTCTCTCCATTCAACATGTATAGTGCATTCCTAATAAGGTAATGTAAATATAGATCGGCCAACCCCATGTGTGTGTGTGTGTGTGTGTTATTAACAGTTAATCTCTTCTATTAGTATATTACATGAAGAGTGTGTTCTTTATGAGTATGTAGATATATAATGCACTATCTTCTAGTTAGTTACCAGTTTACCATCATGCTTATGATCAGCAGAAGATGATAAAATATGGAATATACAAAATATCTTATCTAACCTTTGTGGAAGAGGTTTCTACTTGTGACGATGTTTCTGTTTTCACTTCATCAAGTGATCGAGTTTCTCCAATCTTTTTGGGAATTTTATCTGCAGAAAAATAAAATCATGTTTATGTATATGTGTGTGTTGTATTTGGTTGCTGAGTGCATTAATCAATGACATACGTTTAGTAACATCTTCAGAGGATTTCACAAATCTATAAAGAATGAATTGATAGATGAATATCAAATTATCAATAGGTGAATGAGTGAATGGATAGATAAATGGATAGATGAATGAAGCAATGGATAGCAAATGAATAGATAATAGATGAATCAATGAGTGGATAAATGAATGAATGATAGATAGACGAATGAATAGATGGATAGATGAATGAATGGATAGATGAATTAATGAGTGGATAGATGGATGAATGAATGGATGAATGAATAATAGATAGACAAATGAATGGATGGATAGATATATGAATGAATGGATAGATGGATGAATAGATAGATGGATGAATGGATAGATGGAAAAAGAAATCATACCGACTGTAGAGCTGTTTCACTTCCTCAGGTTTCAATACTGGTTTAGGCTACAACAGTACATTTGAGCACAGAGACAATGATAATAATATACTAACTTTAAATGGAGGAGGGTGTTGAGTTGAAGTATCACTGGAAGATGAGGAATTGTAAATAGAAGGAAGTGATGAAGCTGTTCTTTTAGCTGGGGGAGGAGGATTACCCTGCAAGATTAACTAACTAATTTGCAAGAGATATTATATGGATGAAATAAGAGAAAGATTATGAATAAATGAACGGATAGATGGACGTATAGATAGACAGATGAATGGACAGATGTACAATTAGTGTCCATGCTAATTATGTTATTCACATCTCCATTTATAATATACCTGTCAATTGAACACTGATGTATTTATTAATACTAGAATGTCTTAATATATAATTATTATACATACATAGTTACATACACAAATACAAATCATATATGTACATACGTACATGAACTTTTAAACCTCACTCGATTGATGCCTTCTCCAACTCTTTTAAAACCAGTAACTTTCTTTTGTGCCAGTTTATTGACAAGATTCAATTTCTTGTAATAAGGATAAATTAACTTAAATTCATTGTATATATATATATATATATATATATTGAATGCATGTACATATAGTAATAATCACATTATCACACATACATACAATTAAAAGTACAGATGACGTGAAATCTATCATATAATAAATTAGTTAAGATCTGATGCCTGGCTGCTATATAAATTATACGTACTGCATAATAATATAGGATATATATACATACCCCTGCTTCAACTAGCTTTTTAGCAGCTGCAAGGGCCTCTTTTGGGTTTGTTATTTCTAATAAATAACACAATAATAATAATAAAGATCATAAAAGTGAATAAATAAACACAATAATCATGAATATGAATAAATAAACAGTGATTATTAGACCACACCTACTACCACACCTTTATTATCTTGTGAGCCTGTTCCAGCTGCAGATTTTGGTGTTTTTAAAGGACCAATAACTGCTTGTAGACTTCCATGAGACGAAGAAACACCTTTACTTCCCAACTGCTTCAGTTCTTTAGTCTAAGAGATGTTTAAAGTCACAGTTGTGAGAGTATATGTATATATTTATATATATATCTACAAACCTTTTCTTGTAGCTTAGTAAATCTTTTGCGAAGTGCTTTTTCTTCGCTTGTCAGTTGTACAGGGTAAAGAACCATTGTCTACCTATTTCTTCTCTTCATACAGGTTCAGACAACAGAGAAACAACAGCCATCCAAGTTTGATGGGCATTAATTAGAGCAACACCCACGTGGGGAGGGAAGTTTGCTACATTGCTAAGCAACAAAGAATACCTCTCTTTTGACGAAATGAAGTTTGTTTTGGAGAATGTGATATCAAGAGGGGTACGTATAGGGAAACTTATCGTAGAGAGGGAAGGGTCAGAGATAGTAATGGACACTCCCTTGTGTTTTAATCATACAAGAATGGGATTTATACCCAACTTGACTCCAGACTTGATTGATAAACTTCTTCACAAGCCACAAGCAGCCATGTTAACAACATCTTCAATGTATGTAGGTATTTATAAATGTACCACACTAATTAAACCCATGTTAATTACATGTACTGTATGCCGGGGAAATTACTTGAAGGAATTAGTGAACAGTAAATTTTGGAGCGTTTGTGAATTTAACGAGTCACTAATTACTTACTATACCTTGACCATGTTTATACTGTGGCGTAAAATCATGCAATTTTTCCTTTGCATAATTTGACCTGCATATGGTATATAATCATTATTTACAAATAGTTTAGAGTTTAGTTATATATTTTTGGGCTGCTCAACAATGGTTAGTACTTGTGGCCATTGGGAATACATCTTGAGCTAATTAACAAAGTGATAATGCTGTTAGTGACAATATAATCATAATTAACTGTGCCACTGGCCCAAAAAGAGAACTGTACAGTGCCAAATAAGAAGCTCTTTGGGCCATTGATGCGCCATGTAAGCAGGTACTTTTATACATAATACATTATCTGTATTATAACATTATAGGTATGAACAGCTATGTCCTGATGTTCTTTCTCAGTATGGTAATGGGATTCATAAGTTCTTATCTCTTGAAGATCATATTCTATACCTATCGGTACAGGATCCAGACACTCCTCCTCCATCTTCATATAATGAAGAAAAGAATATATCAATTTGGAATCCTTCTGGAAGAAAAAAGGTCTTTATGATACTAATATAAGATCAAAATATCAGTAGAGACCTTATAGTGCTAGCTTAATAATTATACTTGGCTACATTATAAACTGTACTAAAACTATAATAATACTACACATAGTATACTCCAGCTCCCATAATCCCATTGAGAATGTTATTATTGTTATTATATATAAATACTGAACTAATCAGTGTGAAATTAATAGAGATTTTATTATAACTATGGCCCATGAGTTATATCCATATAAATATCTGTTTAAGCCTGTGTATATAGTGTGTGTTATGGGATTATATCACCAATGGGAAGATTAGTCAAGGACAAAATTATGTATGTAGTACTTCCTGACCTGTCTATTACATGACTCGTTACTAAGTAGCATGAAGAGAGAATTTGTAATATGTGTGAATTAATGAAGTACTTCCTATGATGTATATATAATTATTTAATATCAATAGTTGACTGTTGTTGAACACATGAGTCTTGTCGAATCATATCGTCCTGATATATTTGAGCCACTCTGTGATACAGCCAGCTCAATGGAGAGCCAGAATAAAAGAATTAGAAAGTCAGTAGACAGAACTTTACGTTTTTTGGACCAATCATTGGAGATTAAAAGCAAGAGTAAGGTCAGGTTATAAGTGAAGTCATGTGATATGTACATGTAGTAACGTCATGTAATATGCACATGTATTATGGTCATGTGATATGCACATGTATTACAGTCATATGTGATATGCACATGTATTAAGGTCATGTGATATGTACATATACATGTGGGCCATTTTCTAATCCATTGTGGCTGCTTATTTTCTAAGCCATTGTGGCTGATAATTATTTTTCTAAGCCATTGTGGCTGATTATTTTTCTTACCCATAGTGGCTGCTTTATGTTTAATGAAGCCATTGTGGCTGCTTGTTTGTTTGTTGTGTGTATTTGTCTACGCCTATTGCTAGCATGCTAGACACATGAATTTTCATGCAGTAAAGCCATGTGATATGCACATGTAGTAAGGTCATAGTATATGCACATGTAGTAAGGTGATGTATACACAAACTATGGGGTTATTATAAGAACACTTAATACTACATAATTATTGTTATAGAATTTATAATAATAATTATTGTAATCAGGTATTACAGCATTGTAGTATACTAGGTGTTATAGAAGGTAGTGATTTGTTATCAGAAAGGATTTACTCGGCTAAAGAAACAATGACTAGACCAGTTGATGGTAATTTATCCCACCTTTATTATTATTATTACTTTCATCTTCTTCATTTTATTTTTCTTCAACACAAGGATTCGTTTTAGAAGGTTTTCAATTACCGTTCAGTAATGAAACCCTTAGTGATACTTTATCAACAGTTACTGATATTTTATATGATGATAAACCTCGCTTTATAAACAGTCTTTATAAACCTAGTAAGCAATTTAGTAATTTTTTTCTAGCGGATTAAAATTTTATTTTTTATTTTTGTAGTTGATATATTCACTGCACTCGAGTGTGGAGTGGATATATTTGATAGCTCTTATGCTCTCACAGCCACAAAGAAAGGTTGTGTATTGACGTATTCCAGTGGATCGCCAACTCAACAAGATTCTTTAAGTAGTGAAATAGAGTTTGAAATTGATCTCAATGAAACAGTCTATTCGTCTGATTTTCTACCACCTCTTCCAAATTGTCAGTGTTATACCTGTACTAATTTCACTAGAGCATATATACATCATTTACTAGTAACTAATGAACTGCTAGCAGGAATTTTACTTATGACGTAAGTAATGTAATTACTGGGCGGGACAAATAATAATTGTTCTTTTTTTGTGCAGACACAACCTATCTCATATTTTTACATTCTTTCATAACTTGCGGGAGTCACTAAAGACAGACCAATATAGTAAATTTGTATCCACATACACAAATAATTCAAATTGATAACACACTCAAAGTTGATTTTTTTTAATATTTTTAGAATTATTCACAAGAAAACTTTTCTATGAAAAATTTAGTAAATTAAATTGTCTTCTAATAATTCATTTGGTGATCATTTTTAATCAAATCTGATGCTCTCTCGGCCACCATAATGACTGGAGCATTAGTGTTCCCAGATGTGATTTCTGGTATCACAGATGCATCTACCACACGAAGATTCTTGATCCCTCTCACACGTAGATGTGGATCCACAACTGCCTCTTTGTCTGTATGCTGTCCCATTCTACAGGTCCCAACAGGATGATATTCAGTTACAGCTGTTTGACGTATGTACCAACGCCAGAAATCATCAGAGTCTGTTGGATAAGGACTCCTAGCATCCAGTATTGGACAATGTATTGATATATTAGAATAAACAGAAGTGTTAAGAAGTTTCTGAACAAATCGAACACTTTTTAACAAGACCTCAACATCTTCAGGATCTTGCAGATAGTTTGGAGAGATGTGTGGAGGCAACCACGGCCATTGCAGTTGTAATTTTATATCTCCTTTGCTTTTGGGGCGTAACAAAGTAGGAGTCAAGAGGAAGCCACTTGCTGATGAGTCTATATGTTCCACTTGAGGACCAAAAAATGTTTTAGCCAACAGAGGGATTAAATTAAAGTCACCAGCAGCTCTAAAATTAGGTGGACCTCCAACATAAAGTAATTGGATATCGGGTCGTTTATCTTTTGCTCTGTCTGTTCTAAAAACTATTTGGGCTTCAATTGGACTTATAGCCAACATGCCTTCTGTAAAGAACATGTATTGAAGGGTGCTAGCAAAAGATTTCCCATACTCTTTTGTTATCGTAAGACCACTATTTTTTGGAATATCTGGTGTTAGAAAGGCCATTGGAAGTAACAGATGATCCTCGAGATTTTGTCCAACTGGTAAATCTTGAATAACTTGAATTCCAGCATCTTGCAAGTGATCTGCAGGACCTATACCGGTTTGTAAAAGTATATGAGGTGAACCTATTGATCCAGCTGATAATATCACTTCCTTTCTTGCCCTTACAACTCGCTCTTCATTTGTTTTTTCATCTCTTAATCGCACACCAACTGCTTTGTCACCTTCCATTTCTACATTAGTGACATGTGAATTAAGGAGGAGGAACAGATTCTCCCTGTAACGAGCTGGATGTAGATAAGCTTTGGCAGTACTACAACGTTCACCATCTTCTATAGTGAACTGAAGATAACTAGCCCCTTCTTGTTTTTCTCCATTAGGATCACTTTCATTAAATCCAATTTCTTTAGCAGCGGATATAAACCAGTTTGCTCCAGAAGTTATGAATCTTGCCTCGTCAACAGTTAGCGGTCCGTCAGTGCCATGATAATTCAAATCTCCTTTAGATCCTCTCCAATTCTCAGCTTTCTTGAAGTAAGGTAGTACGTTCTTCCAATTCCATCCATCACCCCCATAGATCTGTTCCCAGCGATCATAATCAATTGAATTACCTCTAATGTACAACATTGCATTAATGGAGGATGTCCCTCCCAACACTTTACCCCGAGGCCATTTTGATCTTTGTTTCCTCAAAGCAAAACTTGAATGCATTTGTGGAACTGTTTCAAACTGCCAGTCTACTGCAGTACGTTGTAACTCTACACAACCCATAGGTACGTGTATATGATGATGGCTATCCATACCACCACTCTCTATCAATAGTACAGTAACATTTGGGTCTTCAGACAGTCTATTGGCCAGAACACAACCAGCAGAACCTGCACCAACTATGATAAAATCATATTCCTTATGGTGACCTATTCTCAGTATAGTTTTACTTGGGTTCCATAATCCTATTCGTACCAAATGATAGAGAAATAGTAAAATAAATACAACCCTGCTGGAAACCATTTTGGGTGACAAAATTTATTAATTAAAAAATTGATAATAAATTCAGCAAAATTTGAATTTGAGTTTTAGTAAATAAATTTAAATGAGTTTCAGCAAAGAGTTTAATCCCTCAAATGACCCTACAGAATATTAATTGAATGTAAACAAATGAATAAACAAACATTTGCTTACCTTAATAGCACCATCAATATTAATCACATCTAGAAGGAATGTATCATGACCATAAATAGATGTTAATTCGTAATATGAAACTTTAGGATTCCCTGTAATCAACAGAGAAATAATTGTTATTTGTTGGTACTCTTAATTTGTGGGTACTCTTAAGGCCACTTAACACAAAGCAATATTCAGGCATCTTTGTAGCATGCTACAATTTCATGCTACAAATCTGCCTGAGCCTATAGCAAGCAGAAAAAAGTCGTCTTTGCAATCTAACCTGCTTCTTTTAGTAATGACGCCATTTGTCTTTGTTGTACAATAGGAAATAATATGTCTGAAGTAACACCTAATATCTGACACAAAAAATCAAATGGTTACTTGAGAGACATAATACCATCTCTTACTAAAGTTGGGCACTTGATTCTAGCTACCCCTTCTAGTAGGGAAGGATAGCCTTCACCCATATTGAATAAATCCATAGCCTAGAAAAAATGAAATAGATAATAATTTTGGTCTTCCAGTTGAACCTACTGTTGACAGACTGTCTTAATAGCTGCCTGACAATTAGTAGTCAATTACATGTACATTTGATATTTAGCAGGTACAGCTGTTAAGTAAAGCATGGTCAATGAAGTGAAAAATGTGGTGTATTGCGATATCAGTTGTATACTTTTTGGCTCTGAATTAATATTTTCATTTTAGTTCTGTTCTAGTTCTAGTTCACAATCTAAAAATTGTTTTTGTTATGATTTAGTTCCGGTTCTAAGCTTCAAATACTTTTTAGTTATAGTTAGTTCTGAGAACTAAAATTGACAAGTGGTACTAAAAGTGGCTTTTAGTTTTAGTACCGATAGAACTAAAACAACACTAATATCTATGTGTCGTATGTAATACTACATATTCTATTTAGCTGCACAAATAATACCACATGTTCTATTTGGCGACATACGCAAATCATTGCTGACAATTGTCACTAGCTCAACTTGCCCCACAATTTTTCTAGTTACATGTGTATAATGTAATTGAATAGAACAAATACCTTGGATATATACAGCAGTGAGTTTGGATCATAGCTGGTACAAAATTTTTCTCCCTGGATAATTAGATACATATACATTAATAATATGTACATGAGTGCATACCTGTTTCTCCAAATAAGTTTCTATAAGAAAATCTGGACAGAAATCAGGTGTTTTTGATTCGTCAGCTCTCTTGTTACCAAATCGTTCTTCCCATTCAGGTCCACTCCTGTAAGATATTGTAGCCAACTCTCTTGCATGTTGCATACCCATGACAGGGAAAGATGTCCCATAATAGTGGCCCTGTTTCCATCCTGGATCAGCCATTATAACACGTCTCTGTACATACCTCATTGCAATGGAAGATGGATGCGACTTGACACAGCTTGAAATACTGATGATCCTGCAAGTTGATAACTATTATTACAAGGAGCACTGCACCTTTGAAGGGTACTAGCTACTAATTCCATAACTATTTTATTTGCGTTTGACAGCCATCAGCTACTAATTCAATAACTGCACTGCACTTTTAAGGGTTTCACAGCCATCAGCTCATTAACTATTTCAATAATTTTTTACAGCTTTTGAAGTATAGTGTCACTGCTTACTACCATCAATAAAGATAGCCATAAGAATTGATCTTTGCCCAAATAGGCCGAGTTATTATAAACATTCTGCTTGTCTATTGCTATGTTTTAACTAAGAACATTGATAGTTCATACAAGGTACTAGCAAACTTCCTGCCACATAATCAATAGAATACTTACTAATAACAAACTTGCCTGCCAACTCTCTCTGGAAACAAAGCGGCAGCCATATTTGCTTGCATTCCTCCCAGTGACGCACCAATGGAGGTATGTAATCTTTGTATTCCTAAATCATCCAACAGGAGAAACTGTGCTGTTACAATATCCTCAACAGTAGTTAATGGGAATGTTGTTCCATACTCTATACCAGTATTGGGATTTTTAGCTGAAGGGCCACTATAGAATGAGTCACATATAATTGTAGTGTCAATGTGTAAAGGGGACCTTTGGAATGTTTACCCTTCAATGCTTGCTGTCTAGCTACTCTGAATTAGTATCTAATTGAAACAATATTGGCTCTTCTTGGATATCATATTTAGTAAACTAGCCAGTTTGAGTATTTGATCAATAAATTAGTTATTTTAACTATGGTTTTGCAATGAGATAACCATAGTATCTGGTGATCCCTACTGTTTAGTTTAGTCTTGCAAATGATTTAGTTTAGTTTTAGTTAGTTAAGAGTGTTGAAGACATATTTTAGTTTTTCACAAGATTTAGTTTTAGTTATAGTTAACTGAAAGTAAAATGGGATAACTAAAAGGGGTTTTAGATTTAGTTTTAGTTCACTAACACAACGCTACTACTTACATGCAGAATGCAAATAGTTTGTTATTATTATTATTATTATTATTATTGTTATTATTTTTATTTTTTGTTGTTGTTCAATTTACGTTGTTCCATAGCAGCCACTGAGTACATTGGTACAAATGACAAAGAAGTTGTTAGTATCTAAAGCTGCTCCAGGTCCTATTATCTGCTCCCACCAGCCTGGACTAGAATTGTTCTAAAATTAAATAAAACGATGATTAATGTTTTTCGACGTTAGTAAACAAGGAGTAAATTACAATGCAATGTATTACTATTACCTTAAACATCAGTACATGATTACTATTACTATTACCTTAAACATCAGTACATGATTACTATTACTATTACTGTCTAAGTCAGTGCTACTGTTATGGATTACTATAGCATTGAGGATTCTTTGAAATCCTGTCACGTTTTAAACTAAATGACCATTGTATTTAATGTTCATAATTTTGTCAAAAACAGAATCAGCATCTTTCTGGCCAAGGGTCTCTCTACTGGCCCTACTATAAATGAACACAATTATTACTTAAGGTCAATTACAATACAATTCCTATTACTATTACCTCAATATTGAGGTCAATTACAATTCCTATTACTATTACCTCGACATATATTACTATTACTAATACTGTTACTGGACTATCTATTACTACTAGTATTACCTTAGTTTTCAAGGTTATGGTAATACTACTATTACTATTACCTTGAAACAAGTAATCTTTACTACTATTACCAGTATCCCATGTCTAAAGAATAACAAAATTGGTGTGTTTTAATTAAGAAGTTCATAATTCATACTATTGTTAATTCTTCACTAACCACGTCCTGTATGAAGATAACAACCATAGTAGCTGACCCTTGCTTCATATTAGGTTGGGTCTGGCTATGCATGACTAATGGCATAAGGATAATATTATAGTGTAATATCACCCAGCTCTAATATTGGCATGCATAGATACACATAATATTGGAATTGGTAAATTCCTCCCTAGTTGTTTTGGTACAGAAAATTTGTGCTTGATTTAGTTTTAGTTAACAGACATTAGAAGTAAATACTTTTGATTTGGTTTTTAACAAGTAATGAAATTTTAGTAATAGTTTAGTAAAACTAAGTAACTCAAAAACTGTTTTAGTTTTAGTTTTAGTTCTAGTTTTGGTTCTGCATGGTGTTAATTAAGCAATGTCTTTCTGAGCTTAATTTCACTGAATCAAAATGGTTGCATATAGAGCACATGGCAAATATAATTAATCAACCATACTTCACACATCTCTATAAACAAAATGCAGGGCTGACAGTCCAAGCTTTACCAAAACAAACAGTCAAAGTTTTTTTTTTAGTTACAGTTCTACAAATAAGTTTGTCAACTTTTAGTTATAGTATTGGTTCTTGCAGATTCATATGAAATTAGTTCTGGTTTAGTTAACTAATACATTTATGTGGCATACTATTTTAGTTACAGTTGACCAAAACAACATGGAATTCCTCTATTAATTACACTTACCAAGGTACTCTTGGCATGGGATGAAGCTGATAAGCCAGTATGGACCAGAATGGCATTGCTACGTTCCTCATTCAATTCACCCCAAGTCTCATAAGCAATTTCCAATTCAGGAAGTACACCACCATGTTTGAATTTAAAAGGTTTTTTGTATTTAAATATATTGTATCCACTGACTCGTTCTCCATACATTCCTTTAAGACCGGATATTTGTTGTGATTCATTTTTTAATCTATCTAAACATGGAAAATGTGAAGCCATTCCTTTGAACACAAATTCCTGAAAATCTGGACTCTTGACATCATTATTAGTGTCAGTACTGTATAGTGTATTACATTGAAACAATGTACTTGCTGCATTCCTACTCAAGCAATGGAGCCTGATGACCAGTCTTGCTGTTCTGGTGCATGTTAACATTATTCAATTCGTTGAGATTCAGCCCACTACAAAATAATCAAAAATACATCAGTGTAAATAATAACTCAACTCACATGACCATAGATAATAAAGTACTTATTTACTATCAAACAGGCTAATTTGGCTAAACCACACCCTTTGTATGTTTAGTATACGTATAATTATATATACTAGTAGCAAAAACAAATTAGGCCTACTGCGTACTCAGCAATAATGAGCAAAAAGATTGGATATATGTTTTTGCTGTCTTTTGTGTGTATCAGTTTCTACCTTTCTTATATAACAGTTACAAATGATGGAACTATTTCAAAGGAACCGGCACCCTCTATCAGACTCGTGCCGAAATCTATCTTGGCACCAATCCCACCCCAAGGACATAACTATAGTGTGCAACATCTTGCGGGATGTGAAACAATCCATGTGCTCTTCGTTATTCAATCTGTGCGGTCAGTAGTTGCAGTCCTTAGATCAATATTTTTATATCGCCACTCTCCATTACACTTTCATTTTATCTCTGACTTGCCAGATCAAACTATACTGGAGAAACTATTAATCACATGGGAGCTACCATCTGTAAACTATAGTTTCTATCCCATATCAGAGGTCAAAAAGAATGTGTCTTGGATTAATAGTACTGAACAGTATTCTCTAATGAAACTAGTCCTACCATCATTATTACCCTCAACAGTAGACAGAGTTATTGTTCTAGATAGTAATATTATGATCCTTAGTGATATCCAAGGATTATGGACATATTTTGATGACATTAGGAATGAAGGAAAATTATTTGCGGTTGCAAAAGATTTAAGTTTCTCGCAGGTCGATAGTTTACAGATGTTTAACACTGATGTAATGTTGTTTGATCTTCAAGCAATGCGGAATGGTCATATTTGGAGTGGATTAGTTCAAGAATTGGTATCTATTAGTAGTATACATACCTGTCATACTATTATAAACAGTATTATTGAGAATTATGGTAACTACTATACACTTCCTTGCAGTTGGAATGTTCTTATTAGATCATTTGTGTACATACAGAAGTGTGAAGCAGATATAAGTGAGTATCACCTTGTACAATGGAACTCCTACAAGAAAACAAATAGTAATAGGTATGATCTACACTTCCAAAATATAAACAGTATATTAATGCAGTATGATGGAGATGCACTACAAGATATTCCAATTACATGTGATAAAGTTACAAAAAATGTTCAGCCCAAAGTTTTATCCTTTGCGAGCGATAAAACTAATCTTTGCAAACTAATTAAAGAACAAACTAAACAAGTATTTCGAACTCACATTTTTTTTTATGGCAAAAAATATACTACAGTGGATGAATATGATACGACTTTGGTTACACAGCTTTCATTAGATCGACAATATTTGCTAAAGAAGTTGTTAAAACACTGGAATGGTCCTATTAGCATTACTATGTATGGTTCGGATTATCAAGCATGGGATCTCATACAGTACCTCCAAAATGATGAGATTGGAAGTAGAACAAATGTAGCAATTCATTTAGTATATAAAAGAGACTACTTGTATCCTGTAAACTATTTACGGAATATTGCTCTCAATGCTGTCTCCACACCTTATGTTTTTCTCTGTGATGGCGATTTTTTGCCTAACTATAATCTATATTCATTGCTGAAAAAAGCAGCCAAGACATTAATGAATGTACCACAGAAACGGGCACTGGTGGTACCTGCTTTTGAGAAACTATATCCAAATATGAATTTTCCGAGTAATAAATTGTCTTTGCTACAGCAGCTGGAGAAGAAACTAATTAGAAGTTTTCACCCTCTTTGGAAACATGGTCATTTTGCCACAAACTATGAACTATGGGAGAAAACGTCTGATCCATATACAGTAAAATGGGAATTGTACTATGAACCTTATGTGATGGTGAAGAGTAATGTTGTTAGGTATGACCAACGCTTTGTTGGGTATGGTTTTAATAAAGCCTCTCAAATCATGGAGTTGAATGCACAAGGGTACGAGTTTGTTGTCCTGCCAAATGCATTTGTAATTCATATTCCTCATCCTCCTTCTACATCAAGAACAAATGTTGAGTTGCTAAGATGTGTTCGTAGGATGTTTGGAGATTTCATTCAAAGCTTAATTATGAGATATGGTGAACAATTTCTCAAATTTGATACGAGTGACTATAGCAGTAAAGATCAACTTGTCCTTGGAATTAATAGACTTTTTTCAATGACAAAGGTAAGGAGGCCTCCGGATATCGGCAGAAACATTGATGACCCATTGAAAAGAAATAATGGTAACAAGAGGAAAGTAATTCCAAAAGAACTGACAAATGACATTATGAAAGATGTGGATGCTGCTAATAGAAAACGACGAGCCATAAAAAAGAAAAGAACTGTATATAACGAGAGGAAAAATACTCTAATTAGATAAAAGGAATGTAATTAGGTTTTCATTTTTATGTAATTTGCTATAACCAAAATAGATGAACAAATCATCTATACATTTCTCAAGAGCTGTATAAGTAATTAAATTCTGTCTATATAGATTGCTTAATTTAATTAAATTATGGCTATATACAAAGATGTAAAAATACAGCAAGTGAAATTAAGTGGCCAACATGGTTATTTGGAAAACTTTGTATTAATAATTATGTGCAAATAATAATTAATTAAGGTGGTACTAGGGAGTGGGCGGATGCGACTCCAATCAGTTTCAAAATAGAATATTATATAATATGACTCTAACCTGGTGTAATGGCAACCTTCATATCTTCTAATCACTTTTATAGGGTCCTGGAAGTGATAAAACATATATAAAATGTCCATTTTTGTAATCGCAATAAGTACAAAACGGAGAAAGCCACGCCCACCAATCATGGCATGCACCAAGTACAATGCATTTAGAGAAAACAAATAGAGCCGTTTTCTGGAAATTCATTTTACTTTTATAGTTACAAGAGGCTGAAGGAAGCTGAATTCTGTAGCTTTTCACTGAAACCATAAAATCTACCTTTCTAGGCACTATCAAACTCCGATCTTTCTCAGAGAGCAACTACAGTTACCCGCCATTGTTTTGCACCCACCACCCGTGGGGCGTGTTTAGCTTTGTTTCTGAAAATAAACTATCAGTCAAAACATTTAGGCCCAATAATTATACCCCCGGGGGGTGTGGCTTCCAAAAAATACAGAATGGAACCAGATTGTATGCAGCAAGAAGCTTGCAAGACTAGAAACTGATTGGAGTAGCATCCGCCCACGGAAAAGACTACAACCTTAAGTGGCAAATTTGGCTTCACCCACCATTAAATTATTTTATTGTGCCCAAATTGAAATTTTATCCCAGGCCCTGCATGCAAGATCAAATTTCACACAATTATACAAACCAATTATTTGTCAAATCACTATAATGCTACAGTGGCATACGATCATAAAATATGTACCAGTAAATAAAAAACGTAGTGCTACACCAGTACACCTCCTTTCAGTGTATATCTCAAGGTGTAGTAATTATTTCATGTATGCATCTCAAATTCTTTTTTATAGCTCAAAGATTCATGACCGTATTTTTCAACTATTTCTTTTTTGAATTGATCCCAAAGAGCATCAATACAAAACTTGAAATCTTTAGTATGCCAAATATCCTTTACATTCGATGATGGATGAGGTGTGTGAATAATAAATACATCTGGCAAGACTATAAACTCGTACAATTGTGCTTTCAATTCCATTATATGCGAAGCCTTATTGAATCCATACCCAACAAAACGTTGGTCATACCTAACAACATCACTCTTCACCACTACATAAGGCTGATAATTCATTTTCCAATCAACTCTATATGGTTTTGACGATTTTGCCCATCGTTCTATATCTGTAGGAGCATTATTGTCAGATTTACAGTAAGGACACATTGTCGTAATGGTATTTTGGTGCATTAGATTTAATACATCAGATTTGTTATGTGGGAAGTGGAAAGTATACTCTACCGACTCAAATCCAGGTACCACCAGTGCCCTTCTTTGTGGGACATTCATCAATGTCTTGGTTGCTCTTTTCAGTAATGTATATAGATTATACATGGGCAATAAATCACCATCAGAGAGAAAAACATAAGGTGTGGAGACGGCATTGAGAGCAATATTTCGTAAATAGTTTATAGGATACAAGTAGCCTCTTTGATAGACGATGTGAATTGCTAAATTTTTTCTTCTTTTGAGAACACCAGAAGTCTTCATAAATTCCGCAAATTTCAACACTTCAATGTCTTTTGCATATACTGCAATACTTATTGGACCTTTCCAATGAATGAGTAATAATTGAAGTTCTCGCAGATGACTCAGTGATAGATGTGTAACCAAAGTTATATCATACTCATCCATTGGAATATACTTCTTGCCATAAAAGAATTGATGAGTTCGAAACACTCTCTCTGACTGTTCTTTGACATCGTTACATATATTGGTATAATATTTTCTTGGTAGAGATGGAATTTGATCTCTGGTGACCTTTCCATCTTTACTACATCTAATAGGCGTGTCTTGCAATATATATCCATCATATTGCATTAAAATGTTATTTATATTTTGGAAATAAAGGACATACTCCTGATTCTCTGTCATTTTGTTTTGGAAGTCCCATCGTACAATGTTATACTCACTAATATCCACTACACATTGCTGTCTGTACACATGTGATCTAATTGGTACATTCCAACTACAAGGAAGTGTGTATTGATTATGATAAGTATTGATAACACTGTTGATAATATCCTGTTCACTTAATTGGTTTGAATTCCTTATGGTTGCATGAATAATACTATGCCATACTATAATGTACCAATCTTTTTGTCGCATTGCTTGAAGATCAAACAACATTACATTGGTATTAAAAATCTTACGTGACCAGCTTTGAGTTTCTAAATACTGATTACTCAAATCTTCAACAACTGCAAATAATTTTCCGTTTTTTCGAATCTCATTAAAATACCCCCATAATCCTTGAATATCACTAACAACAGTAATGTTATTATCCAGAACAATAACTCTGTCTACAGATAGTGGTAATAATGATACTAGAATCAGTTTCATTAAACCGTAGGGTTCAGAATACTCAGTACTAGGAATCCACGATACTTTCTGTTTGACATTGGGTACAAAATAGAAACTGTATTTAACAGACGGTAGTTGCCATGTGGTCAAAATGTTTTCTAGTTTCGTTTGAATTGGTGTGTCATGTATGAAGTGGAAATGTAATGGAGAATACCTATAAAATAAAATAGATCTAAGGACTGCAACTAAAGACTTGATCGATCTGACAATAAATGCCACATGTATTGTTTCGCATCTATGTATAGTAGTGTTTCTTGTTTCTTTTATACTGACTACTGGATCTTTCCAAACACTCAAGGAACCCCATAGATAAGAGTTGATGGCAATCTGTACCAATAGAACAAAACTTATCCCTAACAAATACTTCATGGAAAGTTTCATTTTTCATCCAGAAGCCTGAGGAGAGACTTATAATTTCGCCAGCAAGTTCTAACCATGAGTAGGATGGTGACTGGTGAGCAGTTTGCCTTGCCCATTAGTTAATTAATTGACAACTGGACTATATACAGGGAAGCTGTCCAGTGACTAGTCTCGTTCCCAGCCAATTCGATTTAACCCGGACTGGGTCCAGGTCAACAGGCGTGGTCATGTTGACCTGTTCACCAATTCATCAATCATCATAAGGCTGGGTATGAAATTTTTCCAAAAGATCAGTTTAGTGTGTACTATTTTGACTACAGTTCTAATCTTATACACTTATGTAGAATTAAAAGGATGTTTCCATTCTAGACAACTTCCTACAAATGAAGTGCTAACTGAGAAAGACAATAAATGGCACCATGAAGAAGAACAATTGAGCCCTCAAACTGTCACTAGTGAAGATGAAGTATGTGATACAATACATGTTGTCTTTGTAGTAGTTGACTATAATGATACTAAATTAGTAGTAGAGGTAATGCGATCAATTCTTTTCTATCGTCATTCTCCATTACATTTCCATTTCATGTCAGATGCAATAGCTCAGACAATATTAGAGACTCTTTTGATAACATGGAAACTACCATCTGTTGACTACAGTTTCTATTCTGTTAAGAAATTTAAAGATGAAGCATGGTTTCCTGGTAACAGAGTTGCTGTAATTAAACTAATGTTGCCATCAATTTTACCTATAGCTGTTGACAGAGTCGTTGTTCTTGATACTGATGTTATAGTAGTCAGTAATATTCAGAGTTTGTGGGCATTCTTTCGTGAATTACGAAAGAAAAGAAAAATATTGGCTCTTGTAGAAAATATACACAGAGCTGATGATTCCCAGGCAATATATAATACTGCTGTAATGCTGTTTGATCTTAATGCAACGAGGGACTCTGAATGGACTAAGATTACAACTGAACAGATGAGAACTGACTTTGCAGCATCATCAGCTGATCAAGACATCGTTAATGCCGTTATTAAAGAGCTTCCTGGCTTATTATATCCTTTAACTTGCATTTGGAATGTACAATTTGGAGATCCTAAAAAAGATGATGGTTGTAGTATGCATGTTGATGCATATCGTATCATCCACTGGAAATCACTAAAGCAACATACTAATCATAAATATTATCTCTACTTTCGCAATGTCCATAACATGTTGATGCAGTATGATGCTGTAATTCTAGAAAATATAGTCCTTCGTTGTGGGAAAGTTGATAAAGTTACCAATAGCAGCTACCAATCCCCTGATTTGAGTAATTTTTGTCACAGTATTGAGCAAGAATCAACATTACAACCTTGTACTCATTTGTATTTTTACGGCCATGCTTATCAAACAAAAACCATTTATGATGTAACCATGGTTTTTCAAATATCAGCAGACAGAAGTTATATGATAGAGAAACTAGCAAGACACTGGAAGAATCCCATAAGTGTCGCTGTATATGCTACAGACTTTGAAGCATGGCAGCTAATGAAATTTTTAGAGAGTTCCATTTTATTTAAACAGAGGACCAACATAGCTATTCATGTAGTTTATAAAAAAGGTAAATTTTATCCATTAAATTACTTACGAAATGTTGCCTTAAACGCATCTACTACTCCCTATGTATTTTTGACTGATGGAGATTTTATGCCAATGTTTAACCTCTGTTCGTATCTCCAAAAAGCTGCTAAAAAGTTGGAGCTCGAAATACACAAAACAGCACTCATTGTACCTGCTTTCGAAACACTAGAATATAAATACAATTTCCCACACAACAAAGAAGATTTATTGAAACAGATAAAAGAAGGTTTAGTTCAAGCATTTCACTACAGGTACTGGAGTGCGGGACATGCACCTACTAATTATACCAAATGGGCTCATGCCAGATACCCATACTCTGTGGAATGGGCACCGGAATTTGAACCCTACATACTGGTTCATAAAAATGTTCCAAGGTATGATCAACGATTCATGGTTTATGGTTGGAATAAAGCTTCTCACATATTGGAAGTTAAAGCTATGGGATACAACTTTATTGTATTACCTAATGCGTTCATTATACATAGTCCACATCCTCTATCAACTAGTAACAGTTACTATTGGAAAAAACAAGAATTTCACAATTGTATTGAAAGTATAAAACATAAGTTTGTTGATGATCTTGTAGCTAAATATGGAAGAATTGCAACTCTCCAGTACACAAAACAAATTAGTAGAGACATTTTCGTTCAAATTTGAGTATTGTGTATAATTATATGTAATACGTCATAGTAACTGTCCAATGACTACTTTTTTTAATGTATAATGTTTGCAGAACCTCGAAGGCAAATCGTAGTCCAGCGTTACAACCTACTTTGTTTGCGGCAGCGCCGGCCGCGCCTGTATTGGCATGCCGCGCCTACTTTGTAAAGTGGGCGCGGCATATGGCAATACAGATTACAGAGTTACCTAAACTATGAAGGTCGTACACCTCGCTGTTGTTGTTGCTACTATTCTCTCCTCTTTACCTTTGGTTTTCTATTTGCTAATAATGGACGATACTGAACACAACATCCCAATAAAAAGACATATGATAGAGTATTTCCAAATGAGAGACACTGCCGTAGAACACATTCGCATCCCGTTGGAACTGAAGCTAAAGGTAGAAGATTTGTCATGTCAGTGTGTGGATACTATACAGATATGTGACACTGTACACTTAGCATTTGTTGTTACAGGTTATGATGATAGCCGATCAGTCGCAAAGGTTCTCAAGTCTATTATCTTCTATCGTCATTCTCCATTACATTTTCACTTCATCTCTGACACTTCGGCACAAATGATATTAGGTAATCTTTTAAATACATGGAAACTGCCTTCTGTTAACTACAGTTTCTATTCTATCAAGGAAATTTCAGTGATTTCTAAAACCAACTTACAATTAGATGTAATTAAATTATTTGTACCCTCAATCCTACCCCAGTCAGTGGATGGAGTGATCGTTCTTCATAATGATGTCAAAGTAATTCGTGATATTCAAGAGTTGTGGGCATTTCGATATGTTTTAAAAAAAGAGAATAATTTTTTTGGTGCTGTTGAAAATTTGACTGGCCTTGGATTTAATTCAGATGTAGTGATGTTTGACCTTCATTCTAAACAACAAATTCGTGTATGGGAGAGTACATTGAAGTATTTTCTAAAAGAAAATTATTATACTGATGTGGATATTATTAATACTCTCATTAAACATCTTCCAAATGGGGTATATAAACTACCTTGTAGTTGGAATGTGCAATTTGACATACAATCTAACAAGACATGTGGAGTAATTCCTGATGATTATGGTATTATATCACCTGAAACATTTTTACATACCAATAAAAACTCTAGCGTGTACCGCCTGGTGTCTAAATTGATACGTTATGATGCTGATCTCGCACGTTATGGTGTATTGAAATGCAATGAAACTATTACAGCTAGAACACACAATTTTAGCCTAAATTCAGAAGCAGGAGATTATTGCAAACAACTGTCTGGAATTTCCCAATTTTCTTTTCGAACTCATCTTTACTTTTATGGAGTCTGGTATCACTCATTGAATGAGTATGATATAACATTAGTTTCTCAGTTTTCAATCGATAGATTATCCTTCTTAGAAATATTATTAAAACATTGGAAAGGACCGATCAGTCTTGCTGCTTACGTAACTGACGAAGAAACTTTGAAGTTACAAAATTATTTGCATACTACAAAGGAAGTAAGAAATAGACAAAATTTAATGATTCATGTGGTTTATAAGATAAACATGGTTTATCCAGTAAACTTCCTACGTAATGTTGCACTGAATGCAAGCACAACTCCATATGTATTCTTGAACGACTTCGATTTCATGCCAAACTTTGATCTATATTCGATGCTTCAACATGCAGTAAAACAATTTACATTAGACACTCAGAAACGAGCTTTGGTTGTACCTGCTTTTGAAACAGTACATTATAAGAATGCTCATAATCCACCACTCCCTAAAGACAAAAAAATTCTTTTAGAACAAGAACATAAAAAGTGGCTTCGTCCATTTCACATTCTTCAATGGGAGAAGGCCCATGGTTATACTAATTACAGAAAGTGGCTAAGTACTGATCACTCATATGTAGTTAAGTATCATCTACATTATGAACCGTATGTAGTTGTTCATCGAAATGTTACTAGGTATGACCAACGTTTCGTTGGCTATGGTTGGAATAAGGTATCGCATATAATGGAGTTGAATGCTCAAGGATATGAATTTGTAGTCCTTCCTAGAGCTTTTGTTATCCATAAGTATCATCCAGTATCACAACAGAGAAAAAAACTGTGGATGAGTGACAAATATCAACTGTGTTTGCATCAACTAGAAAAACAGTTTCATGATGACCTTGTTCAGAAATACCAATTAAAAAATCATACGCACTAGCATATTTATTTGAAATCTGTCTTATAAATCAATGTCAGTATTAATTGATTATGTAATAATTAATTTATAATTATAATTATAATTTATAGTTATGATGATATTCATGAGTGTACAGTATTATGCTACCTGTGGGAAATGCGATTTAAGTTTAGAATGATTATCTTACTTGTGGCTGTAGTAATATTTACATCAATAGTCTATGAGATGCTGAAATGCTACTACATCAAAGGAGATGGCAGAGAAAAATCTACTAGAGGTATCACATTTTGGTGGGGTGTGTCTGCAGTCAGGGATCAACTGAGCTGTGAGACAGTTCATGTAGCCTTAGTTGTTGCAGGGTATAATACAACTAGGTCTGCTGTGACTGTTATGAAATCTATATTTTTCTATCGTCACTCTCCATTACACTTCCACTTCATCTCTGACTCATCAGCTCAAATCATACTAGAGAAACTTTTAAATACATGGGAGTTACCTTCTGTTATTTACAGTTTTTACTCAGCAGAAAGTCTTAAAAATAATGTATCGTGGATTCCAAATGCCCATTACTCTGGAGTTTTTGGTCTAATGAAATTGCTGCTACCCTCAATTCTACCTCCCTCAATAGACAGAGTCATTATAGTTGATACCGATGTGACAGTAGTCTGTGACATTCATGAGTTATGGGCATTTTTTGATGAAGTTCGAAAAGAAGGCAAAGTGCTTGCTCTTGTTGAAAACCAAAGTGATTGGTATCTTGGGACTATTTGGGTAAACCATCGTCCCTGGCCTGCTTTGGGTAGAGGTTTTAACACTGGTGTGATGCTGATAGATCTTCGTGCGGCAAAAAAAATAACATGGCATCAAATTTGGAAGCAGGTAACACAAGAAGTTCTAAAAATTGCTAAGTATACATCATTAGCTGATCAGGATATTATCAATGCACTCATTAAAAGTCACCCACATATACATTACACTCTCCCTTGTAGTTGGAATGTACAGTTAAGTGAGAATGCACACAGTGAGGAATGCTACATGGGTACAGATCAGTATAAAATAGTCCACTGGAACTCTCCTCTCAAATTATCTGTTAAAAACAAGCATGCTTCGTATTTTCGTACTATACACAGTACATTCATGGAATATGATGGCAATTTATTACGTCATGGACTCTTAAGATGCAAGATAGAAACAGAAAATAGCAACCATCACTACCAAAATTATCCTTGTGTAAAGTTTCTTGAAGAGTCACAGTTATCCTTTCGTACTCATTTATATTTTCACGGACAACAGTATCATTCACCTGACAAGTATGATGTAACGTTAGTTTCACAGCTCTCAATTGATAGGCTTCATAACTTGGACACTATAACCAAACATTGGGTAGGTCCAATCAGCTTTGCTTTATATGCAACTGACTCCGAAGCTTGGCAGTTTCTACAGTATTTAGAGTTTTCAAGTGTTATAAGAAAGAGAAACAATATAGCAGTTCATATAATGTATAAACAAGGCCATCTATATCCAATCAATCACTTGAGGAATATCGCCATGGAGACTGTTACCAGTCCCTATGTATTTCTTAGTGATATTGATTTCATACCAATGTTTGGTTTATACTCCTATCTAAAAGAGGCTGTAAAAGTATTGAAATTGGATACTCAAAGAAGAGCTTTAGTTGTGCCTGCATTTGAAACCTTAAAATATAAATTCAGTTATCCTCATAACAAACAAACATTATTACAAATGATAAAAGATGGTGAAGTTGATATTTTTCGACATAGCGTTTGGAAACAGGGTCATGCTGCAACTAATTATAACAAGTGGTACAAAGCTAATCATCCATACAAAATCAATTGGGCACCCGATTTTGAACCATACATCACTGTAACTCGGAATGTTTCGAAGTATCCAGAAATGTTTATGGGGTTTGGTTGGAACAAGGTATCTCATATTATGGAATTAGACGCCAAAGGATTTGAGTTTGTAGTGCTACCTGATGCATTCATAATCCATACACCTCATGCTCCTTCTTTAGAGATATCTCATTATAGAAGTAGTAAGCAATATCGTCATTGTTTGAGCACTTTAAAAAGGATATTCATTGAAGAGCTTATCATCAAGTACGGACAAAATGCAACAAAATATAGGGATTGTATTAATACTGAGGTACAATACAGTCTTTGATTGCAATTACCACAACATTAAACAATATATAGTTTCACTTTTTTAATAAAGTCTAGCTCTACATGAACAGTATCACTATCAAAACAGCTAATTAAACATTTGACACATGATATAAAACTCTATACTATAGGCAGTTCACATTAGGATCATAGTAAAGATGTAATTCATATAACCAAACAAATTGGTCAGAACACTTTAATGTTTGGTACTCATACTTATTATTGACGAACCTGTAATTATAAATATATTGGATAATCTGTTAACCTCTATACATTTACAAATACTTATAGTATACTGTTGTTTTGACTCATTTAAATTTTGCATTGCAACCTTTAGAGTTAACTAAAATATTATAACTAAAGTACACATCTACTGTATTAACTAAAATGAAAACTGGCCAATAGTGGTTAGTTAATTAACTACAAGTATATACTCTGATTACTGTCATACTAAAACATTACAATTTGAGCATGATATGTTTCTACGAGAACAAACAGAAAGAAGAAAATAAGATAAACAACGGATCTCGTGTCACCTTTAAACAACAGTGAAATTAAAGGATCAGATTATTACTATGATAATAATTATACAGGTGCAGACATTATTCATAGGCAAACAGATACATACATACATACACAAATGAAATTAATGAATATTGTGCAAAAAAAAGTGAAAGAAAATTATTTGAAATGCATGCCTACTGCTTGTTATGCTGCATTTTAAAAATATAATATTATTTGATTTAACGAGAGTAACAAACTGGACCCAGTTCTATTCCAATAGCCTCATTCCTGTCTCCATTTAGCCACAGACCAATATCTACTACTGGAAGGTTTGTAGGTCTATCTGTTTTGAAGCTAAATACAGCTGAAGACTTCTCTGGTGATCGGAACTGAAAATAAATACATTAATAAAAAAAGTTTATGGTGTTTTTTAACATGCCTAATTATATCACATTGCAAAAATGAAATTGTTAAAATAACCATTTTATTGATTAGTATACGTAGTTGCACGGAATAGTTAATTGCTATTTTGTTTTGCAGTGTAGGCAACAGATGACGTGTAATAACATATATTATTATATAATTATAGCTAATGATACCATATGTATAAAAGATAAGTATGTATGATGACATGTATGTAAATATATTTATGTACAGAAGACGTATACTGATTTGTTGTTCCCCTCTGGTATGAACAACATCATAACGTTAACCTTTACATACATGCCATTACTTGGGTACATGTAATAATTATGTCTATACTATCCTTAAATACATACATCAACAGCAATTTTATTATACACGTAATATGTCATAAGTATCACAGTTACCATAGAAACCAGTTTTCAAGACTTAATAATTGTGAAGTTATAACTGTATTATAAGCACTTTAAAATAGTTTAACTTTCAGCTTTGTCGTGTTATCTACAGCATAATTAGAAAAGCTAAAGGTCATTCATATTTGCCATGACCTCATAAAAACATTCAGTTTGGAAGACCAACAATTCTTTTACTGGCTTCATATAAAGTTATCACATCCTAATTTGAGGTCATCGTGAACGTAACAGACTTTACATGTATATACACAAACATGTGAGACTTTAGAGCTTACTGAGCATCCATCATATAACAATTGTGACGCTACGACAGTGTTTTCATCTAGAGAGAAGATACTTCCCCTTTTAAATCCTTCAAAAGATGGTGTCACTTCAACATTTTCACAATGTATAGTGACTCTCTGCTCTGCTTTCAAGCTATTAATTTGCAACATGGCCAACTGGACACTATTAACGTTATAAGAGAACTACATGAAATGAATATAGCAATGAAAAAACATTTATAATAATAATTATTATTAATTTACAGTGCTTCCAGTTAAATTAGACATCTGTCTAAATGATTGTCCATCCAATTCAATGTTTCGTAATGGTAGAGGTAACTACAGAGAGTGGATAAAAAATTAGTGTTGTACCTATACTGGTATAGGTAAATGTATAGGTAGGTGCCTATACCAAGGTATAGGTAAATATAGGTGTAGGTAAGTAGTATAGGGCAGATACAGATACTTTACAGACCAAGTTTTTAAACTTTATAGTACTGTTTTACTGTAGGAAAAGATTGATGTAACAGTTGGAATCATATTTTTTGAGCTATTTCCATCTTTTTTAGTAGTTTGTGAGTTTCATTTTCCAGCAGAAATGGCTATATAGAGCAGTGCTAAAAATTGGTGATGCACGTGAACATATACTAGAAAAAGCAGTGAACACATGTATATATAGGTATAGGTATAGGCAGTTTTAGTTGCCTATAATATCTGTATCTGAATTATAGGCAAAACCTAGTATAGGTACAACACTATAAAGAATAGCAATGTAATATATAGTTTCTTATGACTAACCATTTCTGTAGCATCAATACAAGTAGAACAAGTGCCATCTTCAAAATCGCACATAACTTCAAACGAATCAGAAGGAAAGCCTCCATTAGGATCAATGTAATAGACACCTACAGCATATACATAGGAAATTAAAAAATCATTATCTAACATTCTTGAAAGTACTGAAGTAAGTCATTTCTATATGATTTCTAACCTGTCTTAGTTTCTGAATAGTCATTCTTTAAATCACAACATGATCTAGCTGGGAATTTTTTACTACCGTCAGGTTTTTTGATCAACTCAATAGTACGTGTCATTTCGTCAAGTTCTACCATCAAACTTGCCATCTGAGTAATGTATTGAATGAACATTACACATATATGATAGTGCTAAAAGGTTAACTCACAGAGTTTTGGAATTTTGGGTTACCAGAGATATAGAAACTCTTCTTCCCAGTTGTGCCCTATTTTTTTTTTGTGATAGTCAGTCAATTTGAAAATATGACCGATAATAGAACTTACTACAACAGCTTCGGAACCTTTTTCACCCTTCATATTTAAAATACACAATAAATAATACATCTTATGATACAAAAAGGTCAATTTACCTTTTGACCTTTGAGCCCCTGTAGCCCTGAATTACCCTATAAGTATTGTAATTGTATAACACAGGTATTTCAAAGTTTAGTTCACTCACCTCACTTCCTTTGTGTCCCTATAATATTTACAAAAAAAAACAATTACAAGGAGATTAGAATGAATATATTATATAAATATATGTCATTAACTCACTGGTATTCCTATGTCTCCCTAATTAAAGAAAGAAAAAATGATAAATAAGTGTTCCTTGGATCTTTATCTATCTATCTATACTATCTATCTATCTATTTATCTATTTATCCATTCCATTTACCTGTCGACCCACTTCTCCATCTCTTCCCAGGGGTCCTGGATCTCCATTATCTCCCTAAATACAAAAGTTCAACTACAACTAACAAACATTAGGTCTGAAACTAAACATACCCCTGGACCTGGGAACCCTTTCGGACCAGGCAGTCCAATAGTCCCATCAACACCCTACAGTTAAAAAGTATCATATAAGAAGATCCTTGAAGATGTATAATTAAACTGACTGTGATTCCATTAGAACCTTTTAAACCTTTATCACCTCTTTCTCCTTGCCGACCCTAAAGAAAAGACGAGAACTCTATGTTTGTAAATCATTTAAATTTTCCTGAAGATACATAATTACAATTTTTAATATTTCAATAGGGATAGATTTTTATCTTATGTACTCCAAGTTAGTCACTTACAGGGTCTCCCTGAATACCAGGCAAGCCTATTTGTCCAGGAGGGCCAGTATCACCCTTGAAGATAAAACAGCTACATATATTAGTTGTTACATAAAATAGAAATATTTCTAACCCTTCTTCCTTGTGAACCTGTACTTCCTTGTTGTCCAACTTGACCTTTTTGACCCTAAAATATAATTCAGTATTTTTTTAAATATTGAAGTTTGAAAAGAAGCGAACCTTTAATCCATCAATTCCACGTTCACCTCTTGTGCCTATTGGTCCTTCAGGTCCCTAAACAACTGTTTTTAAAAAGGTCATAAATATTTAATAGGTTCTCTACCTTAGGACCAGGATCTCCAGGAGGTCCAAGTGGTCCTTTTTCTCCAGTTTCACCCTGGTAAAAAGCGTTTTGAATCTGATATGGAACAAATTATAACAACACATCAATACATACAGTTTGTCCACGAATTCCTTGGCCTCCTGCACTACCATCTGAACCAGGATACCCCTGAGGCCCTGGTAATCCTTTCACTCCTTTTGGTCCAGGAAGACCAGGTCCTCCCTAAAGAGTTAAGGTCATAACATCAAAAAGAGATACAACACTTATTATACTAACTGGTTTCCCAGTATCTCCAGGGACACCAGGGTGACCATCACTACCTCTGGTTCCCTTTTGTCCTTGAGGACCGCTCTGTCCTGGTGGTCCTCGCACACCTTTAGTACCCTATACCAATGTAAATTGAATTAAACATTAGAGCAATTTCAATGTTCTCTTTAGTATGTTATTTCAGTTTATAGCTCTTAGAATTCATCTTACCGGTACACCTGAAGGTCCTGGTTGTCCAGTATTTCCAATTACTCCTTTATTGCCTTTTGCTCCACTAGAACCTGGCTGACCATCTTCTCCAGTAGATCCTTTTAAACCCTGTAAACAACAGAGCATTAGGCAGCGCCATTAGCAATTATATTTAAACAAATATAATTGTATCTAACTTTCTCTCCATTGGGTCCTTGAGGTCCTATATCTCCAATGTCCCCTAATTCTCCCTGTAGTTTAGGAAGAACAGTATTACAAAATACAGAATGTATGTAATAAGAAGTTTCATACTTTATCTCCAGGATATCCAGTTTCACCAGGTGGTCCTTGCTTACCAGCTGGTCCCTACATTAATAAAATTAACACTAATGAAGGTAATTACACTCTTATATAAACTTACTTCAGATCCTTTACTTCCTTTTATTCCTGGAATACCTGCTTTGCCAAGCTGGCCCTATAAAAATTTTATAATGATTTGTAAAACTACATAATGTCACACCACCATTTACCCTTAATCCCCTTTCTCCTGGTTCACCACGATCGCCTTTTAATCCTTTAGTTCCCTAAACATGGACAATATAACAGTGGATTAAAACTTAGAAAACAAATTCTTACAGGAATGCCATCGGTACCATCAGTTCCTTGTTCACCAATGCTTCCAGCATCTCCCTAGCAAAGTTTAAAACTCATAACCTAGTACACAACATTACAAAATTGACTAACAGGATCTCCGTTTTCTCCATTTGCACCTTTTGCACCTGGTGGTCCTTTTTCTCCCTGAAAAAAATTGCTAAAAATTAATTATACCAATAGTAGTATACGATACTCACATTAAGTGCAGCGCCTCCTCTGGGGCCTTGTTCACCTGATTGTCCTCTTAGACCCTTTCAATTGATATGATATAAACAAAACATTAATTCTATCTGCTATTTACTTTTGGTCCGTCAGCTCCAACTGGTCCTTGTGGTCCTTTTCTTCCTGGTAACCCCTATCAGCAGCACATGAATTATATTATAACATAAGAACATGATCACATACCGCGGCTCCTAGGGGACCAGTCTCTCCTTTAATTCCCTTTGGTCCTTTTAGGCCAAGTATGCCATCTTCGCCTGGTTGTCCTTGCTCTCCTTTTGGTCCACGATTACCCTATAAAACATGATAAATACAAGTTCATTTCATTTTGATATAAACATGTAGTACTATACACTTCTGTTACCATATCATATTATACTTACTCTTTCTCCTCTTTCTCCTACTCCACCCGGTTTACCATCTTTTCCTTGTTGTCCCTGCGAAGACAAAAGAAGCAGAGATTTGAATTGATATGTCGTTAGAGAAGGAGATTGTCTTACATGAGTTCCTGGAGATCCAACTGGACCGGGATCCCCGGAATTTCCAAAAGCTCCCTGTACAAAGAAAACAACTCGAGTAAAGAAAGAACTATATATAATAAGATTGTGCACTCACTGGTTGTCCAGGTGCCCCATCAACTCCTGGCACACCAGTTGGTCCATCATCACCCTAGATTACAAAATGAAATATATTTGGAATGGAATTTTAGCTGCATAATTCCTTACAGCTTCTCCCTGAAATCCAGTTGGTCCTGGTTCTCCTGTCGGTCCCTATCAATATAATAAGATATTAAACTAAAACATTCTGATTATAATCACAGTTGGTGATATAAGTTAACCTTTTCTCCAACTGTTCCAGTTGGACCAGGTTCACCAGGTCCTCCCTAATTATGAATTACAAGAAGATGATATTCACTTTTATAATTACTACATGGCTTACTGGAGTTCCATCTTTACCAGCAACTCCAGATTCTCCATACTCACCTGGATCACCCTGTATGTAATATTACAAAAATCAGTGTAAACAGATTGACATATAATTGTATATTTTGCTTATTTCATTATTTACCACTCTCCCTGGACCTCCTGTCTCTCCTCTTAACCCAGGTAATCCTACTTCACCCTAGATGACATAATGCAGTTGTATGCAGGTGTGATTCTGCAAAAATAAAACTCACTCGTGGTCCCGTTTGACCTTTAGAGCCATCCTTGCCTGGTACTCCATCTGAACCCTACAAACAAAATTACAATATTTTAACTATTTTTTAGTTAGCAGAGAAAACTTACTCGTGGACCTTTAGTACCTAAACTACCAGGACTTCCGGGAACTCCCGAAGGACCCTGAAAAAATTATTTAATTAAACTGTAGCTGATTCCAAATTATAAACCTTTGATCCTTTTGGTCCTCGTAATCCACTCAGTCCAATGTTACCAGTAGCTCCTCTGATACCAGGTAAACCATCTTCTCCCCTTTGTCCCGGCTCACCCTATTAACATAGATACATGATTATTTAAATAAACCTGTTATATATATAGACAGATAGATAGATAGATAGATAAATAGATAGACAGACAGACAGACAGACAGACAGATTAATAGATAGCACAATTGTGAGATACATACATATACATATATACATATACATACACATTACACATACATACATACATACATACATACATACATACATACACATACATACATACAAATATGGTAATATATATATAACAATACAAACACACCCTTAGTCCTTCTTGACCTGGAATTCCAATTAAGCCAGAACTTCCTGAACTTCCCTAATAATGTAATTTTATTATTCATATTCCATTGAGTTGAATTTGTTACTTACTGTTGGTCCATTGATACCATCATTTCCATTATCACCAGGTGGACCCTAAATACAAGTATGTAAACAGTTAATTTTAAATAATAGTTGAACTTCACTCTTAGTCCTCTTGGCCCACGATTTCCAATAGGTCCTGGACTACCTTCTGCTCCCTTTTCACCATTAAGTCCTATTAATCCAATATTACCATGTGAGCCAGGTTGTCCCTGAGAATCAATTAGATTCTATGTACAGTTACATTAACATATTCAATACCTTTGTGCCAGGCACACCTGATGATCCATGAGGTCCAACTTCACCTTGAGCTCCCTGTACAAAATAATTGTACTCTGTTTTTGCTATAACAAACAAGATGTGCTTACTTTTCTCCCTGTGAACCCATCTCTTCCATTAGTTCCAGGTGGACCAGAGACACCCTTGCAAATGATTTAAATATGAACAAAGGATTAGGGCAACATAAATTATCTCACTTGTGCTCCTTTAAGACCCTTTGGTCCAAAGTCTCCGGGGAAACCTGGATCTCCCTGGATTCCTTGGTTCCCAGCATTTCCTTTGGGACCAGGTTCTCCAGTTTGTCCTCTTGATCCTGGAACGCCAGCAAATCCAAACACACCATCTTCACCCTATCAAAAGAGAGAGCTAGTACAATAAATTTCAAGCTAAATTTAGAAACCTTACACCAGATCCAGGTGGTCCTGGAGGTCCTATTTTCCCAACAGGTCCCTAAGTAATATTAAATATTTACATAATCATCATAGCAATATTGTGCCTTACAGAACGTCCTCTTTGACCTGGTTTTCCTGGTCGACCATTAACGCCATCAAGTCCCTACATTTGAAAGAAACTAAACAGTTTGCCTTCCAATTTGTACTACTGGTTGCATTATCATGTATGACATCATATGACTAAATATAAATTACACATCACATTTATTAGTATTTAATTAGTTTGCCTTCCAATATGTATTACTGGTTGCTGTGGAGTCACATGACTAAATATAAAATACACATCACATTTATTAGTATTTAAATAGTTTGCCTTCCTACTGGTTGCATTATCATGTGTGAAGTCACATGACTAAATACATCATATTTAATTACATACCCTTGCTCCTTTTTCTCCTGGATCACCATTACGTCCTGGAGACCCCTAGGGAACAAAATGATAATAACTTATTACCATACATTACAAAGAATCACTTACTTCTACTCCTTGATCTCCTGGAAGCCCTGGAGGACCATTTGATCCTGGAGATCCCTATTGTTCATTAAAAATTAGTGTGTAAAATAATAACTCTTGTAAATCCAATTACTCACTTCACGTCCTGGTGGTCCAGGTTGTCCGAAGTTACCAGGGTAACCCTAGAACACAGTTCTATATGTTACCAATATTAGTGGAAACATTCAACTTACAGGTGGTCCAGGTGATCCAATTGGACCCCTATCTCCTCTGGGACCTTCTACTCCCTAAATATCAACATGATATCATAATTATTATCAACATCAAATAATTATTGTAACTAAGGTTTGAGTGGTTAGAGGTAGACGCATCTTTTGTTACTACTACCATTATTTTATCATTAAACTAGACACTCATTACTGTCTTCATCAGTATGCTTACATCTACTCCAGGGGGTCCTTGGAAACCTATTTCACCTCGTATACCCTACAAACAAACACTAAATAGTAAGTAATTATAAATTAATTCCGCCTACAGTTTCACCATCTTTTCCATCAATACCTCTAGGTCCTTGGCCTCCTGTGCGACCCTACAATGTACACAATGAACTTGGGAAACAAAGCTTTGTTAATTATACTAACTGGATGGCCTTGTGGTCCTTGTGGTCCAGTTAGACCTAAAAGACCTGGAGGCCCCTGAGATACACATAATGATTATTATTTTAGTATGTGCACTAAATTATTATCTCTTACTGTTCCTCCTCGAGGCCCTTGTTTTCCTTCTAATCCTTGTGCTCCTTTAGGACCCTACGTTAAAAATAATAGATACATTATCTTTAATTGGATGTGTTAGTTTGCTCACACTTTCTCCAGCAGAACCCTGCTCTCCAGGAGGGCCAGGTGGACCTCTTCGTCCCTAGGAAGAAAATACAACTAAATAACAATCGGTATATTATGTCAGACACATACATGAGGTCCTTGTTCTCCTTCTAGACCAGGCCAACCAGGATCTCCTTTAATTCCCTATTTGTTTTGAGTATAATTATTATATATACTTGATTACAGTCATTATGCACCTGATATCCTACAACTCCTTCAGGACCTCTGGGTCCCTCTACTCCAGGATTACCAACAGGTAGTGGCAATGGACCAGTGTAGGTGTTTGTAGGGCCTTTTCCTCCACCAGTACTCAGAAGTGCCTGTAGTTGCTGTTAATTGAGTCAGTGTTTTTATTACATAATATTAAAAACCAGCATTTCATTTTGCATATATATATATATAATTATATATATATATATATATACCTCAGAATAAAGAACTGCTCCAGGAGGTCCTTGTTCACCCACTGGTCCTTGTATTCCATCAGCCCCTTGTATACCCTGAAGATTATTTGTACATGTTACATAAATACTTTGTTACTTTTCAAAACTTCACTGACTATATCGCCTGGAGGTCCAGGAAGACCGAGTAGTCCAACTGGTCCAGCTTCACCCTGGAGAAATATACAAGCATTTCAAAAATACATTAAATGAGCTGTTTTATAACAACTGACAGGTGGTCCAGTTCTTCCAGGAGGTCCATCTGGTCCTTGCTATTATAAATTATGTGTAATTGAAATTGATAAATATTAATTTCGTTTTGTTAACTCACAAGTCCTATAAATCCTGCTCCAGGATGTCCAGGATCTCCTTTATCTCCTTTAACAAACAACTATAAACAGAAAATGTTATGATCGTTATATGTTGTTCAAACAATGACTCACAGCTCCTGATCCAGCATTAATAAGAGGTACATTAACTCTTGGTGTTGTAGGATCAACACCTGCATTTTCTGAGTTTCGATCATTATCTGATACATCAGGATCAAATGGATCTTCTGTATTAGTTCTATTGGTTGGTGTATTGGGTTGTGGAGTTGTTGGTGGTGTTGTACGAGGTGGAATAGTACTTGGAATTGTTGGTTGTGTAGTAGAAGTGGTTGGTGCATCATCACAATCTGCACATTTATCCCAAGTAAATTGTCTACAATGGCGTTGAGCTGCTGATTCAATTGTCAGATCGTCTGGAATCAATGCTAACTGTTGAACGCTAATTACCTATAACAAATTTGTATTACAATCAATAACAAAGTATGTGTATGTGTCAAGTTATAGATACATACCTTAGAACTACTATCTGTACTACATGTTGATCCTTTCAATTTACCTAGCAATTTGTTGCTGTCCGTGTCACATTTAAGGTAGCAGTCAGTGCGATTTATGTCAAATTTTGCAATGGGGTTTAAGAAGTCACACTCCATGAACAGTGTAACACTTGTCTCAGATATCTCAAAAGCAAACTTATACCACTGGTCAGCATTTAATACTTCATCCAGTGTGAATTTGTAATGATTTTGTTTAACATCATCACCACACTGTTCATTCAAGGAGAGATTAAATTGTTTCTCACAGTTGTCATAAGACAGCATAAATTGTGGTTGACCATTCAAATCTCCCAGAGAGAGAAGTTCCACAGCCTCATCTTGGTGATTGAAAGCAAATTTCATCAATACAGAGAAATTACGATGGCCTTCACATCGGCAGTTCGAAGTTGGTATCAATTCTGAATATGGTATTTTGAATGCTGGAAATTTACAGTTATCTTCTGTATATTCAACATTAGTATCAGGTTCCCAAAATGCTGCTGTCTCAAAATTGAAAGTCACTGCACCTATAATAATTTAACTGATTTAAAATTGATCAAAATTCAATATTCAACCCACCTTCTCCATAATGATATATCTCACATATATTTAATGACTTATCAGGGCCGGGACACACAGATACTTCTGATGGTAGTTCCTCTGTGGTATGCGAACCAGAATAATCATCATAGTAGTAATTATTATAGTAATAATAATCATCATAGTAGTAACCGTATTCCTCTTCAGCATGACTACCCCCAAGGTAAGCAAGGAACACTAATACTAGTAACACACTGGTCCTGCGAGCCATATCTACTTGGCTACAGTGATTCACTGCAACTCAGCAATGGCTCCAACAAGAAAGGTAAACAAAGGTAGATGTGTGTTTTTCTAGCTTGACAACACCGTCGATAATACAGCTTATGGTATACTACTAGACAACCGCCATTTTGGAGGCGCACACAAGAGGACAATCTGTCTTTGTCGCACTGCGGCAAGTGACAAACAAAGATAAGGCTATGCTCGAAGGCCTTCTCCTGAAGGCCGTAGAGGAGCACGCAGCCAAGAACATTTGAGGTGGGCTGCATTTTCGCCGCTTTGCGCTTTGTTTAACAGGCAGAATCCCATACTGGTAGCATATCACATTCCCTGTATTCGCGAACCACACATTCAGTATAATACAAGAATTAATTAAATAAATTATTATTAGTAATAATAAAAGAATAATAGTACGAATTCTTTTTACACAAGCATATTCAGATGGCAAAGATATAGTGTCTTTGACTTCAATATGTACTTTAATTAATAACTTATACAAACAAATATGTCCAAATAATATTAATTATTCTATACAAAGAAAGCTGCAGTGATGGTAGAAATGTTTACAGTATGATTGTAGTGAGGCATTAATAGAAGCAAGCAGGTCCCATCGTAAAACCAAATTCTTGATTGGAATCTCCAATATCTGTAGCAGCAAAGTCTCTTAGCGGTAGTTGCTCAACACTCTTAGTGTTAACTTCAAGCACAGAGGACTCAAGGTGAGAGGGTTTTCCCTGCAAAAAGGAGACACATAATATTACAAGGCTATACAATTATTGTATTAAAATCGTAAATAAGAAGCATAAGTCATGACATTAGTCATAAAATTATAGTTGGCTTTTCTTCTTACGTACTTGACATCCATCTTGGATCACTCTTGTTGGAGAAATCTCTTTATTAGATTGGGTACGGAATAAAACAGAAGCCTCAGAATTACGACAGTTGTATGTAAATTGTTGACTTGCATAGCGAGAGCCTGTCCTGATGAACTGTAGCTGGCTTTTCGATATTGTGTACGAGAGCTGTGGAAAAATAATAATATACTAGGTGTTTGCCTTTTATGAACATGACATACACACCTGAAATCCACCCCGAAAAGTGCTGAACCAGATAGAGTCCCCTGACCAAGACTGTATGTCTGATTCCTTTTCAACTGGATGAACACATGTTTTTATAGCTTCAGTAGAGAAATTACAAAATACTAGCACAGCGTCAGCTGTACAGCCACCATTAGGATCAATCCAATAGAAATCTGAATAATGTTATTATTAGAAATATGAATTGTATTACAAGATAGCTAGGCATACCATCATGAATGTTCGGATTCTCAAGATATAGATCTAGACAACTTCTGGCTGGTGAATCTTGTGTTCCTTGTGGAGACTTCATATGCTGTAGTTTCTTATGCATTTTGATCACCTTGCTCAAATCTCCAAGATCAACAGTCTATGAAGAGTAGTTTAGAACATTATGCAATAGCTAAAATATGTTTTTACCTGGGCATCTCCTTCTCCTCTGTAAAATCGAGAATTTATAAGAGGTGGTAACGTGGTTGGTGCATTTGTGCCTTTTGGTCCCTTGATGAATACATATATACCAAGATGAAATCAAAATTTGTATATAATATTTGTATTCTTACAGCAGGTCCAGGTGGTCCAGCAGGACCAGGGTCTCCAGGCTCTCCTGTTGATCCAATAGGTCCCTTATTGCCAGGAGGTCCTCGAAGTCCACTTGCACCTTGTGGTCCTGGATGCCCAGTTGGTCCTTGACCTCCGGGTTGACCAGGGCTACCATATGCACCAGGATCTCCAGCCATTCCAGCTGGTCCTTTGTAACCTTTAGGTCCTTCAATACCTTTGTCTCCAACACCTCCTTTGTCACCTGTGGCTCCCTTTTCTCCTTTCTGTCCTTGTGCACCCTGTTTTCCTTGCTTTCCTTCTTGTCCTTGTGACCCAGGACCACCAGGTTCACCTCTTCCTCCTTTCTCACCAGCAGGACCTGGATCACCTCGAGCACCCTTAGGTCCTTGTGGTCCAGGGTCTCCAATTGCACCTTTTGGTCCTTTAGGCCCAGGTTCTCCTCTTTGTCCCTATTCATTAGAGAGAAAAGGATTTTTGCTGTGACACAATTTAGTATCAAAAACACATTTTGTTGTTTAGTCCACTAATGTTATGGAAATAGCATTTCTATTCAAAGTGTTGGTGCTATTTATAACACAAATTCATTCCCAATTGACAATGTATTTCAAACATACCTGTGGACCAGCTTCTCCTTTAGCTCCTTGAAGACCTGGAGGTCCATCAACACCTGGTAGACCATCAAAACCGGGAAATCCTTGTTCACCAGGTTGTCCTGCGTTACCCTAGAATAGTTATATTGATTATTATGCACCAAGTGAAAAGGTAAGAAATAACTTTCTAACCTGTTCTCCTGTGGGTCCTTGATATCCATCTCTTCCAGGGGGTCCAATAGCTCCCTAAAGTACAATTCTAATATCAAGACAACAATTGAAAGTTATGTATTGATGCTCACAGGTGGTCCTTGAGCTCCTGTCTGTCCTCGTGCACCTTGTGCTCCAGTTTGACCACTATCTCCTGTAGGTCCAGGAGGACCAGGTGGACCAAGTTCAGTTCCAGCGTTACCCTATGAAACAGAAGACATTAATTAAATAAATTTTATAATTACTACATGTGTATAACTAACAGATGGTCCAGTTGCTCCAGGAGCACCAGGTTCACCAGGATCTCCATTCTTACCCTACAGAAAAAGAATATTTTAGAGGCAATGAAAATATTCTGGTTTTAAATAACTAACAGGTTGTCCAGAATGTCCAGGCCTTCCTTTTTCTCCATCTAGACCAGATTCACCCTAACAGGAAACATAATGATTCAGCATCTTCTGTTAAAGTTAGCTATGGCAACTTACAGGAGATCCAACAGGACCAGCAGGGCCTGTGAAACCTGATTCTCCATCATCGCCAACAGGACCAGGATCTCCTGTCATACCGGGAAGTCCACCTGGACCAGCAGGTCCAGGAGCACCAGGGGGTCCAGCAGGACCCTTACTACCAGGTGCTCCAGGTTCTCCAAGTACAGTAGGAGGAGCAGGAGCACCATCAGGCCCAGTAGGACCAGTTTCACCCTAATATAAATAAGGATGTCAAAGCTGTTGTTGATTGATAATATGAGACCTACAGGATGTCCTTGAGGTCCGGTATCACCATCTTCCCCTCTTGGTCCTTGACGACCAGGTTCACCAGCTGCTCCAGGTGGACCAGGAGGACCACCAACACCTTGATCACCCTACATACAATAAAAAATCAATACCAGTAAAACATAGCAACAAGGTTGTGAAATAACTGACTTGAGGCCCTGTAGGTCCTTTTGCTCCGGGTGGTCCAAGTGGTCCAGTTGTTCCCTACGAGTTTACAATGCAAGATCTATAAATTTAATTACAATAATTTTAACTTACAGAAGGACCATCAGATCCAGGTAAGCCTTGGGGACCAGGAGGTCCAGCATCTCCTTGTGGACCAGTTTCACCTGAGGGTCCAGGAGGTCCACGAGGACCTTTAGGTCCCTAAAAATGATAGTTATATTTCTTTTTAAAATAATAATACTACAAATGACACATACTGCTGCTCCAGGTGCTCCAGCAGCTCCAGGATGACCAATATCTCCAACTTCACCCTGAAACAAAGAAAACATGAATATTTATATCTACATTACAAATTATAATTAGTCAGGAATGTATTTATAAGCTTAGTACTTACCACATCACCACTTGACCCAGTATGTCCTGGGGGTCCAGGGACTCCTCGCTCACCCTGTAAATATTAATTATAAATACATGGTAAGTTTTTAAACGTCACAGTACCTGAGGTCCAGGATCTCCAGCATCTCCTTGTTTTCCTTGAGGTCCAGCTTTACCAACTTCGCCAGGAAAGCCAGGTTCTCCTTGAGGTCCAGGATAACCCTATTTTGTTATGATATCAATACATACTACAATGTAGTTTAATGTTTACCTTGTCTCCAACTTCTCCTTGTACTCCTTTGTCACCAGGGTCTCCCTAAAAAGGCAGATCATTCAAACAAGTGGGGATTACCTATAGTTACTTACAATTGGTCCTGAGGGTCCATGAGCTCCATTACTGCCAGTTGGTCCTACTTCTCCCTGATCTCCAGGTTCTCCTTGTGGTCCAGCATCTCCTTTATCTCCTGAAGGTCCCTATATACAGTTGCAGCAATAGTATCACATATATAATTATATATTATTATAATTATATGTATATATAATTATGTATATATATATATATATTTAATTTATTTATATTTATCTACGTGTTTGTCATATATATTATATACCTTAGGTCCTGCAGGTCCTTTAGGTCCTGGATGACCTCTCTCTCCCGGAGCACCTGCAGCTCCAGGGGCCCCGGGAAGTCCAGGAGTACCATCATTACCACCTGCTCCTTGTTGACCGGGAGCTCCAGTAGGACCAGGTGGTCCACGTCCTCCAGGATGTCCAGTTTCACCAATTGGACCCTGTGAGCCATCAGGTCCAGGCAAGCCTGCTGCTCCACTTCTTCCTTGTCTTCCAGGTCGACCTTCCCTTCCAGATGTACCCTTGAAAAATAGAATAACAAGTCAAAATTAATTAATCTGTTCGACTATTTGACACATACAGGCGTTCCTTGTTTTCCAGGTGATCCAGGCTGGCCATCTTGTCCCTATATAATGTGATGTAAGCATCATTATAGTATGTTTTTTTTGTATCCTTACATTAGGACCAGGTGGTCCAGGGTTGCCCCTTGGGCCTGTAGCACCAGCAATACCCTATAAAGTAACATACATTTACATATGGATTATGTATATTTTCTTTTCACAAACCTTTGCACCAGATCTACCATCTAATCCAGGAACACCAGGTCTTCCAATTGGACCCTGTGAGAAGTCATACATAAATATTATATAATTGTATTTATGCATGTGATTACCTTGGGTCCAGGTTCTCCAACAAGTCCAACAGGGCCAGGAGGTCCTGTATCTCCTGGAGATCCTGTATCTCCAGGGTCTCCAGGGTGTCCTTGATGTCCTTTGACTCCCTTAAGGAATAGTTAAAATGACATTTTGATAAATAATTAGCTATTCAATACTTGTTTGCCAGGGTGACCATCATCTCCAGTTTCTCCCTTCTTTCCCTTTACTCCTTTAGGGCCTGGTACACCAGAAGCTCCAGCATCTCCTCCTGGTCCTTTAGGTCCAGGAGTTCCAGGTGCTCCAAGTGGTCCTGCATCACCAGGCTCTCCCTAAGTGAAACATTACCACATTTCACACAATATCACATCAGTAAAACTAACCTGAATTCCAGGATTACCAGGAGCTCCAGGTCCTCCATCGTACCCATCCACTCCATTTTTTCCAGGAGGTCCTTGTGTACCATCCCTTCCAGGTGATCCAGAATCTCCAGTTCCACCAGGAAGTCCATTTGGTCCAGTATCTCCCTATTATTGAAGTATAAAATTAACAATCAGTGATACTGAAAGGCAGTACACACTTGTTCTCCTCTATCTCCTGGTGCTCCATGAGCTCCTGTCTTTCCAGAATCACCCTAACAGAAAAGCATTAATACTTTTATATATATATATATATGTGTGTGTGTGTGTGTGTGTGTGTGTGTGTAAGTATATATTATATATAGATATGACAATCTCATTACTGTTGTAGACAAAAAGGTATTGTTGTGGAGATGAAGGAAAGGTGGGGTGATCATGTAAAGTCATAATGTCTGTATCATAATATTCAGAATTAACAGTTGCCAATCATGCTGTTAGCTATTGAATGAGTGGAGCCAAATGTTTACATGTTGCTGAGACAAAACAACGATGGCAAAATCTAATCAATACTTTATTCTATTGTATAGAACAATTGGATGAAAGGGCTTAGTAAATATGACTTTATCAATGAAAAAGGTCTGCATTGTGCTTCAGAGTGCAGACCTTGCAATACCAATTGCAAAGCAATTTTTCATGAACATTAATATGTTAAAACTTACAGGTACTCCAGGTCCTCCTCTTAGTCCCCTTTGTCCTGCTGGTCCCTAAAATAATGACATTTAATAGGGTAACAAAATGTAGCAAATATTACAAGTTCGTCTTACAGGGTGTCCGACTGATCCAGTTTCTCCCTTTGGTCCCGGTCCTCCTGGCACTCCCTATGGTTAAAAAGTGAGAAATCATAAATGTACAATTTTCATTTAAAAATGTCTGCATTAATTTGTTCTTTCGTAGTTCATGACACTCACGGTTTGTCCAGGTGATCCGGGCTGTCCACGAGTACCAATTCTACCAGGATTTCCTTGTGCTCCTTGACTTCCTTTAGGTCCTGTAAATCCTTGGGTTCCCTGTTTTAAAAAAGATATGATTGTTGATACTGATATGAGAGCTAATCTGAGTACTTACAGTCTGTCCTTGTTCGCCAGCCGGTCCCTTAAATCCTGATGGACCTCCTCGACCTCTAGCTCCTTTTGCTCCTTGAATTCCTTGTCCTCCTGTTTCTCCACGTTGACCCTTTTATTAACAATATGAAAATCAACCAGAATTTTATACATGTGTATGTTTGGAATATTTTATTACAGCTACAGATATAATGAGGGTTATGAAATTTTATAGTATTCAAAATTTAACTAACAACTTCTCCGATTGGTCCTTTTAAACCAGGATGTCCCTTAGCTCCAGTTATACCCTTGTTTCCAGGTGCTCCTTTATCTCCTTGCACTCCTGGATGACCAGGATGACCCTATACATATAAAAACAACAAATGCAGATGTTAATCATGTGGCCGTATAACAGTATATTTCATACCCTTGGTCCAACTTGTCCTTTAGGACCTTGAGGTCCTTTATCTCCTTTATCTCCCTTTATTCCAATTAAATGTGGTGCTGGTCCCTTAGGGTCAAAAAAGCTTGGAGGAAGGATCTAAAATACATAACACAACTATTTAATATTTTCTTCTCTTATAGAAATTTCAAAACATACTGCTGGTTCTCCAGGTGGACCAGCTGGTCCAGGATCTCCAGGACTTCCAGGTGGACCCTATTTTGTGTAATATTATTGAGAGTAAGATTGAATTAATAGTGAAGCACACCTGTACTCCTGGTTCACCATCTTTTCCTTGTTGACCATCGATACCAGAGATTCCCTAAAATAAAAATGATTTGAAAACTTGAAACATCAATGATAAACCAATTTCAACTCACAGAATCTCCACGACCTCCTGGTAAGCCAGGCTACAAAGAAAGGAAACATTGAAATGATAATAATGACATTCATAAAAATGTTTGTGAATGGCAGCCTAGTGTTGTTTTAGTTAGCTAAACTAAAGCACCTTTTAGTTTAAACTTTTATTAAAAATAACAAAAAGTAGTATAGGGTGACACTTTACTAGAAACTTTAATTTTATAGTGCAAAACTAACTAAAACTAAATGCAGTTAATTAACTCACAGATCCTACAGGATTTGGTTCATCTCCTGGGTCTCCAGGAGGTCCAATCTGTTAAAAATGAAGAGAATTAAAACATTTAATGTATTACATATATCATACATTATTCCATTACTCACCACAGCTAATGTTGACCATATTAATGACAAGGACAGACAGATTAACAAAGTTGCTTTGGCCATGCTGATGTGACCTCTTCAATCAGGTATACTTTAGTCAACAAACTCAAAGTAGATATTCACCCTATATATATCTTAGCTGTGGATACCTAGTCTATGCCAGAAGAATTGGCCTAAGCTAGGTGCAAGCAGCTGTGCAGGAGTGGTGCTACAGGGTAATATGTTGTTAGCTGTACTAGATCGCAAGTTTAAGACCAAAATAAAAAGGATGTATTATTTGTGTGTGGGATAGCGATAGACAACTTCCTGGTTTTCATCAGTGAACAAAAGACTGTAATGAAGAGACAATCATCCTTGTTTCTGTGTTGACTAATCCAAGATCTATTCTATGGAATATTTTGTCTTTCTCTTTATGCACAGCTCACTACTATCTCATATATATGGTATGTGTCAAGTATTAATATACTACAATTACATTTGCTGTTTTGCAATAAATATTATGTAATGTATAGCCATAATGTGTAAACACAAAAGATTACACATAAAAGATATAAGTTGTACACAGAAGCCACTCAATAACAAAATATCAATCTTATACATATACATTATACATATACATTATACATGTAATTCCTTTGTTCAGCGTGCGTTCTCTTTCATTGGCAAAGTTACTGCAAATCATTAATTTAAGTTAATCATTGTTAGAATTATCTTTACTATATCAGTATGAAATGGAAGTCATTAACAAAACAATCTCGAGCAAAGATTTTTTTCTTTGTACAAGTGGTTTAACCAAAAATTTAATGTGGCTTACCGAGGAATCTAGAATAGCAAAGTTGTAAATATTAACCAAATCCCCTCTGAAAGATGCGGTGCCTGTACCTAGTGTGGGCTTGAACCTGTGCAACCTTTCGATTGTAGGCCAGCACTTTAACCAGCAGGCCACTAGTACCCTTAGTATGCATATAACATTTTGTATTGACATTTGATATGTTGATGCACGAGTATATAACAACTGAGTTTGTAGTCTATCTTTGTTTTCTAATAAAAACTTTGAAGAACTTGTGAAGAAAAAATGTCTACTTACAATATTTAAATTAAGCATCTAAATTATGACCTAACAACTAAATAAGATCCTTGCTGGTTTACTGCAGTTCGTCAAGAGCAAGAATCTACCCGGTCAATTCTAAAATGGGTCCTGATGGCACTAGAATCTTTACCTTTCCGTGTACTCTGTATACTAGGGTTTTGTAAAAGCAGTGTAACACCAGTCTTTGTGCACGGATTCTTATTGAAAATGAAGTTTTCCATAACATTGCAGTCTCCAGCTCCGCCCACGCGGAGAGGCATGTACGTACGTACGCGTACGCGTAATAATTATAGGTGGAGTTATTTTTTTCTGCCGGTTGAATAGAAGTCAGATTCTCGATCTCTGTCTCACCATCTGTTTTGCCGCATCAGCACCTAAAAGCGCCTTGAAATGCGGGCGAAAGAGCTCTGGCCTCATTGTGCGTCCTCCAATGGAGTGCAGCAATCGCTCCGGCTCAAAGTATTGTAAGCTTTGTAAAGGAAATAATGGTCTTTGTGACTAGCGCCCGGATCCAAGCCAGCCTTACATGGCCACTCAGTGTTTTTGCTGTTAGGGCAAGCAAAGCTGCGAAGAAAGCTGTAACTGCTGGAATCCTGTGCTGAGTAGATACCCCCTCAATATATCTGTTTGCACTCCATTTGCATGCATGCTGGTTACAGCACTGTTGACAGAGTGTAGCAGAAAATATGAGGTTTGTGTACATAGTAATCAATAAGAATAACGTGTACTACATAATAATATAGGTTTCTAGTGGTCTTATTAACAATTGCTCTTCTCTCCCAATTGGGAGTCTCGAGTGACACATGCAGCATAAGTGGTAAGTGACAATGATTAATACATGCATATACTATATTATATATTATATATTATGTATATATTATTCACACAGATATTCTGCCATCAATTGCTTTAAGACTACCCCCTGTTGATGGGATTTGTGAAACAAGAAATGATACAGCATATCAATCTTCTGAAATCATAACTCCTTTGAATCAACCTCAGTTGAATGATTCAGAGCTCCAAACCGATCTGAGGGACCAGTTTTGTATTCTAATGCTGATTAATGTTAATTCAACCAATGAAGGACCTTTATTTGTAGCATATGACGGCAGTAGTGGTGAGCTGGGTAGACTTGTTATCACATCAGATGCAATCACATTGGAACTATATGGCGTTACTGCAACATTTTACGGAGACTTCACAGGCAGTTACAGACAACTCTCTATTTGTGTACACGACGGTCAAGCTGATCTGAATGAGAACTGTTTTCCTCAGCAGACAGCAAACTTTGTCGTTGACACCACTGATAGAATTACACATATCTCATTTGGTCAGACATTGCTTGGAAATAGTTCACCTTTTCAGGTACTACTGAAAAATATACAATATACTATATAACTATGTGTGTATCAGTATGCATAATTATATGATTATACATGTTGGGGTATCATAACTAAGGGGTCCCTCCCCAATTCCCAAAGTTTTTATAGTATCACATATAATAGCAAGTAGACATATGTATGATAACTACAGCCACCAGAAGGAACCTCAGAGGGCCTAATGTTCAAAATTTCCCCCTAAGAGCAAGTGTGCTTCACAGTGATTGATTGTTCCTTCCACCCCAATAAACAATATTCTGTATGAAACCTTGTTGTATATAATTATAACATATATAATTATTTATCGCATAATTATACAATATATAATAATACATCGATGGACACACCATATCATTAAGTACTAATAATGTGCAGTTGTATGTTAATGGCATTCTCTTCTATATTAGGGAGCTGTTCAACAACTTGTATTTCTTGGATGTTTTGAACCAGCAGCACAATGTATTTCTATACCACAACAGTGTACCTTTGCAATTACACCACTCAGTAAAGTTTTAGAAACATTAGGCAGTCCAACAGCAGCTCCAGGAATTCGAGGATCAGGAGAGCCAACTGCACAACCAGTATGTAAAAATATAATCTTATTTACGTTAGAATCTATGCTGCCACTATCAACAAAATAATAATTAATACACAATTATAATCGTATACCAACAATTGTTTGATAATTATAACATTTTCTTTTTCCTACTACATAGGTGCCATCTATCAAAGGGGTAAGTAACAGCTATCTAAACTCTGATATTGAATGTATTATTCTTTTTGTTCTTTTTTAGGAAAAGGGTGACAAAGGAGAACCTGGTGATATCATTTTTGGACCTGTGAGTAAATACAGTTGTTAATTGTGCTTGATGCTGAAACATTATTTATCTTTTTTTACTTAAATAGCCTGGTTTACCAGGAGATCCTGGAGGAGAAGGAAGACAGGTATATACAATTATAAGATATTCATGTACAAATAAATACAAATTTCTTTCTATAGGGTTCTCGGGGGCCACCAGGTGTGCCTGGGCTTCCAGGAAGAAAAGGACCTCGTGTAAGTATTGTGTGAGTCAAACAGAACGGTTATGATATTCATTTGTTTTAGGGAGATCCTGGTATTTCAGGAGCTACTGGAGGTAGAGGATCACCTGGACCTCCTGGAACACCATATATTGTGAGGATTTTGAAATTATCTTTGCTTTAAACTGTTTAAAATCACCTACATAGGTTGACATACCTGGTAGTACTGGAGGTGGTCAGCCGTCAAGTCAACAAAAAGCTCCAATAGGACAATGCTTAACAGTTAGTCAAGAAATTTCATTTTTACATGTCTGTTAAACATTATGTCCATTACAGGGAGAGCCTGGTCCAAGGGGACCTACAGGACCTCAAGGACGCAGAGGACCCCCGGTTAGAATAAACAATAAAAAATTCATTATTTATCACAAGAATTTGAAACTATCATAGGGTTCTCCAGGGCAAGATGGAACTCAAGGCGTGCAAGGAGATCGTGGATCACAAGTGAGACTGCAGTATATTATACAAGGCACATAAACTTTAATGATAATTTTATTTTAAGGGATCGATTGGGGCTTCTGGACCTCCTGGTCCAAGAGGAAGAACTGGAGACAAAGTAAGAATTTGTATTCTACTCTTTGAAAAAGAATGACAACTCAATTTTTAAAGGGTCCTCCTGGACCTCCAGGTCATAATGGACCTACAGGTGAACGAGGTGATAAAGGAGAACAAGGTTTACATGGTGCACAAGGAGCACAAGGACCAAAGGGACCATCTGTGGGTTCAATGATTTAATTGAATGCCCAACAATTATTATCTCTTTTTGATCTTCCTCTCACACAGGGAACACCTGGCCCTTCTGGAGACCCTGGAAATCCTGGGAATGAGGGAGAACGTGTGAGTTTAACAACTGAACACAGTGACATAAAACATGTTTCAATTTTAAAATATAGACTGCTTTTATACAATAATTATTTGGTAGAAGTGTTTTTTGCTTTAAATGAATAATCCTAAAGATGGCCTATACAGGCCAATTACTATAATGAATTAAACTTCATTATTTTAGGGAGAATCTGGAGACCCTGGACAAATTGGAATACCTGGAAATCCTGTAAGAAAAACTAAACTCACTGATCATATATATGTTAATGAATTTTTAGGGACCACCTGGTATTGGTGGACCACCTGGTGAACTTGGGCCTCCAGGACCACCTGTAAGACCTCATATGCGATATGGTAAAAGTATGTTAATTATACATATATTATAGGGATCACCTGGAAATGTTGGAAGTATTGGAGCCAAAGGATCACGGGTATGTTGTATTATGTACCTATCAAAGCATGAGTATCAAAACATTTTTACTCCAGGGACCAATAGGAATACGAGGATTTCCTGGACTTAGAGGACCCCAAGGTCCTTCAGTAAGGAAATACTTATTAGTGGCTTGATAGATTAAATGATTTTCTTTTAATTTAAATACAGGGTAGAGATGGAACACCAGGTGCATCAGGTCAATCTGGACAAGATGGTGTTCCCGGAACTAATGGAGACGTTGGTCCACCTGGTCCAGATGGACCACCGGTAAGAAGTATATATCAATAGACAAAAGAAAAACTTCAAGTTTTGTTAATATAGGGACATACAGGATCACAAGGACCAGCAGGTCCAAAAGGATCATCAGTAAGTTATTAACCAAACACAGAAAAACTAATTGAAAATTTGTTTATTAGGGAGCATCAGGACCTCCTGGATTACCAGGAAATGAAGGAGACATTGGACAGCAGGTATATTAGATGCAATAATTATTATTACCTTTGTCAATAATATTTTCTTATTCAGGGAGATGTAGGACCTAAAGGTCCACCTGGACCTAAAGGAGATAATGTATGAATTGTCACTAATTGACTTATTTCATGTATTATTACACATTGTTTCATTCAAAGGGTCGTGATGGTTTAATAGGAAGTCGAGGACCACCAGGAGATCAAGGAGCAATTGTAATTAATATTGGGTTTACATTCAAAGGAAATATTATATGATTATTACATAGGGATTTCCTGGACACCCAGGGGAAAATGGAAGAGATGGAGAAGATGGACAGACAGTATGTTTTCTTAACATTCAATAACCTTTATAATACATATAATTATTTGTAACAGGGTTCACCTGGACTGCCTGGAAGCACTGGTTCTCCTGGTGACCCAGGAACTAAGGTAAGTACATCATCTATGATCTATACACAGTTTGTTTGGTAGTCATGATAGATGCAAACGGCATAACCTTGTCATCAATGATTCCAAGTTTGTAGATGTTTTCAAAATGCATAGAGTATATTCTTATGAGATACGTATGCCAGTTTGATTTTACATTTTGGTCAACATTTTCTGTAGGGTCCACCTGGTCCTCAAGGGTTTCCCGGATGGCCTGGTCAAAAAGGATTGAAAGGTTCAATTGGTACTTCTGGCCCTCGTGGTTCAAGAGGAATTCAAGGAAGAAGGGTAAGTGATGTAAATATGAAACTAGAGTGACAACAGCTAAGCTGATTCACTATCATCATAGGGAAAAAGTGGCATAAATGGATTACCAGGTTCATTAGGATCTCAGGTAATCAAATGTTTCTATGTACATCACAAACTGAATAATCATCTGAATTTACAGGGTCCCCAAGGAAGTAGAGGATTACCAGGAGCTCCTGGTACACGAGGTCCTAAAGGAGAAAGAGGAGGACAAGGTCCGTCTGGATCACCTGGAGTACAAGTAAGGTGCAATCATGCATGTAAGATTAGAATTTGAATATTATCGTATATACAGGGTTTCAGTGGAGACACAGGACCAAGAGGTCCACCTGGATCAGGTGGTGAACCTGTAAGTTAGTGAAGAATTTAAAGAGAATTGGTTTTACTCATATTTTTATAGGGTGATCCTGGTGTTGATGGAGAGCCTGGTCATACTGGAACTCCTGGTGATCCAGTACGTACAACACAATAATTTGCATGCACTGTTCATAAATGTTTCGTCATTCATCTGTAGGGTAACCCAGGTCAAAATGGACAACCAGGTCAAATTGGACAAAGAGGTGAAAAGGTGAGATAAAAAAACAAATATCATTTGTAATGAAGATTAGAAACTGTTCATACTTTTAGGGAGATGATGGAAGTAGAGGTCCACCAGGAGATCATGGAGATCCAGGTTTACCGGTGAGTAGTTCACAAGTATTTACTATTTGCACTTATACATAGAGTCATTCTCTTTAGTCGTCCATTAATTTCTAATTATTTCTCTCCTTCAGGGAGTACGTGGTGCTTCAGGTACACCTGGTGTAGATGGTAGAGATGGTGATGTAGGTCCTACTGGACCTCCTGGATCACCTGGACCAACAGGAATAAGGGTAAGTATTTAAATACTTGATGTATTATTAGTCGATGGGTCTTCACATTTACAATAGGGAGATAGAGGTGAGAGAGGAGAACAAGGACCAAAAGGTCCTCCAGGAGATACTGGTTCACAAGGACTTCCTGGTGCATCTGGAACAAATGGACAACCTGTGAGAATGTTTTATATCTATTGAAGTGTTATTGTTCATAACATTATATTTATAGGGACAACAAGGACCACCTGGTCCCTCTGGCCCCCCTGGAACTAACGGAAACCCAGTAAGTGAAGATTAAACTTGCCATACTTGTTCATCATTGTTTTTATAGGGTACACCTGGTCAAGATGGTTCTCCTGGTGTACCTGGTTCTCCTGGAGATGTAGGAGAGAGAGGAGAGAGGGGAGATCCTGGAGAGGATGGATTACAAGGACTTCAGGTATCGCAAACACTTCATTACAAATGTTTGATAGTTTCATTTATGTGTATTGCTAAAAGGGACCACGAGGTGACCGTGGCGATGTAGGTGCAGTTGGACAACCTGGTTTAACTGTGAGTAATAAAAAGCACAAAATTACATCAACAACATCACTTATTTATTCAGGGTGCAGATGGCCCACAAGGTGATGCTGGTCCAGAGGGTCCTCGTGGAGAAACTGTAAGTTTGTTTATGACGTGAATCAGATCATTTTGAATTAACAAGTAGTATGTGAAGTTTTAGTGCAAAACATTAACATTTCTGTAGGGCCCACCAGGAGAGAGAGGAGTTCAAGGAGTTCGAGGAGCTGATGGCTTAGTGGTGAATATTATTCATGATTGCTAATATTTATTTTGAGAGGTCAAATATGATGTGAGCAGCAATCTTTCTTTTTACTAGGGTGACAGAGGTGATACAGGATCTGTAGGAGGAAAGGGACAGAAAGGAGAAAGGGGTCCAAAAGGAGAACGAGGATTACCAGGTGTTGAAGGTACTCCTGGATCTATAGGGCTACAAGGAGATAGAGGAGATAAGGGAGATGTGGGAGAAATAGGAGTGTCTGTAAGTACAAATAAATCTGCTTGACAACAGTTTGCCATTAACTTACTACAATAGCTATAGTATATGGTGTGATAATAATGACCATTTTTAGTTAGTATGTCTAATGTTTCATTAATGTATTGGCTTTTCATTTAGTTATAATTCATATTACAGTTTACTTAACTAAAAATCACAGTGCAAAGTGTTTTAGTTATAGTTAAATAAAAAGGTAACAAATATGTTGATGAATGTCTGTGTGAGGTTGAAAGAATTAACTTCTAACTTGCTAACATCCGTTTGTTATACCTTCTTTCCTAGGGAGAACAAGGTTCACAGGGACCACAAGGAGTAACGGGAGATCCTGGACCAACAGTGAGTCTTTTTGCAACCAATCTTTATCATTATAAATCTGTGTTTATCATAGGGACCACAAGGAACTCATGGACCACCTGGTAGCGTTGGAGAAACGGGACAGAAAGGGGAAAAAGGACCACAAGGAGCAGGTGGTTTAGTTGGACCAAAAGGAGACAAAGGAGAAAAGGGTGATCGAGGTCCAATTGGTGTGACTGGACCATTAGGAGCTACTGTATGTATTATGATTCATTGTTATTTATTTGATAATTTATTTGATAGGGTGTACCTGGTGACCATGGTGAGACTGGACCACCTGGAGATATAGGTCAAATTGTAAGTTCATGTGATGTAAAAAAATAATTAATGTAGTCTTTTCTGCTAATTCAGGGTGCCCCAGGTGATCCTGGAATTGAAGGACCACCAGGACCCCCAGGACAGCTTGTTAGTTGTATATTAATAGTATGTATTGAAGCACATGTGTCGCTCTTGTAATTCATAGGGGGAACCAGGTCTTGATGGAGAAGATGGTGAACATGGACTAGATGGACAAACTGTAAGAAGAAATGTATACATAATGCAGTAGAAACTAATGTCACTTTCACAGGGTCCCCAAGGTCAACAAGGACCAGAGGGAGCAAGAGGAGATATTGGAACACTAGGACCCGAAGGACCGGTTGGTCCACCAGGTCAGAAAGGAGCAAGAGGAGAAAAAGGACAACAAGGTTCTACAGGAGACAGTGGAGGAGTAGGTTCACCAGGAAATCAAGGTGATAGTGGTCCTCAGGGTCCTCAAGGACTTGCTGGTACTCCAGGTGCAGTGGTAAGTAGTGTTGAGAACAATTTATAGAATGGTTGTGATTTTATTTTCTAATAATAGGGAGAGACTGGAGAGACTGGAAGTGATGGATCTGAAGGACCAGAGGGACCTCCAGTGAGAGATATACATTAAACAGTTTCACACCCATGCAACAATTATTTTAATTTCAGGGTACAGCAGGTGAGAGAGGACCACAAGGAGACCAAGGACAAAAAGGAGAACAGGGATTGAAAGGAGATCGTGGTCTTCAGGGAGACAGAGGTGACATTGGGCCACAAGGTGCTTCAGGACCAGAAGGTATACAAGGACCACCTGGTCCCAAGGGTAACAAAGTAAGAGATGAGCTAACTAATATCTGTATACATACATACTATTCTTCTTTTATCAGGGAAACGAGGGACCTCGTGGAGCAAATGGTGAAACAGGACCAGTGGGTCCAGGTGGAACGCAAGGAGCAACTGTAAGTAAACTGATACAAACAATCACACATGCATACAAATTTATTGTGTATAGGGTCCCAAAGGAAACACGGGTCTTACTGGACCTCCTGTGAGTAACTTCACATATTATTCTAAATGCACAATGATTCTTCTTTATTCCACTATAGGGTCCCAAAGGTCAAAAGGGAGATACAACAACTGTTACCATTGCACAGCAAGGAGGAACAGTAAGTAATGTATAATTCTCTGTCTAATGTTTATCCATGCTTGGTACTTCTACCCATCAAAGAACCCACTTCCACCTTTGGATCTCAAGGGACCCACTTTCTACCTCAGTGAGGAGGCAGGATCTGATAAACTCTTCAATGAAGGAGTTTTAACAATATTTAATGAACTTGATAACCTGAAACTAAATCTTAGGGAAATCATGAAACCAAATGGAACTCGCAATAACCCAGCGCGTACCTGTTATGACCTTTTCTTATGCTATCCTTCTTACATTGAAGGATATTACTGGATCGATCCAAACCTTGGATCAACTGATGATGCCATTGAAGTTTTGTGTCAAAGACCAGGATGTTCCTGCATTGACGACAATGATGAGTCATTATCTATAATTACAGATCGTAAAGACTATATTGAGGTACTACATATAAATAGATGTTGTTTACTATAGTCACAATTACTTATATTAATGTATTATAGGTGGGTGGATTAACTTTTAACAACCAATTGTGACCATGGATGTGAAAATCGGTCATTTGTCAAATGCTCATTTCTCAGCCATTTTTCACAGGAAACTAACTAAATGTGGAATTTAGGTAGAGCAATAGTTGCTCTTCCTGGATACCATATTTCATTGGCTACTTGTATAAATCGATCATTAAAATAAGTGTTTGAATTTAACAAATGACAAATAACACATTTTGTATCCACAGTCACAATTGTACTAATAGTGTATTAATTCTGATCAAATAAATGGACAGCGAGTTACTTGATCCATTGTTTGTCATTCTTAAAAAAAGATCACATTACCATACAAATATGTATGTTATTAATATACCAAATATGGCACAAGAGATTGTAGAGGCAGCAACTCCTTGATTGCTATAGTCTCAATAGGGTTCATCTCATGATATACTATTCATATTCTCCTTCTTTCCCATTTCCAGTTAAAACATACAGTTGCTATTGATCAGTTTAGTCTACTACAGCTTTTGAGTAGCCAAGCAAATCAGAAGGTTACATATTCTTGTTCCAGTCCAGCACAGAAACAAGCAGCTGATATGAAGTTAGTTGGATTTGACGGAGAAAAGCGATCATTGAACAACAAAAACATTAAGTTTGAGAATGATGGATGCCAGCTTATGTCTTTAGAACAGGTAATGTACATAATGATGAAAACAACACTACCCATTGCTGATTTCCCAAACCAGGGGGAAGTTCTTTTAGTTCATCACAAATTTAGTTATAGTTAGTGGTGTAACTAAAGTGGTAATGCATTATTAAAAGGGGTTTTAGTTGTAGTTAATTAAAACTACACTAGGTGGAAGTTGATATGCCATTACTATAAGGAATCAAGTCTATTTTATCCATGGTATTGATACCTAAGTACCACATACTTCATGCAATCTAAAAAGAATCTCTCATAAGCAATATCTTGTTTCAGGCATCAGGATGGTTTACTAAGCAATATACAAGCAAGCTACAACTCAATGGAAACCCATCCTGGTTCCCAGTATCGGCTATTATACCAGACAAACGGAGTACTCAGTTTGGGTTCGAGACTGGTAGAGTCTGTTTCTGTAATGAACTATGAATAACATTAGCCACATAATCCTTAATAATACACATATAATTATTATTCACATTATGATGTTCAGTATCAGAAAGACATGGTTATGTTACTATGGTAACCTTGTGTATTATGTAATCAATAAATAGAAGCAAGTGGCAAAACTGACTTCATTTAATATAATTAATAGCACTTGTATCTGTTTAATTAGAATGTACGATGTCATTACAGAACTGTTTTATATATTACATTATGCGCATATTTTCTAGTGTATATGATCTAAAAAAAATTCTCATTTCCTTTTTCTTTCTTTTTATGTTGCACTATCTGGTGTTTCTAATAATTATGTTTTTAAAAAGATTATTAAACATACCATTAATTAGAATATCTTTCCCTTATTATGGTATTAGTACTGAACAACAAGTAAAACAACCATCAACTTTATTCAGTTCACTTGCAGAAAGTGCAACTTTTATTTTGCAGTCCACTTTGTCAAACGTGTTTGACAAGTTTGGACAAGCATCATTGGAAGTATGTATAAGTACATCATTAGCATAAATACAGTTAGCAGCAGTGTCATTTGGTACAGATAGAAACTGATACTTGAATTTTCCACATTTCATTATTTCCTTGGCCCTGCTAGCAGCACTGGAGCTACCGATTGCTATCAAATCGGGACCTGCCATGGAACAGAATGACTTCAGATGAAGTCCTGCTTCAACAGGTATAGCAGTAACAGGATATTTGAATGTAGCAGTTAGTTGATCTATACCATCCTATATAATTATAAGTGCATGCAGCAATGAAAAGGCCGTTCATGTTCACAATGACCTCAGAAAAATGTTTATAACTTTAGTTTGGAAGGACCAATAGTCTTCATATAATTATTCTTCCCGTTCTTTTTTGTGCATGTCAAAATTCAATCCATTGCTTCGTTATTGAGTTAGAGTATAATCATGTATCAATCTTGTATTAAACTACACTATAGTACATATAAAGTCATCGCATCTTGATTTTGAGGTCATTGTGAATGTGAACAGATTTCAGATACATAATACATTCAATCAACTGAATATTTGAACCTTCGTTCATTTGCTGTGCATTCGAATCTAAATTCTAACTTTGAAGCTTTGATGCCATGTTCACTTTAATGTTTGCGCATGTGTACTTGTACACTCTAAACACATGGCTAATAATGTGGGCATGTTCCAGTAAAGTTGAGACTGTGTTGCTGGCTGTTTCTATCTCATTTCTCAGTCCAGCAATGGTAATTCCGAGTAGAAACAGTGACAGGAACAAGACTAGTACTCATTAAAGTAAAGCAGTTTTGGAGGCTTTCTATAGCCAATCAAGGTGAGAGCAACATTGATAAAAAAATTACTAAAAACACATGCAAACTTTTGAAGCCTTCGAAGTTTTTCTTAATGAAGCTTTGAATTTGATACTGACTATTCGTCCCAGCTTTAATAACCACCAAGCAACATGATATCAAATTATGGTCAAACTTGTACGTAGACTTGTTAGTGAAAAGGGGTAAGAGCAATATATTATTACACATATAACATTAATGTGAATGAATTTGCATAAATCGAGTAAATAGTGCACTACTCAGCCATTGAAATTTGGTATCTTAAAAGATCATTATGTTTTTCAGCTATCAGATTTAATCAGTTTCTTGTACAAAATGGTTGATAGTATATGAACTTGATCAGACATAATAAGTACCATAGATTCATACCTGATTAGTTCTTGATGACAGTCCCACAAAAAACTCCCTCCCTGTAAACAGGACATCACCACCATCCATTCTTCCAGGATCAACCATATCTTTTACATGCAAACCTACTTTAACCATCTCATTCCTCAGTTTCACAACTTCTCCCCTCCTTGACTCATGACCTGGAATGTTTATCACATGACTATCATATGATATGAGCACTACAATATCACATTACCTGGTATGGTCATTAACGCTGTATCATTACAAACTACCACTGGATCTTCCACAAATACACAATCAGGATAAAGTTCCTCTGCTTCCATTTCTATTACCTCTAGACCAACAACCTGGATTGATAGACATAGCCTCAATACAGTAATAAATTATAACCAAATGTTTTAGCAAAAGCCTCGTTTTTTTTTTTTTGTTCCTTGTATAATTTGAAGTCTGCCAGTAGCTCGTTTGAGCTGCCAATGTTCGTAGTTTTCCCAGAAATTTGCAAACAGACAAACAATATGATTACCATATCATTCTGCCTACACTTTGTGGCGAGGGTAAAAACACATATACATATATATATATATATATATATATATATATAATTTTATTTATATGACCAGCCTCTTACTTTTCTCAAAGTATCAGTGTATTTTTTATGCTGTTTTCTGGCTACTTCTAGATTAACTGGTTCAATTGACTCATCCTGACGTAGAGCAGCAGCAGGAAGAGAGTCTGGAATACAACAGACAACTGCTTTTCTGAATCTGAAAATGTCTGACATGACCACGTGGATGTGATATTATAGTAGGCGGGGCTAAACCACCCACGTGTTACCAATTTACCATAATGCAGCGAATTGTCCTGCAACTAAGAAGATTTCCTTGGCTACATTGGAGAAAAGCTTCTACATTAGATGTGCAGAACAACGGTGAGTCAGTATATTATATAATATATCAGTTGATGTCACATGATCACAGATTCCATTTCCTCAGGTGCACGATTGTCCACTGAACAATCAGAATGTGTCTTGAAGGCTGTCATTATTGGAGCACCAAATGCTGGAAAATCAACATTAATAAACAATCTGATTGGTCAGAAGGTAATAACCATATTTTAATAACTATAATATTATTGACACACACTAATAATCAATAGGTACTTGCTGTTTCTCCTAAAGTCCATACAACTCAACAAAATGCAATTGGAATATTCACTAAAGATAATTGTCAAGTGGTAAGTGAAAAGGAATGATTGGTAAACGTTCTGGCATTTAGAGAATCCTCCTGTGTTACTTGTTTGTTTAATACACAGAGAGAAACCTTACCTACCTTACCTAGAGAAACACGATGACAATTGACTTTATTATTTTCACAATATCACTGAGCTAGCTGTCAAACCAGATAATAATATACATAGATAACCAAAATAACAATATTGACTAAACTGTAAAACCAGCTAACCAGAGAATAACTACGAAAATAACAATATTGACTGCACAGGGTGTTTCATGAAACTTCTGTCGGCTTTATAACTTTAGAAGTATACATTGATTGAGCTGAAAAACAAAGAATAATAAACTCTACAAACGTCATAAAACCAATTCAATGAGTCCAATAATAGTCCTTTGAAAATAATAATTATAGATACAGACTTAAATACTAATTTGTGTGACATTGAAGTCCCTAAAAATCCAAAAAACCTTTTGAAAGTTTCCATCACGCCATTGGACACAGTAATTAACATTATGTATTCATATTATTGACAATACAACAAGTATATAAATACATACACTGAAATTCATTTTATTACTTTATAGCATATAAATTTCCATTCATACATATACCATTGATCCTGTCATACAAAGAATAGAAACAAGAGTTACAACATATACATGTACTTTAATTCGAGCTGCAAGCGCTCTGCTGCTGAATTAATCACAAAATTCTTGCAACAACATACATATATATAAAAAAAAGAATGTTGAAATACGAGATGATTGTATAGCAACAATGATTGAGTACATTAAAACATCCTGCGATTAAAAACATTTTCTTTGTTTCTAGTTGTTGTTTATATGTTCACTGGACAAAAGACCATCATGTTAAGCATTTAAGTACTTTGTAAATATTTAATAAAAACATGATGGACTATACAAATCATAAACATATTTTAAAAGTACTCCAAACATGTTTTGAACAGCTTGGTTTCAAGCAAGTGTATAAAATAGAGTGTGGACGATAAACATAATTAAAACAAGGCTTGGGATATATCTTCAGACAGTTATATCTCATAAAATAGATGACTGAATGGAAGTAGTCTGGCGAGCAGACCTTTTGCCTCCGCTTTTACATTGGGACGAGGCAGAGAAAAAGTCTGAAGACTCTTGACACAATTTCATGAGGCATAGAAATGTAATCAATCCTTGTGTCACATGATTTCACCACTCCCAGCAGTGCTGCTGTGACTACGTCTCTGTTTGGTGAGTTTGCCGTCTGCAAAGTGCAAATAAAAGATTATATGGAGCATCATATAGTGTTGTTCTACAATTATTTAAAGTTGAAGCCACTAGATTAGGCCTTGCTGGCAGCACTGACCTTCAAACACCAGTGCCAGCGCCACAGAGGGATCTTTCCTTTGTCTACCTTACTTTCAACAACTTGAAAAGCTGTCGAATGTTAGGCTAAATCAGTGCTACTAGAGGACTGACAACAATGACAATACACGTTGGATAACAATATTTTTGAGAATGACTTTATATTATGTTGAATACTACTGGCAATGTGTAGTAGCAAAAGCTTTGCTGCTACCAGTTGGGAGCGAAACGAACACATCTTTACCTTGTATAGATAGTGTAGTGTCGCCTCCTTCTGTTAATCTGTTTTACTCTTTAAATTCGTGTAACCTAGCTCTTCAACTGCTGTCTGGACTACCTCTTCTATTTTAATCCCGTGCTCATGGCTAGAGTCATGTGACTACTCATATCTCATTGGCTCTATCAACATTCCTGTAGAGCCCATGAAATCGTGTCAAGAGTCTCCGGACCTTTCCTCTGCCCTGTCCCAATATAAAAGCAGAGGCGAAAGGTCTGCTCGCCAGACTTAGAATGGAAGTACTTTAATTGTAGTGTTGTTTTCATTAATATAGCTAAAACTCCTCTTACTGAGGCAATGTGAATTACTTGTCTACTGTAACTAACTAAAATGGAATTTGGTCACTTTTAGTTAGTTAACTAATTTTAGTAACCCTAATAATTTTGAGAAAATAAGCCATTATTGTAGTACATCATATTTAATTGTTTTCTCTGTGCCATGTTTTGTTTATAGAAAATTTATAACAAATCATTTGTTGTATTTAACAATTATTGTTATACTTCATTTCAGATTCTGTTGGATACGCCAGGACTAATACCCTATCAGTATGGAAGGAAATTAAATATGTCAAAAGAGTTTCTAACAGGAGCACAGAGATCTGCTGAAATTGCACAAATGAGTGAGTTCTTCGATGAATTTCTGTTCATCCACAATAACTGAATTATCATATCTGCTGTAATTATGATAAAGAACTGGAAGGTCTATGACTGTCAATACTTCATGTAATTATAACACACACATAGCAACAACATGGTTACACATAGCAACAATATGGTTACACATAGCAACAATATGCTATATCTATTTATTAGTTATTGTGATTGTGGATGCTTCAAACAAAAGGACACGAATAAATCTTGACAAAGAGATATTAGATATTCTTCAGTCTTATCCATTTACTCCTTCTATACTGGTACTTAACAAGGTAAGTGTGTTTGAATATAAAAGAGTTAATAAGTAATACTATATATAATGATCAAAATGCATTATTGTTTTATTTATAGTGACAATCTGTAGTAACATAGTTGAGTCTATAGTAGTAATGTCTGTTAATAGTAATAATAAAGGTGTAGTACTATAGTAACATAATTGAATCTATTTATAGTAACACAATAGTATTGTCTATTTTTGTAGCAACAGTAGTATTGTCTATTAATAGAATGGAGTTGAATCTATTTATAATAACAATTCACAGTATTGTCTATTAATAGTAACATTATTGAATCTTTTTATAGTCTAGCATATTGTTATTAATAGTAACAATAAGGCTATTAATAGACAATAAAGCTACTAATAGTAACAATAAGGCTATTAATAGTAACAATAAAGCAGTATTATCTATTAATAGCAACAACAGAGTATATTTACTAAGTGAATCTGTTTATAGAAATTGTATATTAATAATCAGAGAGTATGGTAGTACTTTCTATGTAGGGATGACCAAGTAAACATTTAAAGTTATATTACATATTAATATTAACAATAAACTTTATGATTTCGGCATTTAGAAATAGATCAACATGATTACGGTTTTATTTTTTAAATAGGTTGATGCATTGAAACACAAACACACACTCCTTAAGATAGTTGATACGCTAACTAACACTAGTAAACAAGATCACAAACTCATACCAGCTAGAAGCTCTGTAACGAACAAAACAGTTTCTTTGAATTACGAATCTTGTGATAATACAAGTGTCAAGAAGAAATATAGTCCCATACATTCTGTGTCTAGCTGTTGGAATGGATTTAGTAATGTATTCATGATATCTGCATTGACTGGAGATGGGTTAGATGCTCTTAAAGTAAGTGACAGATGAATGTTTAGGTGGGTACTTTCAAAGTGTCCCCACCCATGTAACCCCACCCCTAGTATTTTACATCAGAATCGTTTAGTATCTATCAACTGCTCAGATAGAAAAATATCAGCTCCAGGGAAATCAGATTGGAATGGCTAAGACACACTTCAATCTGAACACAGGAAAGTAAATATTGTTTATAGAACTAGTACTGTGTAACAAACCCCCAAAGATTACTTGACTGTTCAGTGGGGAGGGGAGAGGTGGCTTTGACTTAATAAATAAGTTTGAAGGAAATAAGAAAATTAACAATTAGTAGACTGTACTTACTTAAATTTGTGGTACTCTTTTCCCAATAAAACTGATCAGGGATTGACCACATCTTCCTGATTGTATTACTGTATATGTTTTGTGGCTGCAATAGTAATTGTCTTTGATGATCAGTTCCGTCTACTAATATTTCTATTTACTTTCACACATTATAAATATATGTACCTGTAAAGGATTATCTGGTTTCATCCTGTCAACCATCTCCATGGGAGTACAATGTTGATCACATTACTGATCAATCTCCTGAAACTATTGTTGAGAATATTATAAGAGAAAAACTATTTTGCTACTTAGATAAAGAAATACCATACATAATACAACAGGTATGTGTGTATGTATGTATGTATGTATGTATGTATGTGTGTACATATGTATATATGTATGTATGTGTGTATGCGTGTATGTATGTATGTATGTATGTATGTATGTGTACGTATGTATGTATGTTTGTATGTACGTATGTATGTGTGTACATATGTATGTACATATATACATGCATATAACAGTGTGATTCTGATTTAGACAACATCTCTGTGGGAATTAAACAATGGAATCCTATCAATTTTAATAAACCTGGATTGTAAAAAGAGTAGTCAGGTGGTACGTAGGTACAATCATCCATCCGTTACAACAGATGTGAATGTTTATGTATTATTATGATTTCATGTTATAATAATCATTTTAATTGTTGTTACTATAGTAACATATTTTATGTCAAATGTATTCATGTTTATCTACTATCACTCTTTAGTCTATAGTGATTGGTCCAGGTGGTAAAACAATCCAAGCTATTACTTCAGATGTGAAAGCTGACTTGGAATCAATCTTGCAATGCTCTGTTGATTTGACTTTAAATGTTAGAACGCATAAATGATAATACTGAAATAATGACTTGTATTTGAACAAATGTTGTAATGTTAATTTATTGTATGATAAATCACAATTTGATAGAGGATATGTTCAGTTCACATTCTTGTTTGTAACATAATTTCCATGAAACCATATCTACACTGTGATAATACTACATTCATTTTGAAACTGTTGGCATTCCTTCCACGAGCATGACTGTGGTTGCCAAAATTGTGTTTGTGGCAACATTCCAAAGCTGCATGAGATTGTTAGTTGAAATCATACTGTTACACTCCTTACAACGTGATACATTTCACAAAGGACATCAAAGTAACCGCGAGGTAAAACATGTTGTCCGGGTTGTTATTACGGTTTCTTTCGATATCCACGTGGGGGTGACGCAGTACCATCGAAAATGTGTTATAAGAAGTACTGTACATTCGCAGTCTGAAGCCATAGGCTAAAAGAAGCTGCTGTAAGGACGTATCTGCAGTAGCTAACAGTCGATCAACCAGTAACAGGAGGAAACTGCAGTTTAAGTCTTGTAATAATATTGTAAGTGACGAATATGTAGGTACTCTTACTGTGTATAATTATAATTATTAAAGGTAAATAATAATAATTAGTAGTTGCATTTGCGTAGAGAGTATGATGTACTACTGTACGTGTTATATATATATATTATATATATATATCGAAATCTTGTCCTGTTTACAATGTTTAGACAGCAAAAACGTGTGTGGGTTTTGTCTTTATGCTATGATCCCTCTATGTAATAAACGTGGAATATTGACTGTTTATACACTTGTTGACAGGACTTGTTCACATTGGAAAATATGTGACATTCATGTTCAGAACTTCAATAGATCTTTATTGGCAAGATGTTATCATGACAATGAGTATCTCTGTTTCAAAAATATTACTAGTGTGTACAGATTGAGTGGGTAGTGATACAAATAGTTTTAAACACAGGTATGTAAGTAATTGTAATAGTCATGTGACGACTCTATATCATTCTCTACTTCATCTTTCCATCCAAATGTCTATTCAACTATGTATACATTCTTCCATTAATAGTTACACAAGAAAGAAGATGGCTAATCGGGTACTTAGTGCTGGGTAGTGTGTCTTTTCGGAAGACTTTTGAAAACCTCTAAACAGAAGAGGACTTCTTCCGGGAAGGCATACTAGCCAGCACTTAGCCCAAATGCTCATTTGAGGATATGGAGATATCTTGTAACCAAACCAAACCAAAGATATCGCTACTAAGTAAATTTTATGTCTGTATATTCCCAAAGGACCATCATGCACACTTTGATACTAGTTTTTGTGGCTTGTTAAATTTGCCTCAACAAAGAAGATTCTGTTTTCATAGAATAGTAAATTTTAGACCACAAGCCATAAAACCAATTAGAACATTCCCCTTACTTCCAGACAAGGGTATTCTAAATTTTACATCAAAGGACATCAGTTTTCCTCTCTTGGCTACACTTAAGGTCTATGTACACAACAGAACTAGGAAACCACGTGGACAATTCCTGCCACTGATATTCCCAAATATGAAAAGGTAATTGACACACACTGTAGTGTTATATTGATAATTAAACTGTACTTCCTTACCTGGCATCATATATTTTCAGTCAACATGTGCAGTGAGATCACGTGTTATAATGAATGGTGTGATTGACTAAAGGATAGAGTACTGTTCCAAACTCACAAGAAAGCATAGGAATTATGGATACTGTGTGAATTGCAATACCCTCTGCAAGGTATGTACAATGTGTTTAGAAGATGTTTCAAAGTTGTTCTAGTATGACAGACAGACAGACAGAACTGTTCAACCTTGTGTATATTGAAACCTCTTTATGTACAAAAGGACACCTACTAGTGGAATTGTCCTTTGAATGGAGGTTTATAGGTGACAAAGATAAGTCCTCAATTCTTTATCAGAGGTTTTACTGTAATACCATTATTTATTTCCATTATCTGAAGGTCTAATCAAAGAACAGCATTACATAACATAATTCCGTTAAGTGTTTTGGTTAATAATAAAGGCCTGGTTTGTGGGTAAATTTGATACTCCAGTCAACTAAACCCACCAACCATGGAATACTCTCCCACATTGCCAACAATGTTCTACATTTCATATAATAATCAATAACAAGTTTTTTAACTTTGGCCAATAACAATCTATGTTTACTAAACATTGAATAAGGAATTCTAGAATCTAAAGAGTTAATAGAGTTTACACACAACACACATAAAAATCATTAGATTCTATTTTAAAATAGACAGATTTCATTTATTGTCAAGAATCATTTCACAAGCTGAATACATAGAAGTATCATACGAGCACATTGGCATATATGGAAGATATATAGCATTTGAATATAGCAATACGCATGTCATTATAGAGTGTGTGGTTGCAAGCTTGCGTGCATTGGTAATAACAGTTTCACGAGATAAAGAGGGTTTACCTGCCTTTCCAGTACCTAATTCAATGGTAGCAGAAAACTTTGTAGATCCAGTTTTGAAACCTTGCATGGAAATCAGTGAAGGTGTCAATTGATATGGTAGGAATGCTGATCTGTAATGATAAGAAACAACAAAATGAAAGCTTAGAACATGTAATACCAGTATTTACTACATATTAACTATGTTTAATGAATGCACTCAAAATGCAGAACCCTCGCCACAAGTGTGATTGGGAAACAAGAATGACTACTGACAAGAAAATAATTGCAGACTATACTTGACTGTAATAATGATTATTATACTGAGATTATAACTATTATACTTATAATATATGAAACTTACACTTCAGTCCTAGTAAGTGTACATAATTCCTAGTATAAGAAGTGCTGTCCTTAAAATCCTTTATAAAACTGTTTTGTGCATGTTCATGAAATAACTAATGGATGTTCTAATTGTACAAACATACATGAAATAACTGATGGGGAATGTTCTAATTGTACAAACATACATGATGGAATGTTCTAATTGTACAAACATACATGAAATAACTAATGGAATGTTCTAATTGTACAACCATACATAGTTATTGTCAGCAAACATTTTCACTCCCTCGATTATAAAAAATGATGTAACATTATACATAATTATTACATTACAGATACAATAAAACATCTGAGCTAGGCCATGCATGACCTGTGGTGTGAAATTTAAAGATTAGGTGCAAGGCCTGTCGGATGATATACTACAATGTTACTGAACTAAAGGTCATTCACATTCACCATGACCTCAAAAAAATGTTCAATAATCATTCTTTTTTTGCGCATGTGAAATTTCAATTAATCCATTGCATCATTATTGAGTTATAGTATAATCATGTATTAACCTTATGATATTAAACTATACACTATAGTACATATTATTAAAGTCAATACATCCTAATTTTGAGGTGATTATGAATGTGAACAGCCCTTGACTCTAATCTTTATGCATGTATAAAATATGTTCATACCTCATAATACTAACTGCAAAACTAGTGAATTGTGAGCTCATATCTTTCCAAAATCGCTCTCCATAAATATTAAGTGATATATACTTTGGTTGGTCCAAGTGTGAGGGCTTAGAACCGGACAATACAATTACAAGTCCATTCCCATTATCTTGGTAAGGATTTAAAGATATCCTGAGATGTTGTACCTACAGGTGTTTTTTTTAAAAAACAGCAGATAATGAGCCTTAATTCAATTAAAAATTATAAATAATTAAAATCCCATTAGCTGTGAATTGGTATAGTTAATGTTTACTTAATCTGAACTTGTTGTTATGTGGACTAAGTAGTTTTTTGACCTCACAGCTCCCCACAAAGTCCCAGCTGTTAATTATGCTACTAACCTGTACAACTTCTTTCAAATCTGGACAATATTTATCAATGACCTTTAAATAGAGCATGGCAAGTAAAATGAAGATAACTCCAAAGCCACATCCGTAGCTAGCATATGGTACCGGTTCCTGGACTAATGCATGAACCATAGGTCCCGGCCACAGTATCCAGATAAATGGATACATTCGTATATTCTGAAAAGAGAAAGTAGCATTCTTGAAGTATGGGTACCAGTTGACTTCTTTTGTGAATCCTTCTAATTCGTTATATAGACCAGTAGGAAACATCATTGTACTGGCTTTGTAAAGAGATTCTTCATACCACTGATACATCACTCCTATGTATATAAGTGATATACCTAATCCAACTAATACCAAAGGAAATATTATGCTTTTCTTGAAAACCTCATAAGCCAAGTGGCTAAGATATAAAAATATGTAAATACCTCCGATGGCAATTATGAATTTTGATTGGAGGGGTACCGAGACAAGAATAAGTATGATAGACAAAATACAGCCAAATATTGCCTCCCCACGTCTGTGATCAATGAAAACAGCTACAGTAGCTCCCATACAGAGACATGATACAAGATAGAAAAGATTGGACTCTAAGTATATTGAAAATGTTATGGAGAATAGCAGCAATAAAAATTGTAATGATGAAGCCATTTTGTTAACTGGATCAGTATAATTATTAGCCTGTGGTAACATAGCTATGATAGGAATTCCAAGCACTCCTATCCATGCCAACCAATACTGCTGAAGGAAAAGTAATATAAAACTTATTAATATGCTCATGATAACACGATAACCTAAGAATGACACATTTTTTGGTGTTAAATGGTGACGATTAGCATAATATTTTAATATTGGCAGATGATATAAACCAACGGCTAGTGAAGTCAAACTTAGTATTGGTTGTGCACTATTTAGCTCAATAAACCACAAGTTCAAAGGTCGATCAAAAGATGGAGCAACAGCGACAAAACCTAGGTTTGTTAACAGTACCAACCAATTATATAGCTCCCCTTTTGGTATGTAGATTAAAGCTTCTGCATTGAACGCTATAAAACAGACAATGGCATTTAGAATTTCAATATTTCCGGTTGTTTTAATAGAGTTAGCAAGTAGAGATACAGCAGCTAGTGCTTTTAGCATCCACAAAACAAAGGTACTTTTAAAATGTCCTTTAATTAGGGCAATGTTCATCATTAAGGCGACTCCAACTGAACCAAATAGATGAAATGTGGTCCGATCAAGATGGCTACCAATTAATACCAAGCATAGATTAATTAGAAAGAAGACAGAGATTGTAAGTGGATCTATAGATGATCGATGCAAAATTAAAGAAAACCAAAATGTTATCAAACCAAATAGATATAGCCAGAAACCAAAATCTGGGTCCGATCCCAGAGTCCATTCAAAAAGTCTTCCAGCTACCAAAAGCCCAAGACCAAATACTATAGATACTCTACGACGAATTTCAAATGATCTTGAAGAAGACCATGTTGGAATTAAAGGAGCAATATCCATGGACAAGTACCAAAGACTGAATGAGATTGGGGCTAAAAGGAATGGGAACTGGACTAGAAACAAATATATAAAGCCAACAAAAACAGTAGCAATTTCCATGGCAACCCATCCCGGTCTAACATAGATATTAAACCCTTGGAAAATTCCAGGATCCCCTTGTGGCCAGATATCAAGAGCTCGTTGAATACAATATACTGTATATGGAACCATACCAGTGCTTACTGAACATAATCTGATGATGTGGAGAGGAGGAGGATTAGAGTAAAAGGGGAAGGGGAGAAGACCAGGAGGATTAGGGAGAAGGGTAAGAATGAGGAGGAGGAGGAGGAGTAGGGAGAAGGGTAAGCATTAGGAGGAGGATTATAGGGGAAGAAGGGAAGAGGAGGAGGATTAGGGAGATGAGTAAGAATGAGAAGGAGGATTATAGGGAGAGAAGGAAAGAGGAGGAGGATTAGGGAGAGGGGTAAGAATGAGGAGGAGGATTAGGGAGATGGGTAAGCATGAGGAGGAGGATTAGGGGGAGAAGGGAAGAGGAGGAGGATTAGGGAGATGGGTAAGAATGAGGAGGAGGGGATAAGGGTAGGGGAGGAAGAAAGAGGAGTATGATGGGGGGAGGGGTATTAATCAAATTAATTTTAAGGTATGACAAACTTGATATAATTATACATGTATATTACATAATACATGTATATTACATAAATACACGTACATGTATATTACATAAATACATGTATACTACATAAATACATGTACATGTATATTACATAAATACATGTACACTACATAAATACATGAAAATTCATGTGCCTAGTAAAGCAGTTGGCGTAGAAATGATAAACAAACAAGTAAGCAGCCACAATGGCTTATAAAATTCACAGCCATAAAGGGCTTAGAAAATATTAAGCTTAGACAATAACAATACGCCACAATGGCTTAGAAAATGGAGAAGGTGAGAAAGGAAGAGAAGAGTTAGAGAACTAAGATGATATAAATAAGAACAGGCGCATGCCTTCAATTTTCAGAATAAAATGACAAAAAAAGGAAAGGAGAATTTTGAATACTTCATTACTATCATCAATGTTAGAAACCCACTGGATTCAGTCCGCATGCGACTGCAAAGATAAAATAATGAATAAAGAGCCTAGAACAATAGCAAATATATGATTAGTATGGTGTTACTTGCAGAATTTCTGCAAGTGTTCGCTAGTATTACATAATTCATTTACATGTCATTGTACATGTACATGATGTACATGTACATGATGTACATGTACATCATCATGTATACTAATACATGTACACTAATACATGTATACTAATACATGTATACTAATACATGTACACTAATACATGTAATAATGAATGAAGAGCCTAGAACAATAGCAAATATATGATTAGTATGGTGTTACTTGCAGAATTTCTGCAAGTGTTCGCTAGTATTACATAATTCATTTACATGTCATTGTACATGTACATGATGTACATGTACATGATGTACATGTACATCATCATGTATACTAATACATGTACACTAATACATGTATACTAATACATGTATACTAATACACGTACACTAATACATGTAATAATGAATGAAGAGCCTAGAACAATAGCAAATATATGATTAGTATGGTGTTACTTGCAGAATTTCTGCAAGTGTTCGCTAGTATTACATAATTCATTTACATGTCATTGTGGCTGGTTGTTTGTTGTGTGTGTTTGTCTACGCCTATTGCTAGCATGCTAGACACATGAATTTCATGTATATACATGTATATTACATTAATACACATACGCATGAGAATTAGCAATTATTGCTTACAGTCCTCCTAAAAATTGATAGTCAGTGTTCCAGAGAATCATTCCCACAATACCAAATACAAAAGTCTGAGCCACCATTACACTTGTTATCCCTGTGCCATTGCAATGTTCCCAGGCTAAAGTCATTAGCAATGAGTACGCTCCCATAATTAGGAGAGCACCGCTGAAATATAATATATTGAGTAGTGTTAAGTGGTTATACATACGTATAAACACTCCAGGTTTTGAGAGCTCATTCTCATTTTCTTCAGCTTCTGTATAAACAACTGGCTTCTCATCCTCCTCAGCCCTTTGCAGTAAATTTTCTAATTGAACACTGTTTATCACTCCATCTTTTTCTGCTTCAATAAGAAAAGTCTGCAAAATGGACTTTCGTGTAACTGTTCCCTTGGTAACAGTAAAAATGGAGACACAGAGAATTGAGAGAAATAGCAACAGTCCTTTCTTCATTTAATATCCGGAGTACATACACGGTAGTACCACGGGACTATAACAGTATCCGGAGTAAGTATACGGTAGTATAACGGGGTCAAGAATTAATGGTAGTACTTTTAAATTAAATTTCTACATTAATTTTCTTTTTCATTTCATTACAGTCTGTAACACTTCATACAGATTTAGGTGATATAAAAATCGAATTGTTTTGTGATAGTGTACCTAAATCATGTGAGGTACGTATGTACATTGTATGTGCATGTGTTGTTTTAGTAAAGTTAGGTCATTCACGTTCACGTTGACCTCAGAAAAATGTTCATAACTTTAGTTTGGAATGACAAAAGTCTTTTTATCTTCACCATTTTCATATAATTATTGTTCCCATTGTTTTTGTCTGTGTGTTACATTGAGTTACAGTATAATCATGTATTAACCTTATGACATTAAACTATTCATAACTATAAATAAAATAGCCGTTTTTGTCATACTAAAATAACACTAGCATGTACTAAGTATATATAATGTAATTAGCACAATGTACATTTCTATTTTACATGCACAGAACTTCCTTGCATTGTGTGCCAGTGGATATTATAATGATAATATATTCCACAGGTAAATATTACTATGAATACATAAATTACAAAAACAGGAGCCCATAATGATGTTGACCAGAAAGCGTAAAGGTATACTTTCTAGTTCTGGTCAACATCATAATGGACTCCTGTTATAATATATAACTTTATTTGTAGAAATATTAAAGGTTTTATAGTACAAACAGGCGATCCAACAGGTAAGTCTTATACCATGCAGTATTGTCGATCACATGACAGCTAGTCTCATGACTTTATAGGGACTGGAAAAGGTGGCACAAGCATATGGGGCAAAAAATTTGAAGATGAATTTCGAGAAACAATAAAGGTTATTTATATATTTTGTCATTCTCAAACTAACAAATCTTGTGTATGGCACATACACTATGATACACATACCACTTTAACAGATATTATCTTAATGAAATGCGTAGTAATGAAGTATTTAACGACCTAGTTTAGTTTTGTGTATGAGAGGTTCTAGGCCAGAATATGGTTTATCAAAATCTATTGTATATATATATACGAGCAATAATTAATCTCTGTAGGTGTGTGAAAATGTATATACACAGTTAATACCAGAATTAATTCAAAATTGAGTAATTGATAATAATTATGTGACCAAATTGTCGAAAAGGTTGATCAAAAGCTTAGTTTAATGAAAGCTGGTATCCAGGAAGAGCTATTATCAATCCTCTTAGATACCAAACTTCAATGGTGTAATGGTGAGTGGTTTAAACTAAGAAGTTGATCAAAATTATTTTGCAGTAAAGTATATAATCTCTTTGAAAATTTGGTCACGTATGTATGTGGGGTTTTTCAAAGCTATGATATTATCTTGTAGGTTTTAATTATCAATCCATCTTGGTCTCCTCTTCATTAAATACAGCACAATGCTCGTGGTGTTGTCTCCATGGCTAACAGTGGGCATCCAAATACCAATGGATCTCAATTCTTCATCACATATGCCAAGCAACCAAATCTTGATATGAAATATACTGTAATTGGCAAGTATGTGATTATAGATTAGTATTATCATTATCCAATATACTTTACTATTAAGTATTATATGAGTATACTGTACTATTAAGTGTTATATGAGTATACTGTACTATTAAGTGTTATATGAGTATACTGTACTATTAAGTGTTATATGTAAGTATGTGATTATAGATTAGTATACTGTACTATTAAGTGTTGTATATAAGTATGTGATTATAGAGTAGTATACTGTACTATTAAGTGTTATATATAAGTATCTGATTATAGAGTGTTTTACATGTATGTAAGTATGTGATTATAGATTAGTATATTGTACTTATATTCTTACAACCTAATAACTTTACAACACTGGTAATGAAGGTAATTATGTAGCATATATCAATGATGTTAAATTGTGCAGTGTGCTATATACTAGTGTTGTTTGAAGTATAACTAAAATCCGTTTTAGTAAGTTATAACTAAATTATAAGTTTACTGCAATAACTATAACTGACTAAAATTAATAATGGACACTTTTAGTTAGTCAACTAAAACTCCTAGTAAGCCTAATATTATTTTAGTTAATTAAACTATAACTAAACTATACAGGCATACTATAACTGGTTGGTAGTCATACTAAAACAACACTACAATATTATGGTACTATCTTAAAAGTATATTTTAACTTTAATAAGGCAAGCTATATAGTCAACCATTGATAGTTCAGGATGGGATGGTCATTCCTAGCTAACATCATATCATTAGTCTCTCTTCTTCTTAGGATGATTGATGGATTTGAGACACTTGATGATTTAGAAAAGGTTCCCGTTAATGAGAAAACCTATAGACCTACACAAGATTTCTATCTCCGTAGAGTTACCATACACGCAAACCCACTGGCTGATTAAAGAATATTACTCATATAATTATATATTCATTGAAAATTTGAAAAGTAATGTGATGACAAGTGGAAAATGGTACCAGGCATGTGATAGTCACACGCTGTGCATGTGATTACAATTATTACATAACCATCATGCATTCATAGGTACAGAAGAAACAATTTGTTGAGAAGTAAATGAAGATGGAATATGTGGCCGTTCTGCCAACTTATCGTACTCAACTTTCATATCTTTATGACATTTTCTCCAAGTAGTAACATCAAAGAAACAATAAGTTCCTTCTTCATGCATGTTTTCAACTTTTGTTGGTCTCATACCAGGTGCTCTGGTAATCCATACTCGTTCTTCTTTGTGATAACGCCAATCACGAGAATATCTAGAGAGAGGCGGAGTTTGGTAATTGGAATATTTGTGTAAGGGTGGGTTCACATAATGATGCAAAGCCTTGCTTTGTGTCTGTTGTGATAAAATTCTGAAAATTGATTGGTCCAATGCAACACAGCTGATGCAAAGATAGAATCAGATCTTATCCTCACAATATGTTGCATATGACAATGGAAGCTTCAAAATAAAGCATTTCATAATACAATACAACACACTGACGCGACACAAAGAAACAGAATGCTTTGTGTCATTATGTGAATCAGACTGAAGTCGCTCACAGTTCATGAGCTGCTAATAATTGTAACAGATCACCTCCACTGGTATAGTATAAGTAAAATAACAAATCTTCATTATACTTTGATAAGCGAATAGGAGCTAGCTGTGTAGGTGATTGTGAGAAAAGTGAGTTAAGTGAAGGATATGAAATTAATAACCACTGACACATTTAATTAATTAATACCTTATCTCTTATATATGAGTGTATTAGATATTCTTGAGGTACTGCATAGTCTAGAAAAAGTGGATATACAGGTTATGATAACAAGTTGTACCTGAAATATTACATATTAGGTGGTATTACAGACTCATACCTATGTCTTGAGGCCGACTCGGAGAATCAGCAAAGGGCGATGAGAAAGTGCTATATAAACTTCTACAGGTAGGAAATTAATAAAGGGTGTGGTCTTGTGAATATACATGTAACTACTTACTCAGGTGAATTTAGGTTAAGTCCTAAAGTTGTGAGGTCACTAATACATAGATAAATAGATAAATGGATAGATAGATAGATAGATAGATAGATGTATAAGCAGGTACCTTCCTAGTGCTAGTGCTACGAGATTAGGATCTGTTTCTGCACCTCTGATAAATGTTAGGAGACCCATCATTCCATAGTGATCTTGAACCATACTGGGCGGAACATTAACTACAATATATAATAGTGATAATAATTATAATAGTATATTTATAAACTAATAAATATAGCTTATACATCATGGTTGAGGTCATAGAACCTAGGTGTATTGAGGTGTATTATCACATAGCAACCAAGACTGAGGTGTATTATCACATAGCAACCAAGACTGAGGTGTATTATCACATAGCAACCAAGATTGAGGTATATAATCACATAGCAACCAAGACTGAGGTGTATTATCACATAGCAACCAAAAATGAGGTCTATAATCACATATCAACCAAGACTGAGGTGTATAATCATATAGCAACCAAGACTGAGGTGTATTATCACATAGCAACCAAAACTGAGGTATATAACCACATAGCAACCAAGATTGAGGTGTATTATCACATAGCAAACAAAACTGAGGTCTATAATCACATAGCAACCAAGATTGAGGTATATAATCACATAGCAACCAAGACTGAGGTGTATTATCACATAGCAACCAAAAATGAGGTCTATAATCACATATCAACCAAGACTGAGGTGTATAATCATATAGCAACCAAGACTGAGGTGTATTATCACATAGCAACCAAAACTGAGGTATATAACCACATAGCAACCAAGATTGAGGTGTATTATCACATAGCAAACAAAACTGAGGTCTATAATCACATAGCAACCAAGACTGAGGTGTATTATCACATAGCAACCAAAACTGAGGTCTATAATCACATAACAACCAAGACTAAGGTGTATAATCATATAGCAACCAAGACTAAGGTGTATAATCATATAGCAACCAAGACTAAGGTGTATAATTACATAGCAACCAAGACTAAGGTGTATAATTACATAGCAACCAACTACAACTGATGTATACAATACTGACCAATCAGATTGCATGTAGTGTATTAGATATGCATTTTTATGTGTATTCATATAATACTAACCTCGTTTACGAGTACTGGGTTTTGAGGTTCCTATGGCCGTTACTGTTGATCTATTATTAGAAATGGATGACATGATTTGTACAAAAACAAAACTGGCTTACCTTTCTTTGTTTGAACCTGGTGCGGGATCATACGAAAGACTGCTTCTGTTTTCTAGAGTAGTTATAAATGAATATCAGTGTATCATACAGAGGGTTAGGGGGAGGGGCTGGGATTCCCCTCCCTTAGGAATTTAGAAAAATATCATAAGCTATAGTCTACAGTCTACAGTTATTGTTTGATATATTGTTTATTCGCCCCCTCTCCCTTCTTGTTTGCCAATATAATGGCAAACCACAATACCCCATTCATCATCCCATTCTATAATCTTTAAAAGTCAACTTTTGCCCGCCCCCCCCTCCAACTTTTCTAAATGAAGACATGTTTATCCAATATGAGCCATGTATAATTATATTCATTACCTGGTATAACATTAGATGAACTAGACTAAAAAAAGAGCGAAAAAATATAATTGAAGTCAGTAATAACTATACTATTTAATATACTACTTTTAAAACAGACAGACAGACACACAGACAGACAGACAGACAGATAAACAGACAGACAGACACACCCCCACACACCCACACACACACACACACACACTTACAGTGTATGTGGGATCCTGAATACTTTCACTTGTTTCTGAAAACAAAATGATGAACACTATACTAGTAAGAGGTTCTCATTACCTATGCTTTTTGTAGAGCTACCAGGTAATGAAGGGAAATCTTCACTTCTCATTTGAAACTCTTGAGGACTCTCTGTTGATACTTTATTGAGCTGACCTGAACAGGATACAATAGATATATAGATAGATAGATATATAGGGTACTGCTAATGTGCACAACCTGCTGTGGAGAGACAATCAGACACAGTATGAAAGACAATTAAAGTATGTTCACATTGATTTGGCACCAAACTAAATGATATTGCCAACTCAATGTGAACATACTTTAGAAATAATAGACAGATAGATAGAGATAGACAGATAGATAGATACATGCATATATACAGACATACACATACCATAACCAGATCTAGAAGATAATCCAGCTGATGAGAAACCAGACTCTGGAGTTCTTGTACCAAGTACTGGAAAATCGGAAGGATCAAAGTTCTGTCCAGTCACATCAGATACTACAAATAGATACAAATACATTATATTAAGGATTACATGTACACATGTGACTGTACAGGGACCAAATACAACAAAATAATTTTCTACAGGAAGCCAAGAAATGTTTATATCACTGAACTCTTTTCTAATTTCATAGATTTCCTGGACAGAATGGCCGTAAGCATTTGTTCAATTCCTACGAGGCATTTTGGTCTCTTTCTGCACGTCACTAGTACACAAGTCATGTGACTAGCCACATACATTTCTTACATGAACTTCCAAATCCTGATGATCCAAATGGAGTCATGTGACTCAGTCTTCCGGTACTTCCTAGTCCACCATAACTATTGACAGGAAGTCCACTAGATATATACGTTATAAATATAATACAATCATGTATTAACCTTATGACATTAAACTATACACTATAGTACATATAAGTTATTGAGTTACAGTATAATCATGTATTAACCTTATGACATTAAACTATACACTATAGTACATATAAGTTATTGAGTTACAGTATAATCATGTATTAACCTTATGACATTAAACTATACACTATAGTACATATAAGTTATTGAGTTACAGTATAATCATGTATGACAACTATATACTATAGTATATATAAAGTCATCACATCTTAATTATGAGGTCAATGTGAATGTGAACAGACTTTACCTGTTAATAGCGGACGCTAGTGTGTTTGGTCTTGATATCGTGTGTTTGGTGCCTATTCCACCTAAACCCTGTGTGTTCATTGGAGATGGTATACTGTTGAGGAACATGTTATTCCTTGCTGGAGGTGGTGACGGAGCACCAAACTGGGACATTCCAGTCATACTCATCATGTTAGATCCAATATTAGAGAAACCAGATGGAGTTGTGTTTGATCTACTGAACTGTTAAATATAGAATGAAAAGATGAATTGAGATAAGTAGAGACACACAGAGACAAAGAGAGATTGAGGTGAAGTAAATAGATACACATACAGAGATAGATTAAGTTAAGGTAGAAACTTCTGGGACTTGGGATTATAGTTCCGGTTTGGGACTTGGGATTTATGATTCTATAGTTCAGGTTTGGGACTTGGCATTTGTGATTCTATAGTTCAGGTTTGGGACTTGGCATTTATGGTTCTATAGTTCAGGTTTAGGGTTGAGGGTTAGAATCTGATGGTATCAGCCTGGTTTCAAAATACACACACACCGGAGCATTGTTTGATAGTCCTCTTGTTACTGATGGATGTACTGATAGTCCTTGAAATCCACTAGTTAACCCTGTCATAGATGGTAAAAATGATGATTGGGGCTTGCCTGGAGCGACTGAACTGTACAGACTATGTGTTAATCCCTGTAAGAATGATAATTAAGTTAAAATAATAAATATATTATCTATTACATGTACATACATCCTTCTCTCTAGTTTGTGGAAACATAGACTGATTCAAATAAGACGAAGATAAAAGTTCATCTTCTAGTTCCTGTATATTTGGAGAGTAATAGTAATCGGACAGTCTAACAAAACTAGCGCTTAGAGACAGTATGTTAGCCTGACGAATATTATTAAAAACCCAGGAAGTGAGCACACAATAACAGTAACAAGCATTGGAAATAAAAGGAGAGTTTCATGAAGGATGGTTGGTGTGGCAAGGAGGAAGTCTATTACATCAACTTTGTTCAGATTTTAACACTAATGCAAGACACCTATGGTTCAGTGAATATCCATATTTTAGTGGCAATTTACGAGTGGCTAACGTACTGTCCCCAATGGTTAGTTTAATAAATATCTTGCCTTTCTCTTTACTGTGGATCCAAATTGATTCATTGTTTGTAAAACTACAAGAATGTATATACATATAAAGACCCATATTTGTCTGCAAGTATGTATGTACACATTCATACCTGACATTCCAAATCTGTTTTGTTTCAAGTCACACAGACTAAGAGTAACACTGCAGAGCCTTAAAGAAAGGGGTATGGATTGTGTTAATGTGATATGTGTGTGTTTTTAGAACAGGCTGTGTACAATGTTACCTAAAACAACTCTTTCACGATGTTTCAGAGTGATGATAAGTACTGAATACTCACTTTTTCTTGACTCCCTCTTCTTTATTTTCAATTTTCACGTGCCATAAACCACGCCCAAGTGGTGTGGTCACTTTAGGCCACACCCTTAAGACACGCCTACTTAAAGACCACTCCCTCTCTATAGCAAGATGAAAAGTTAGTCATTATAATTATTATATATCTTGCATTTTGTGAATTAAAAAATTGAGTAGTTTGTACATCAGTATGGGAAATTGAAAATGAGGCTACTGTTTTAAAAACCGTACCAATCAATAATGTCCCAAAGCTGTTCTGTACTGAAGGAATAAAGTATATATATACCTTAGGATTGGATAAATAGCAAACCATTAACTAGTTTTATGCACACGACACATTAGCTTATAGTCTGGTTCTTGTGCATCTAGATCCTGCAGTCTAGGGGTGGTAGGGTTAAACCAGATCTAACTGATATACTAAGTACCTCCTTTCATTCGTTCACTTACCCATTGTTGATATGATCAACATGACAAATACCTTTTATAATTGGTATTCAGTAGTGTACAAATACCATTACATTTATTGTATACTAATTGTGGCCAAAACAAATACAAACACAGTATATGTATTTATATGTCTTCTTACAGGAGGAGGAATACATTCAAATACGAAAGTAGTGGACTTAGGACAACCCGCGAGTACTATTTGTACTAATAAAGATGGTACACGTGTTGCTGTTGCTGGTAGAAAAAGTATGCAAGAAAATAATGTTTTTGTATATTTCAAACTTCTCTCCCTCCCTCCCCCCACTCTCTCTCTCTCTCAGTATTTAAGCTCTTGGATGTTGATCAAGACTATCGAGTGATTGTTGATTTCAGAGATTTAACACAAAAACAATTGAATCTTAATTACAGTAGTAACCATGTACAATGGAACCCTAGAGATGGTTAGATAGATTCTTATCATATTATTATTTCTTGTCATGGTCATCTTCCTTCTCTCCACAAATAGAGTCTCAGTTAGCATCAGCTCCAACTAACTCCAGTGTAGTTATCTGGGATATTAATAAAACCACCAAATCAAAACTTAGTCAGTTAAAATAATATTCATTTCTTTTCTTCTGCTGATCTTTCCTACTCTTCTTTAAAGCACTCATTGGTAGCATAGCCTTATGCAAGGCTGATATGATTATGAAGACATCAGAGAATTAGAAACAGCTAGACTTGAAACTAGCTTTTACAATCCTACACTCCTCTCTCATCAAGGAGTCCAGTGGCTCTGATGGTAAGAGTGTCAGACCTAGATATCAGAAGGTCCTGGGTTCAATTCCTAGTTGGATTAAAGTTCTCCTTTGTTTCTAATTCCCTCATGCCTGTATATCATGCATTCCTTTCATCTCTTTAATTCTCCTGTCCTCAGCATATGTATTTGAGCAAGTCCATTCACGTGCTGTGAATAAGCTTTCTTATCATCCGAAGGATTCTAATATATTACTAAGTGGATCACAAGACGCTCACATGATATGTTTTGTGAGTACTGAGTTTATGTGTAAACTACGCACTTCGTATCTATTTATATATTTCTCTGTTTATAGGATACTAGACAGCGATCAGTTGTTAATAAGTATGTTGGACCAGATAGTGTTCGAGATGTACAGGTATGGATGGATGGTTGAATGGAGGGATGGATTAAGGATGTATGAATGGATGGACGATTGGATGATTGGATGGATGGATGGATGGGTGGATGGATTAATATGTAATTCATTGATCAAAACCACTTTGGAAACATAATAATGACATCGTTATCTAACTCTATGAAAAGTTTTGGCCTAATCTGAAACAATAAAATTTGCAATAAAAAAATCAATACCAAGGCCTCTCTCAGTATTTAAGCTCTTGGATAGGGTAAAAATTCGAATTTTGAGAGAATACTAAAATGCTCACAGTTCTAACAGATAATATTATGGATCAAAACCACTTTGGAAACGTAATAAGGACATCATTATCTAACTCTATGAAACGTTTTGGCCCCAATCTGAAACGATTGATTTTGCAATACCAAGGCTATAGTTCAGCGTAAAAATTCCAATTTCTGCCAATAATCACACTATGATAACGTTGTATGTCACCCCCTCTAAGTCTTTCAAATTCACGTAATTACTTATTAAAATCGGATGGATGGATGGATGGATGGATAGATGGATGGATGGATGGATAAATGGATGGATGGATAAATGGATGGATGGATGGATGGATGGATGGATGGATGGATGGATGGATGGATGGATGGATGGATGGATGGATGGATGGATGGATGGATGGATGGATGGATGGATGGATTGATGGATAGATGGATGGATGGATGGATGGATGGATGGATGGATGGATGGATGGATGGATGGATGGATGGATGGATGGATTGATGGATAGATGGATGGATGGATGAATGGGTGGGATTAATAAATAGTTACTTATTAATTGAAACTAAACTGATAGTCTCATTTCTCTTCAGTACAGTCCTCATTCAGAACACTACTTTGCTGCTGCATATGAAAGTGGAGACTGTCAGGTATAAATTTTACTATTCAAATAAATAGAACACAAGATTCACTATATATGGTATCTTAGATATGGGATCGTCGTCATCCAGATAATGCCATGAAACAAATTCATGCCCATATTGGGCCTGCATACTCTTGTGCTTGGCATTTAGAACTGGACAATCGAGTTTTATCAGCTGGTAGAGATAAAACAATAAAGGTATTATACGCTATATGTAATAATAATTATGATGTGATGTTATGAAATATTGCATGATGACAATACGACAATGAGTTTGATCTTCATTTAATAGGTTTTTGATGTCCAAGGAACACGGGCTAAGGAATTATATCTAATTAATGCCATGTCCTCTATTGCAAGAGGAAAATGGAGACCACAACACAAGAATCATGTGACCAGGTATATATAGGTCATGTGATTATCACTTCTAGATCATGTGATTTTTACATTTTAGCTGTTCTCATCTATTGGATAATGTTGTTGCAGTTTGGGATATTCGTAGACCATTCATCCAGTATGCCACCTTTGGAGAGCACTCTGATGATGTAACTGGTATGTCATCATGAATCATATACTTATCATGTGATATCCATGTGACTACAGATTTTTTGTGGCTTACTGAAGATGTATTGATTTCTTGTGCTAAGGACAATCGTCTGATTCAACGACACTTTAGCACAGCAGATCATCCAACAGAGAGAGCTGTATGTAAAAACTCTGTTTCTCTCTGTCTCTCTGTCTATCTGTCTATCTGTCTGTCTGTCTGTCTGTCTGTCTGTCTGTCTGTCTGTCTGTCTCTTCATTGTTTCTGTGTTTTGTTCACCATTAATTAGACTCCAGTTAGTGTGTCATTAAGACCAGATGGTGGACTTGCTTTATCTACAAGTGACTCAATATTGCAAAAAAACAAAACCTATTCATCATCGTGAGCTAATTCTCTATCTATCCATCTATATATCTGTCTATCTGTCTGTCTGTCTGTATGTCTATCCATCTATATATCTGTCTATCTGTCTGTCTGTGTGTATGTCTATGTATCTATATATCTATCTGTCTGTCTGTCTGTCTGTCTGTCTATCCATCTATTTGTGTATTTTTCTTTCTGTCGATATATTTTAAACTTGTTTCTTTACCTCTCAGATCTTCATCTCGTAATCCTGTCCAATTTCGCAAACAAGATGTTGACTCTTATGAACAATCCTTCTTAAGACATACTTCATTTCTACAGGAACATGTCAGAACAGAAGAGGTAGGAAACATAATTAATTATTATTATTATTATATAATTGTAATAATAGGCTGTAAATTTAGTGCTAACTATAACTATAACTAAATATATTGTAATACCCCTTTTAGTAAAGCATTGTGAGTTAACTATAAATACATTAATTAAAACCCCTTTTAGTAATGTATTGTGACTTTTAGTTAACTAAACTATAACTAAATTACAGGCCTACTGCAATAACTATAACTGAAATAGGGCACTTTTAGTTAGATAACTAAAACTAAAACCCTTTTAGTAAGCCTAATATTATTGTCTAAAATTATGAGAAACTAAAATACATAAATGAAGTGACATGCTAACTCCTTCCAACATATCTCCTCCATTTCAGGAGTGGTTATATAATTTTCGTAAATGTGCAGAAGAATTTCTCATAGAGGGTCAACCAACAGATAAACTCTGTGATCATAATTATGAGGTAATTAATAATATCATGTGACAAATGCCACACCCACTAATTAAAGGTATGTCGAAGTGTTAACAAGATAGATGCAGCACAAACATGGCTTCTTTTAAAGCTGTTGTTCTGTGGCCTTGATGTTCACTGTTCATCTTTCGGACTTCTTCCCCTCTCTGTTCAAAAATCCGAGGAACAAGAGTATCATGTCTTATCTAGAAGAATTGTAAGTTACGCTGTATTTACTGGTTACCATGACTACAATGATTTTATTACAGTCTGTGACATCACAAGAGGATATAGATATCGGTGAAATAAATAAAAATAAAAAAGGTTTGCATTGTTTGTAGAAACTAACTTGAAATAAAAACCTGTTTTTATGAATGTAGTATCAATAGAAGATATGACTACAGATGATGATAGTCATGAACTTATGGCTGGAGGTTAAAAATTATTTATATTTGCCATCCTGATAACATTAACTGATACAATATCATTCATTCATTCATTCATTCATTCATTCATTCAACACATTAAAATAGGTTTCCATTCTTAATTCAGTACAAGAATTTTTTGAACAGCAAGATGAAGACTCAGATAGTAGTACAAGCGGTAGTGTTAGCCACACCCAACAAAATTTAGAGGTGATTATATATATGACTGCAGAGGAAACTCCTATTATTATCATTCATTAGCTACCAAAAGAACCTTTTCAATTACGACAAGATATTGTCAATAGAGAACAGTCTTTAGAGAGAGTTGAAATGGAATCCACTAGTCTGAGGTCTATATAATTATATACATACTTACATGCATACATATATACATACATACATATATACATACATACATACATACATACATACATACATACATACATACATACATATATATATACATACATACATACATATATACATACATACATACATACATACATACATACATACATACATACATATATACATACATACATACATATATACATACATACATACATACATACATACATACATACATACATACATATAATTATACATACATACATACATACATACATACATATATACATACATACATATATATATACATACATACATATATACATACATACATACATACATGTACATACATACATACATACATACATACATACATACATACATACATACATACATACATACATACATATAATTATACATACATACATACATACATGTGTGTAAAAGTTAATAGCATTGCTAGTAAGATGAAACTGATCAACAAAGACTGTAATTATTTATAAAAGAAGCAAAAACAAAAAAATTAACAGTAATGTAATCAGGAAGATGTATTGTACTAATTGTTAATTTTCTCATTTCCTCGAAACCTAATTATTACATCAAAGCATAATGTCATATATGCATGCATTTATAAATACATACATACATATATGTACGTACATACATACATGTACGTACATACATACATACACATATACATACATATAAACATACATACATACATACATGTACATACATACACACATACATACACACATACATACATGTACATACATACACATATACATACGTGTACATATGTACATGCATACATACATGTACATATACACACATACATACATGTGTATACATACACACATACATACATGTACGTACATACACAGTGGTATAGGTTCACAAACATCAGGGAGTCAAGTACAATCTCAACACACTCAACCCTCCTCATCCCATTCTCACCAGTCACATCTACCTGTAAGCCACACCAACATTTACTGATCACATGATCCATCACATGATCCATTCATTCATATATACACAGGGATTGGCTACACCTACTTGGGACTTCCCATCAAATGTGGCAGAAATGTTAAACCATTATGCAGAAAAGGTATTTTGTAAATTCTAATTAATGCACAATCATTAAAAGTCTTAATTATAATTATAGGGAGATGTACAAATGAGTGTCACTATTGTACTTGTATTTGGTGATAAAGTTTCAAGTCTCATTGAAGAACGTATTCTTGTACAATGGTTTTACTCGTACATAGGTACACATTGTATGTGCCTTGTATGAATATATGTGTATATACATACATGTACATCACTAGTCATTAAAGATTCATTGTTTCCTTTATGAGACGCACATCAAAGAAATATATTAGACCATGCAATCACAACTGTGGTCTGTATAATTTACAAGACAAATAGATTATATATACACTTTCTTGCATAACTACACATAGAAAGGGCTACTGCTACAAATTAGATAAAGCTTTAGTTATATCACAGTGGTTTTAGTTAAATACCTGTGGTTTCTTTAATGAATTTTAAGTTTAGATATTTAATGCCCATGACATCATACATGTATGGCTATGACTCCAAACTTGAATTACATGTATTTATATCCCTCGTGCTCTGGATGATATCTGCATTCGTCTCTCAGGTCTCATGCTTTAAACTGGATATATTTCTCACACTCAGGATTAACTAATACTTATACAGTTGCCATGGTTATGTATATAATTTTTTTGTTTTTTCATTTTCAGAAATTCTCACTCAATTCCAAATGTTGTCAATAGCTGCATGTATAACTAAAATATGTCCTATCAAACAGGTTAAAGAAACAAGTCAGGTGAGTATTATTATTGATATATATAGTATATTTTGATCACAAGACAGGCCAGAATATGTATGTATGTACATATATACTGTATCTTCTTAAATATAATTTAATAAGCTTTCTGTCCACTAAATACTTAGCAATCTACTCTATTCTCTGTTGGGTGTGCAAGATGTAGCAAGCCTCTTCAATCACGAAACAACAGCTGTCAAAAGTGTGAAACAACTCTAAACATCTGTTCAGTATGGTATGTTTTGTACAGAGATTGTTTGACCTTTGACCTTTCATTTCTTTCTTTAGTCACACTTCGGTACATGGATTGTTCTCATGGTGTGAAGTGTGTGGTCATGGAGGACATTACAAACACTTGAGAAACTGGTTTACACAACATGACTGGTGCCCTGCTGGATGTGGTCATACCTGTACAAGCAGTCCAATAGCGTAAAATCCAAATGCTATTATTCTGTAACAAGTATAGTAAAATACAATGTACATACGTATTGTACATACTTTTTATAAATGTGAAATAGCTCAATTTACAGTTAAAATGATTTTGTTTTATGTGTACTTATGAATTATACATCATTAAAGAGTTTGAGTGAAGGAGATATATTTCGGAATGCAAGGAGAAGTTCTATCAGGTTGGGACAGTATTTGTAAGATGTTTTGATCCTAGTTATTGATTTGTGTAATTAAAATTTGTTGCATTATTAATTCTTAATTCAGTTTCAACTAGTCAGCCATCTTATTTTCAGGATAGTACTTAGAATTAAACCCTCGAGGATCTGTAGGCCACATCATGATCAGACGCTATAGTGTTAGATTTTTTGTTCTCAAAAGATGTTTTTATTACAAATACAAAACTCAATTGCTTTTATAAATCATTACAATAATCATGTTTTGAATATTAAAACTGTGTTTGTGATAAACATAACAGTAATTAAACTGAGTGCAACCAATAACTGAATTTGAGTGTCCAAGAAGATTGCAAAAACAAACCCCATAGTATACCCTATACCCAGAAACATTCGTGATGCACTGTAAGCAGCTTCTTTTTTGTCTGGGAAAAGTATACCAACTTGACCTGTTCAATAACAAAAAGAAAACAAATTAATTATATAATATATAAACCATGATTGTAGGTGTATATAACAGATAGGCTCATGCATGTGGTTTGGTGTTGTGTGGATATAATATACGTAATTATTCAGGAGTGGCTCCACCATTTTTAGATGGTCTGGCAGGTAAGAAAGAATGTGCACATATATAGTGCAATTAAGGAAAATTTAAATGGCCATATCCATTTTATCTGTAGCTAGCTAGACGGCAGTATCTTTAATTTAGCAATTATCCAAGATCTAAATTAAAATGTATACTAGGTATATAAGCTCCTAAAAGTGGTCCAGATGAGCCACCCTTTAAAAACCTGAAACCTCATAATTTTATGAGTGACATTATATGCTAATGATAACAAAAAAGGACAACAAAAGATGACTTCATGTCATGACCAATCAATGACCTATGTTAACAATTATGTACGCAGTACTATGATTTTTTGATGTGGTGTATATTCTTTAAAAATTGCCATTAATTCTGCCCACCTTACACTAGGCAACATTGTTGCTTGTAACAGTTACATGCAACATTTCATCTTTGATCTGTCACGTTACATTTGCAACATTGTTGAGCATTCTGTCATGTTACACTTGCAATATTGTTGAGCAACATGACACTTGCAACATTGTTGAGCATTGCTCAACAATGTTGCAGTGTAACATGAAAGATCAATGTTTCGTAGTGTATGGTGGGCTTAAGCTATTTGCTGATCACCAGATACAGTTGCTTTGAAGTTTTACTGATTAAGAACAAAAGATTATGGTTGTAGAATACCATGAACCACAACTTGCCTGCGATTACAATTTAAATTTACACTATTCTTTGCAAGTGTACTCCATTGAAAGAGTTATTTTAACAATAATATCTATAGGAACTGCAAATTATTTTTTCTCCCTGTAACTCACTTAGAGGTATTGAGTTCCATATTCCTTCACATGTTCCCCATCCAAATAGAATTAGAAATGATGCAACATAACTTGGTTTTCTATCCCACAAAATCTGAAATATCACTATACCAAGATTAATAGCTATAAATGTGCAGACAATGAAATACTGTGGAATATATTTCACAAGACGGCCAGCAGTGAATGCTGTCAGGGCAGCACCTACACCAAAAGCCATCTGTGTAAATCCAATCCAGTGAACTCCAATGCAGTCTGAAACATATACCTAACATTAAAAATAACATAATTATAATTTATGTTCATGCAATGGTTGTAGTATTGTAACCATGCATATGATGGGCATGCAACTACTACACTGTAAAAATTAATGGGTTATTTTAACGGTTACATGAGTTTCAATTCCTTATGCATGAGACTGTATGAATCAATACTGATTCCTTTTCTTGCTAGGTAATGATTACAAGTGTTCTTTTCATCTTGATCTATATTGACTAATTTAAGGTGCATGCCATAATAAAAAATACAAGTTATAAACATATATATTATACAGACGTACTATCCATTGGGAATATAATGATTTTTTTAAATTTCAACCATAAACATGATTATTATGTTCCTAATGGATAGTATACCAGTACTTTTCATTAAGAACATAAGACATGTTTACAACAAAAAGTAAACATTGTATTTTCAATTATAGTATTGGCTACTGAACATATAAAAAAGCACTATTAAGTAGATGAAACTGATATAACCAATCAAATTGGTTAGAACAACCAGCACAAGCTGAAATGTTTGCACTCCACAAATATAAATACTGAAATTGAGTCAGAACACTAAAAAATGCTTCCCATTCTGCACAGTAATATTTATATAAATTTTCAGTGACTATACAATTAACTTAAATTGTTATTGGAAGTCATTGGATTGCATATATAATTATAATAGACAATACCTTTGCAATTTGACCAAGGCCAAATGAAATTACAAACCCATCAAATCCAAACATTGGAGCAATAAGAATTAATTTCCAGTTTAAAAACATTTTTAACGTAGCAACAAACGGTTTCTTGAAGTATAGTTCATACATTTTTGAAACTGAGTGTAACCTGGTGTCCACACCAAGATGATCCACAAAAGATATCAATAGAACTATAGCCACAATATCAGATGTAACATAAACTGATAGAAGGATGTACAAATATGATCGATCCAAGTTGGTAGCTTCAGTGTTATTGCATATATCTAGAGATGTATCTAAGATGGATGTATTCTCCTGACGTCCATTTAATAGGATTAGTGATGAAGCTAAATTTGATGGAATATAGGATAGCTTATAGAACATTGTCAGAATACCCGTGAACAATGACACAAGATATGCCGCATTTTCTTTAAGAGCTGGTGCATATTGAATTGCTATTGTAGTAATATGTATATTGAGTGAAGCCAACAAAGGTCCATATACAATTCCAACACACACTGATCCAGGTATCAAAGTATACCAGTGTGGATAAAAGTTACTAATTGTATATAATGACATTCCAATGTAAGATACAATAAGTGTATACTTGGTACCAAACAGACGAATAACTGATGAAGTGTATAAGCCAGAAAACATGAAAGTAACATAAAGTGTGCACAATGAGGCAAGCCCCATACCATCAGCTTCATTTACACTACTTTGCAGACCAGCAACTGCCAAAAGCACACTAAAAATTATCATATAGGATACTGCAACACCAAACAGATTCTTGTATACCTTAGCTTTCAAACTCCATGAACAACATTGACAAGTGGCTTTTTCTTTGGAGAGTAGTGACGGCCTTCGTTCGCCATCTTGCAGGAAATCTCTTAGCTCTTGAGGAGAAGGTAAGTCGCTCTTGATATCATAGAGACTGTTAGAAAATGATATTGGTAAATCAGGCTTGCTCATCTGGTGCACGTTTGAATAAGTTTGATCCTTTACCAATATAATTTTATTTTACCAATATATATATATATTATTTATATATATATATTGTTATTTCATTGTTATAATTATTATAATATGATTATATATATTACTGGTTTTCACATCGTGTTGGACAACAAGAAAATGCAATTTTAATCTCTCCCTAGCTGCGAAGAATTCAAAGCGGCGGGATTAACTGGAATTAAATGGCGTCAAGTGCTTCAGCAAATTCATCAAGTGTACAGTAGAGTCTGTTGATCACTCGTGTTCAGTTAGTGATTCTGAAGACTCCGCTACCACAGTCTATATAGATATTCTAAGCAAGTTGGTTGCACAAAAGAATCTGATCTTTCAAGAAATAGGAAGTCAAAAGAAACCTGGCCTCAATCAACATTAATCTTCAGTACTTGAGAATAATGGGCATCATTATTAGAATTTTGGAATATAATAATAGGTTAATTCAAGAGCACAATAGGCCTTGGCCTATCCACTACATGACCATAGCCCAGCCAGCCAGCCCCTTAATTAAATCTCATCATGTATTAATCACACTGCAAAATTAGTGTGGGTGTTCATTGCTACACCCAAAATAACTAGCAAGCGTCACTAAAATACTAAGTAGTTGTAGTATGATAATTATTAATTAAAATTATACTACGAATCATGTGATAATTATCTATTAAAAATTTAATGTTAAAAATTACAATTTGAAAGTGAACTATGTGAATGATTGAATAAACTTTCTCTAGTCACACTTCGCTACATGGATTGTTCTCATGGTGTGAAGTGTGTGGTCAACTGGTCATGGAGGACATTAGCTACAGACACTGGTTTATACAACATGACTGGTGCCCTGCAGGATGTGCTCATACCTGTACAACCAGTCCAATAGCTATACATTAGTAAAATCCAAATGCTATATTCTGTAACAAGTATAGTAAAATACATACACACAATGTACATACGTATTTGTACACTTTGTGAAATGACTGAATTTACACAGTTAAAATGTGTCTGTTTTATTTGTACTCATATGTGTTTATAGTTTCTGTTTTTTGGCCTGGTGCAGTTCGTCTTGTCTTTTCCTGAGAAAATGTATATATAATAAGTATTTGTAACATTGCAGGCAAAGCCTGACTTATTGACAATGGATGCTTTCATGTATAAACAATGCCAACACATCTTAATCCTGATTGATTCAATAATAATTAATGTTCGTTCACCTTTTTCTTCTTTTTATGGTGGAGAAAAACACCAGTCACTATCAATAAAATTATTAATGACAACAAGCAAACTAAAACAGAGCCACCAATAATTGTAAAACTTAGTATGTGATTCTCAGCAACATTATTACCTGTAATAAAAAATATATAATATAATATATATAGTGTTCCCTAACTTCTCTCTCTCTCCAATAACCTCCTTTCTACTTCTCAGTTACTCTCACTGCTCAACTACACTCCTTAATTTGTCTAATTGAAGTGCTCAGGCAATGGCCCTGACCAAAGTCAGAAATGGTGATCGGTATTGTACTATATTTCGTATAGAAAGCCAAAATACAATCAGTGAACTTTATATAATTTTGTTGACTTTCGTCAAACAAACTAGTAATAGCACCACCTAGATGTACGTAGATGATACTACATTATATCTACATTGTAAAAATTAGTGGTTATTTTAAACCCTCCACGAGTTTCAATGCATTCTTTTGAGGTATGTTATTGTAATTCATATTCAGATATACAATATTAGCAGCATTAATTAGTACTTACCAGTGCTTCTTCAAAATTGTAATCAGTACTTCTTTAAAGTTCTTTTATGTGTTGCCAGCTGCTTTTATAAGAGCAGGTGCTTAATGTACCACAAGCCTTGCACGTGTGACCAACTTAAAGTTTACGGCAGCTCTATACTTCTCTTTGTTTGTGAGTTGCATTATGCATATAGTTACGTACTTGTTATATAATTTATCGGTTATTATTATTTTCATGTATGGACACTGGATGAGTGGGGAGAGTTGGCTAGCCATCAAAGTTCTTTAACCCACCATTCCTGGTTCTCAAGACTGGGCATTCAATGTTCCATTTTTACTTCGAATTTTCTAAGCCATTGTGGCTGATTGTTATTGTTATTTTTCTAAGCCAAAGTGCCTTTGTGGCTGTATTTTATATGCCATTGTGGCTGTTTGTTTGCTACGCCTATTGCTAATATGCTAGGCACATGAATTTTCGCAATTTCAGCACCAAGTCCCTATTGTGGGGCTTGCTCAGGCTCGTCCCAATTATGTATATATATATATATATATATATATATATATATATATATATATATATATAATATGTACAATAGAAACATAATGGTATATTAAACATGAAGACATATCACATTATTAATTTATTATTCACTTTCAACTCTTAATGTGGGTTCAGGACTGGTACTTATGATTGGTAGTGTTCCATTACAATGTGGATCAACATCAGGATGTTTGTGCAGTACTATAGGATCACTCCAATTACTCCATTTCAACAGACCATTTTGATAGCGGAGCTATTGATACAAATGTTATATATTTATATTGAAAGTCTGTTTACATTCATAGACACCTCAAAATTAGGATGTGATGACTTTATATAATTTAATGTCATAAGGTTAATACATGATTCCAAACTAAAACATTTTTCTGAGATCACGGTGAATGTGAATGTGATATTACATGTATAATTATAATCTTATATTACTTGAAGATAAAGACAAGGTATGATTTCCAATTGATATATTCGGCTTGTGTTTATAATGGACATTGTTGTATTCTCCTATATTGATAATATAATATAAATTATTATCAGGCTCCTGTTATTATTTATATGTATACATTATATATAATATATGTATATATAATTATAATATAATTATGTACATACATACAACAGATGGACAGATACATATGATATTACTTTGATTTTGACTGGACCAATATATATTAGCAAAAGCGACTTTTCAGTCCTTAGGCCTTCATGTGTATATACATTGACATACACACAAACATATGTATATATAGACATACATGTATATATATATATATATAAATATATATATATATAATATCATAGGCTACTCATCACAACCTCAGTTTGTATAAAAGGGTAATCTGAGAAATGATCATATTCCTTTGCCGGTTCACGAGCTATCCTTACTTCAAATCTATTATATTCGATATTATGATTTGGATGAGCCCAAGACACAATAAAATATAAGTTCTCATCACTAAATGCCAACTCATTGAGTTCTATTGTGACAGCATTTACAGGTTTTAGCAGTTGGTAAGCTTCAATAATACAATAGACATATGAGGGCATAGGTCTCCATGGAAACAATTGATTGCTAATGGCATCCACCTGTGGAAAGGACAAAATTGCAATCTATTTAGTTTGCTATTGCACAACATGATGGCTTACCCGTAACCTGTATTTTTTGTCTTTCTCTAAAGTTCTCATGTTTTTAAAAACAGTATAATATGTTGACTCGTTGATCTATAATTATACAGATACAGACATTCTTTTATAGTCAGGAAAATAAAGCTCATTATTAATATACAAATATGACATTACTTACATTGGAAGTAACAGATGTCGCATTATGGACTACCTTCCTCTCTTCCTCAATGTAAATCTCTTGTGGTAGAATACTAAATTTACTAATTGCCTCCAACAGTCCCGGTGAGTCAGAAACAGTCCATTCAGCATATATATCTACTGTACCATAATGATTGTACTCTGTTCCACAAGATAGAGTCATGGTAGAGACATTAGCAGTAACTAAGAATAACAATTAGAATGAAAGTTACTGAGTATGTATTTATGCAACATACTACTCTCTGTTGCCATGAGTATTGGTTCTGTATCAGTTTCATTAGGTTTGGTAGGTTCTGATATTAACTGTACAAAATATAATAACGTATACATAGATTATAATTAGGTTATAATGAAATCGAATTGTTTGCCTTGTGCCAGTGCATGCAAAAATCAGTCTTGTTTCATTTTCAAGTTTTAGTTAAGATCAACTGCTAATTTTTCAATCATCTTGTGAAAGAATTAAGCTAACAATATTTGTCAGGCAACAACTTGTCGTCAAGAGTGAAAAGTTGTATTGGCTTTTCTTAGAAGACAAACAAAGACTGATATGTTATGCGGTGTCACATAGACAGATGTGGAAGTATTTATAACTCACTATTACTAAATAGGAACACAAAAAAAATATTGGTTTATCGGGTGTTACAGCAGAGATGGTGTAGTTGGTTGCATCCTATTGAAATAATTGATTTATAGTAATTCAATAGTAAGCATTAAGACTATTACCTTGTCAATGGTATAGGTATGTGGCTGATCTAATCCTCCACAACTAACACTTCGTGAAAAAATGGTCAGTTGATAATTAGTTAGATATTGCCAACCTTAACAAAAGATTAAAAAGTTAATGTAAGTTTTGATTTAACAAAAGATTAAAAAGTTAACGTAAATTTTAATTTAAAACAGAACTTGCAACCTTCTGGTTTATTCCACAAGATTGTTGTATTTGCATGGCCTACAAAACCTGGTCTGAAATCTTCAACAAAGTAGAAATTGATCTCATGTTTGCTGACCTGGCTGGGATATTGCTTCTCTGATAAAAAAATGTAGCATTGCACACAATACAGTCTACTATACATATATACCTCCATCTACGCAAATATTTAGAACAGGTGAGTAGTCACTGGTATTGTATCGAGTCACTGCTCTGAATGATATATTGACATCTTGACAAGTAGCAAATTCAAGATTCAAATATCCATAGTAAGTCCACTGCAGTATTTTATACAGTATGACATTAATGAGAAACAATGTATGGATGTATAGAAAATGTATTGATGAATGTATATGCATAGCATTGGATATATAAATAGATGTATTGATAGATAGATAGATACATTTGAAGTTTACGTTGTTATAAGTGCTGGATACTCACTTTCCAGGTAAAAACTGTGAAATTATGTGACTCTATTCTGAAGACAAATGCAGACGTATCATTCAATGACTCCTTAGGCTGTGGGAATACTGTAGAATAGTTAACTGTAGAGTACACATATGCTCCTCCATCTTCACTGTCAGTTGATACTAATATTGGCCTGGTGGAAGGGTTGTGTGGACTAGGACCTTCGCCTAGTAGAAATATAATATATCTATTCATATCACAGTTAGATAGATGAAATCCTTAAGCTCACTTATATTACTTAGCTCGTTCAAGAATATGTTACATCCATGGAAACACATGGGACGTCTCTGATAAAAGAGAATTATTACATAATCATATCATTGAGTATCTGCTTGTGAATAATTAAATATGCTTACACAATTTATAACACAATCTGTTTTATCATAGTAACAAGAGTGTTCATTACTACAATCTCCAGGACAAGTTTCAAACTATATATGATGAGAATAAGTAAGCAGACATGGACAGATAGACAGACGGAAAGAACTGATCACTTAACCACTTGCCTGGTAGACAGACAATGTAACCATTTGCTCTACTTACAGATGAAGGTTATTAACTTACACATTGATCTCTACACTGACGACTTGTGAGATGTACATTTTTAGCTTGAATTACACAACCTCTCTGACAGTCTGTCACCTACATACATATATAAAACATATATACATACATACATACATACATACATACGTACGTTCACTTCATTGCCTTTTTATTTTTGCTTGTTTTGTTAATAATTATATTTTACCTTTCGATAAGCTGAGCAGGATCCTGCACTGAATGTATGCCATTGTCCCTAAAAAAAATTTGACATCAATTTGTAATGAATGATGTAACTGATTATTACAATAAATTATGAATGACCACAAATAGGTTTTGTAAATGTCACATGATCTCATTCTAATGGAAGTTTGATAATTACTAGAACAAAAACAATCTTTCTCATGCATGTGTGTAGAGCATCAGTGCAAAGTGCATTATATGAAATCAGTTGTGGAAATCTTGCATTGCAAAAAGGCGTTAAAAGCATTTCAGTACACTCCACTCCTGGTACAATACATACATTTCTATTGCATCGTTGATACTTATTAGTATTGTCAACTAGAGCAGCAGAACATCACACACACATACACTCACTTCCCAGGTTGGGTAGAGATTAATTTCACAATCGCAGTATGCATGCAACTGCAGAAGAGATTATGAATTACAATACAGTTGACAGAGTATTAATACTAACACTGACCCTATCAACACAAGCTGTGAAGCACATTGCTTCTATTATCACGTCTCTTTCAGTTATTATAGGAAGTTTTGAATCTCGTGAAGATTTATAACACGTTTCTATTCCATGGCATTCCTTGGAGTCGGAGAATTTTAGAACAACTGCAAAGATTAGTGAATAGTAACATATTCGATATGCTTGAAAGAGATGCATTTTTGGAAAATGATCTTCAATAAGCCAATGAGCTTCAATAAGCACGATAGTTATTATATACCCCACACTGAATGATGCCGATTATAGCTGTAGACAAATCAGGAAATCCTCGCTTGAATGTTATAGATAATGATGAATGCATTCTACCCACAACATCGTCATCATATTGATATCATATGACCAAACTGGGAAACGTTTGAGTGAATTTCTGCTTTTAATTATCTGCTGTTATTGGAGACAGACAGACACACACCCACGCTATAACTAGGCCTGGCACAATATGCCAGCATAATTTAGAGCATAACAGTATTTCATAATTATGTTTAAACAGCAATTATCAAAATATGGTTGGCATGAAACAACTAAGAAGCATGGTTAAATTCAAGAATTACTGCTATTTCCACATAGTCCTGAAGAGAACAATGCTGAGACTATGTAAAATGTGTCTTTTAAAACCAGAAAAACTCTTTCAACTGATGCCTAAATATGAATTAATCTTAATGTTCCATTGGGTATTCTTGAGAGCATAATGATCATTACTGTGGAGCATACTAAGGATGATTCTTAGAACATATAGCATATTAGCTCTTTTTAGCATAATGTGTCAAGGCCTAGCAATAACTCCCACCCATGCTATGATGCAATAATGTGTCAAGGCCTAGCAATAACTCCCATGCTACGATGCAAGGGTTAATAATGTGTCAAGGCCTAGCAATAACTCCCACGCTATGATTCAAGGGTTAATAATGTGTCAAGGCCTAGCAATAACTCCCATGCTATGATGCAAGGGTTAATAATGTGTCAAGGCCTAGCAATAACTCCCATGCTACGATGCAAGGGTTAATAATGTGTCAAGGCCTAGCAATAACTCCCACCCATGCTATGATGCAAGGGTTAATAATGTGTCAAGGCTTAGCAATAACTCCCACCCATGCTATGATTCAAGGGTTAATAATGTGTCAAGGCCTAGCAATAACTCCCACCCATGCTATGATTCAAGGGTTAATAATGTGTCAAGGCTTAGCAATAACTCCCATGCTACGATGCAAGGGTTAATAATTATCCCACAAATCAACATCCAAAAATTATTACTTAGCACAGACAATTTATGAAATTAAAAGTTAGTTTCAGTTTGAATTCACAGAGCTGACTTGATGGACCTTTCCTGTGAAAATATAAGAAATGATTGTATTTATCTTTGAATTGTAGACTCACGTTTTTGTATTTCTCAAGAAGTGATGCTATTCTAGCACCATAATCAGGATGAACTTCAGAAAAGTTACGCACCTAAAATATAATTAATTTACTGAATCTTTGAATTCATGAATGGATGGATGAATGAATGGTACATACAGCTCTTTTCTGAATGAACTCTGCAGCATCTTTGAGATGTGAAGCAATGTTATACACCAGTCTTGACTTCTCCTCAATACTTAAAACATCCAACCAAAAATTTGTTACCTAAAGAGAATCAAGGTTTCATAGGGTTTGTATGTGTGTGTGTGTAGGTGTGTAAGTACGTGTTGGGTGGAGTGTCCAAACTCGTAAATGAATCAGAATAATGCCTGCGATCCTGGACGATGTGTGTGTGTATGTGTGTGTGTGTGAGTGTGTGTGTGCTCCTACTTGTGAGAAATTATCGTCATTTGCTGTATTATACCTCTTGACATCTCCAGTTACCTATTTCAAGAAAAGATACTGAGCAGCAACTCATATATTTATAAAATAACAAAACACACCACAACCGTCTTTGAAATGGCATGTTTTGGATTTTCCAAAGGACCGCAGTAGCTGTTGGGATAATAATTAGGAGCTCCACCTGATGAGAGAGAAGAGAGAGAGAGAGAGAGAGAGAGAGAGAGAGAGAGAGAGAGGGAGAGAGGGAGGTAGAGAGGGAGGGAGAGGATTTTTATTGTTCAGATGTCAAATTAAAGCAATTAAATAAGACATTGTGTAGGTCAAAGGTCACCTTGATTCCCATCAACATTCATTGGTCCATCTCTTTGATAATTCCGAGTACGTGCAGCATAAGGACAATTAACTGGTATCTGATGATAATTAGCACCCAGACGATGACGATGAGTATCATCATATGAAAATAGACGACCCTACAGATGGAAGTAGAGAGTATGAAAGAAGAGTGCCATTAATTTGGTGTTTCTCCTACATGGGTTGCTAATAAAGTTAATTAACTAAGCAGCATGACTCGCATATCTAGTTCCTCCCACTAATTTATTAGTCAATAAAATCTCTCGCTATACTTATTTCACTGAATTGCTGTTCCTAACCATTGCTAGTAACACCAATGTCCTAACCAGTGTACCTATCCTAGTAACACCCATGTCCTAACCAGTGTACATTTCCTAGTAACACCAATGTCCTAACCAGTGTACCTATCCTAGTAACACCAATGTCCTAACCAGTGTACCTATCCTAGTAACACCAATGTCCTAACCAGTGTGCCTATATCCTAATAACACCAATGTCCTAACCAGTATACCTATCCTAGTAACACCAATGTCCTAACCAGTGTACCTATCCTAGTAACACCAATGTCCTAACCAGTGTGCCTATATCCTAATAACACCAATGTCCTAACCAGTGTACCTATCCTAGTAACACCAATGTCCTAACCAGTGTGCCTATATCCTAATAACACCATTGTACCTATCTTAATAACACCAATGTCCTAACCAGTGTACCTATCCTAACAACACCAATATCCTAACCAGTGTATCTATCCTAGTAACACCAATGTCATAACCAGTGTACCTTTCCTAGTAACACCAATGTCCTATCACTGACATGAACATATTCATCTACAAATGCATACATACATACATCCTGTTGTATCTTACCTGCAACATCTTGTCAGGTGATGGTTCAATTCCAGGAACCATATGTGCTGGGGAGAAGGCAATCTGTTCTACGTCAGTGAAATAGTTGCTAGGGTTACGATTCAATACTAATTTTCCTACGGGAATAAGTGGGAACTCTTTCTGTGGCCAGATCTGATTGGTGGAAAGTATAGCCAATAGAGAATGGATAAAGAGATGGCAAGAAGAGTACCTTTGTGAGATCAAAAGGATTCCAGCGAAATCTTTCAGCTTCATCAAATGTCATAACTTGAATATAAAGAGACCAAGAAGGCTAGAATGATATAAATAGTAAAGTTTATTCCAATAATGGGCAGTTTTAAGTACAATAATGCTTTATATTTCACCAAAAGATTTGCTAATTGCAAAAGATTTTTAGGAGTAGCAGTTCAAATTACTTAGTATCACAGTATTATTTAGTAATATTAGTACAGTAATATCCTCCATTGATTTTTAGGAGTAGCAGTTCAAATTACTTAGTATCACAGTATTATTTAGTAATATTAGCACAGTAATATCCTCCATTGATTTTTAGGAGTAGCAGTTCAAATTACTTAGTATCACAGTATTATTTAGTAATATTAGTACAGTAATATCCTCCATTGATTTTAATAACTCTCACTTGCTATTATTAAGTTTCAAATTACTGTTTACTTACGTAATTTCTATTGGCGATAGCCTCATATAAATCCTTTATGCCATAATCAGGATTAGTGGATGAAAGCATAGCTGCCTTTTCTACCGCTAGATTTTTAATGCCTTGATCAGTCTAATAAAAGATATCACATGATTATCACCTGATCAACAATGAAAATATAATCATTCTCTGTTTACTTATCTGTCTGTCGATCTATCCATCCATTTGTCAGTCTGTCCACCTGTCTGTCCATCTAGTCTTCCATCCATCATCTGTCTGTCCGTTCATCTATCTGTCTATTTGATAAAGATACCTTGTAATGGAACTTGCAGTAAACAGCTTCACCATTCTTGTTTACTAACTTGAAAGTATGAGACCCATAACCATTCATGTGACGATGTCCATCCGGGATCCCACGATCGGAGAACAAGAATGAGACCTGATGAGTAGTCTCTGGTCTCAGACTAATGAAATCCCAAAACATGTCAGCATCCTAAAGATAAGGAGAAGAGAAACAAAAGACCATGATGGGGAGAGGAAGAAAAGGTTGAAACGATTTGCTGAAGATAATTTTAAAGTAAAAAAAAAAAGAAATTTAACACACTTCAATTATTATGTAACAAATAGTAATACTGTTAATTAATTAACTACCTTCAAATGTGTTGATGGATTTCGCTTTTGAGTATGTATAAAACTAGGAAACTAGATTTGAAAAGAAAGAATTTAATTAATTATTAATTAATTAATTTTGATACCAGGATAGGATCTCTAATAAAGAAGATAGGTGTATTGTTTCCTACAAGATCCCAGTTTCCATCTTCGGTGTAAAACTTGACTGCAAACCCTCGAGGATCTCTCACAGTGTCAGCACTACCAGATTCGCCACCTATCAAACAGGGTGACAATGAAATAGTAACAAGATTTTTTAAAATGTCACATAGTTTCTTACCGACAGTTGAGAACCTAATAGCTATCGGAGATCTTTTTCCTATCTGATTAAAAACCTTAGCTTTGCTGTATCTAGTTATGTCATGAGTGACTTCAAAATATCCAAATGCACCTAAAATTGAGATTCAACTTCATAAAATATTTTACAACTACAAAAAATGATAGTACCCATCCACTCCGCCTACACAAGCAAGATAATATTATCTGGAAGATAAGACTACAGTATTGTAATAATGTGGTGAAGAACATTGACTTTGGTTATTGTCTTCTGTTATTACTATATTACAATTCTAAAAATGTCTTCAGATGATTATTTCTTCTCATTGTACATTCACAGTATTGTCTTCAGACGACTGTCTCTTTCTCATTGTACATTTACAATATTGTCTAGTTAGTTTAAATTTTTTGTCGCTATATAAGCAAGTACAAATTTCATATTACTCAAAAACTCTATGTAGCTAAACCTCTGTAAATCAATGATACTGCATTTTGGTAATGAGGAAAACTGTGGCTGTTAATAAATTATGGCAGTATTTCTGAATTTGACCCAAGTCAAGATGCCCTAAATTTTCACAGGCTATATATATTTCCTGTTTCTCATGAAAACTGACAGACTGTGAAAATTATATTTACGAAATAATGGGTCACGCCTAACCACGTGAACATTTTTGTTCAATGCGAAAATTTTATTGCAAAATAGTTGAATATCATCAAAACACAAACATTTTACGTGTGAAAATTTAGGCATTTTAATCTATGAATATTTAATTAAGTAGTCCATCATATTTACCAGCTCCTTTAGCATGTACTACCCTTTCTGGTATTCGTTCTCGATCAAAGTGTGCCATCTCATCCAAAAATGTGTAGTCCTGGAGAAGTACAGGCCCTCTAGCACCCACAGTAAGAGTAGAGGTCTTACTGTCTATTGGGTGTCCATGGCTAGTGGTAAGAGGATCAGGTACCTAAAGAAAATATGAATATAGTATCTTTGTCACAATTATGTATTCAAACAATTTATATTAAATTCAATTCAGCTAAGCTGCTTGCAAACTCCAGCATTAATGTTTAAAATTTAAATAAAATCAATTAATATTCCAAAAAATAAAATGGCATATTGCTTTTTGCTACTTCTTACATACTTTCTTACTCTTGGAGAAATCTGTCAATTGGTTTGCTGTCTTGCTCCTATCGTCTGCCATTTTGTTTTGTCTAAAGGTCAGCTTGAACAAAAGTAATTAATTATTCATAAGTTAAAAATACAAAACTAATCATAATTATAAAAATAATGTACTAGTAGATCTGTAACTATTAATCTTCCTCCTCCTCCTCCTCCTCCTCCTCCTCCTCCTCTTCATCACTGTCAATAGCTAACATTGCAAATGGATTCATAGATGTAACACTTGATGATACACTTTTCGATGATTTTTTTGATTTGCTATCTCCACTGCTCAGTGTGGTTGCAGTTTTCAATTGTTTGTTACCACGAGGAAGACAGGCTGTAATAGTTGATAAAAGCTTTGAGTAAAGCATTGATCCACTAAATTCACTTTCAACTATTCTATCCACATCCTTTTTGAATGCATAGAAAAGCACCAATCGGCCATCAAAGAGAAAAGCGGGTGAGATAAAAAGGAGTGGATTTAGAAGGATATTATTGAGTTTCATCACATCATGATAGACACACTGCCAGATAGAGAATTTATGAAGAGCATTCATCCATTTTCCACTCCTGTCTTCCCTTACAGAGCGACCTCGAGGCAGAAGGGATTCAGGGTTTTTATCTCTGGAACAAAATAGTAAACAGAGAATAAGAGATTTAATTATATGATAACTAGGAGAACATTTTCTAGCCCAGTAGCAAGACGCAGCAACAACTAACTTCCATCTTCGTTCAAAACTCTCGAGTACAAGTGGATCTATGTGTATTACATCACAAAGTATTTGAATACGTTCAGGAGTTCTTAATTCATGGATATTTCCTATAGAAGGGAGTTGAAGATCGACACTGCAACTAACATTCTCTTTACGTAAATCAGCTTCAAACCGAACAATTTCACTCACCTTGTCACCAGTCATTAATGGAGCTAAAATTGCATATATGGATTGACGAATATCTCGGCTGCACTGCTGTGCAGTAGATTCATGCGGATTGTCGGTTACAATACGCAGGAAAGATTGTCCGAGTACCAGTATCTCCATCAAACCTGACACAAAATACCCACAACGATACTGCCGTAAAACCCATTCTGGTATTTCATTTCCTCCAGTAGTATTAAGGTCTGTATGAGTCATTAACTGATCTTCAGTTATAGTATGCATTATGTTATACATACATTCTGCTTTCTTGAAGTTATTAGCTAAAGCGTGGCGTAATCCAGACCCTCCTTCCAAGGTAGATACATGCTCCAATAATTCAGGAACGCTATGAAATCTTGCAGTGTAACGAATAACCCTTTCTACCTTTGCTGTGCTTCTAGAATGTCCAACAGTACTTTGTGTTGATAATGTTATGTCTTGTTTCAAAACATTATCATATAAATCTGAGAGGAAATCGTTACCGATAATAGAAGGTATCATTCGACATAGTTTAGGATCGCTAAATCCAAAAATGGAACTAAATTGTTGAAGAGTGAACATATCTCCAGTAACTGGTTTGCCTTCCCAGTTCAAATGACTGATTGGTATATACCCAGCCTCAACATTGAACATGTAATAATCGGAGTCCTGTGCTACTACTGGACAATGATAGTAATTTGCTATAGCAACTGTATCAGGGTCTGCCTCCCCATCGACAAAATATAATGGGATCTGTAATTCTTCTAAAACCTCTCGAAATACTTCAATGGACATTACTGGGAGTATTCCTTGTGTATGACGATGCTCATTGAGAATAGTCTCTCGTATTCGCTTTACCCATTCCCTCCTCCGCTTCCATATAACCTGTTCTTTCTCTCGTTTGCTGTCAATACCATCAAAAACTACAACTGGCACTACCCCACTGGTCTTTAATGCATTAAAGAAATGAAGCAGATGATGACGAAAACTCCAGTACTGACCTCCATGAATCCAGTCAATATTGAACAAGGCATGTAGAGAATGGCATAGACTATAACCATCTATAACTAGGTGTCCTTTTGCTTCATATTTTAACCATTTACCAGAAAAGTTCTCATCAACAAAGGTTGTTAATCCTGGAATACCCATAGTCTAGTGTTCACCACACCCACTAAAAAATCCAGGCCGGGTGTGGTCCAAAAATATGGATATTTTACAAGATGGTGTGTTGGCCTTTGTTCTTGGATTAAGGGACGCACTAATAGGTTGTTTTAATGCTATTAAAATTGTTTTCCAGTAAGCAACATATTGTATTAAAAGTATAGTAATCATTATTGTGATCATTACAATACTATGTAATTTATGTATAAATTATATATAATAATTATTATTATATTATATTATTATTATAATAATAATATATATATATATATATAATGTAAATTTGTATTTTCAGAAATAGAAAAATTAGAAGTAAAGTCGTTTTATGTTTCATACTCAATGGACTGATTCTTGCAGTAAGAAATTTATAATTGACGTATCTATTATATATATAGTTATTTTACAATAAATAATTATAATAATTTTTATGTTATGAAGTTCTCTCATCATTCAGTTGAGTGTAGTGATATTTGAACAACTCATTCTGCCAATCATCCTCTTTCTAGTCAACTGGATATCAGGTAAACTGTAATATCCACCCATCCATATTCATTTTGTTATAGTAGTATTAATACATTCAAGTCATTTGCTAGTTTCATACCAATACTGTTACTAATATCCACCCATCCATATTCATTTTGTTATAGTAGTATTAATACATTCAAGTCATTTGCTAGTTTCATACCAATACTGTTACAGCTACCAAAGTTAGAAAATAATTATACACTTCTTTGTTAGTTAATCAGATCAAACATCGCCTCATACCAGAAACTTGAGGAATGAGCATTTGGGTTTCAGGTTATGTGGTTCATTTACTATTTGTATTTTATTCTTTAGCGATATTTAAAAAAGACATATCAGAGATTCAGTTAGAATGGTTAGAGTCAATTATTTCTTATATATTTACTGGTTTGTGGATGCTCCCAATGTTTGTAATCACTACTCCAATCAACAACTTGTGGTTCAGGGTATGATTTATCTATCTATCCATTCATCTATCTATCTGTTTGTCTATCTATTTATGTGCTTGTATATCTATTTATCATAAAGGATATAGCTGTTGAATGTTATGACCATATGAAGAAACGACAACATGACTTGAAAAAACCAAAACAAAAGTAACAGTACAGTTATTATACATCTATGCTAATCACGTAAACATCTATATATCAATATATCTATCTATCTATCCATCTATCCATCCATCCATCTACTTATGTACATGTATGTATGTATGTATGTATGTGTTAGTGCTGAAACAAATATTAAAATATTGAATATTCGTTTGTTAAGGAAACAAGTATTCGAATACCAAAAGGCAGTATTCGTTTCAGCACTAGTATGTATGTATGTATGTATGTATGTATGTATGTATGTATGTATGTATGATGTATGTATCTATCTATCTATTTATCTATAGATGGTCATTGAAGATGCTCATTACTGATTTACTGTATGGAGTAGCTATAGAAGTTGTATTTATGATCCAAGTATTCATAACATTATATACTCTATAATCCCATTGATTGATTCTCTACTCACAGGCTACTATTATTAAACTGATTCCTGTTGGTGGATGGGTTATCGCTCTCTTTCATATGGCATTACTTTATTCATTATACAGTTTTGAGTACAAGTGGTCTTATCAAGGTTTGTATTTATATGAGAAATATTTAGGAAACGTTAATTATAGTTAGTGTCAGGAGGGCTGATGCTATGTGTGACTTTAGCAAAAGACATGTAATTACTTGTGAGAAGGCATTTCTGCCACTTTGAGAGTATAATAACAAGTTTATAATTATGTATACATTCAAAATGCCAATCATACCTGCCCATATGCAATTACCACGTCACTTGTGAAATTTACTAGTTAAAGATATTATATTTATGCTAACTTAAAAGTTGCAAGCAAACATTATTTATAATATTTCTTTTTTGTTCTTTTTGAAAGGTGTAACAGTTCAGAGGAGACTCTCATGTATAGAGACTCACTGGCCATATTTCCTTGGCTATGGATTTCCTTTAGCTGTCCTAACATCAACCCCTCTTTTATCTCCATTTGCCGTTGGAGGTTCCCATCTCAGACACACAGCTGGGAATATTATTTTGAGGTTAGTGTTAGAAATTATCATAGTTTTTATAATCTCCATTTCATTTAACAGTGCTTGCGTATTTGCACTCTCATTTCCATTAATGGTATTAGGAGCATTCTCTGTGACTCATAGTGAACTAAGGTAAGTCTTGATAGGTCAATGTTGAAAGTAGAGTTAGAAAATACTGAGTCATTATAAATTCATGATTGTTGCTATGGAAATGCAGATAAGGCACATTACACTGTTTCTAGTACTATAGTATAGCATATATATCATACTATGAATATATAATGAGCTCAGCTTCAATCACCATGCTTCTATGGTGAGTTATTAAGTTTTCATTTAACTACATTAGTATTTAGATATACATGTAATGATTGTATTGAATACAGGTATGTTTACACTGGAGCAGTTTAACCAGTTATAAAACCTGTTGAAGTTTTCTCAAGTCTAGTGTAAACATACTTGAATATGTGTACCGGTTTAGGTAGTTTTGAACCAGCCCATAGTAGAAATAATATAATCTTACAAGTAATATTCATTGACCTGTCTATCTCTCTGTCTCCATCTCTTTATCTCTCTACTATATATATAGCTTTAATCGTCTTCCGATCTTCAAGTTAGCAAGAATTTTATGCAACAATTTGTTTAGATTAGTTCTACCAAAAAGATAAAATATTAGGTCTGATATTTATTATTTAATTATTAGTTATTAATAATATCATGAGCTCCTGATAATATTCATTGCTCATATGATTGCTCATATGATTGCCCAATATTGGCAATGACATTTTTGATAGCTTGCAATATCTTTTGGAGGCGTGACAGCTCTTGTTTCTGGAATCTAAGAGTGGCTTGTTTTGGTTGTTGGACAAGATGAATGGGAACTCTGGATCCTGTTTGCTACTACTCAGTATAATAATTATCGTATTGGTAGACATATTAAAAGCACAAGGTGATTACTGTTCAATGTTTATTTATACTTTTAGCTGCACATAAGAAACACTAACTCGTATCTTCTATAGAGTCTTGTACTGCCTGTCTTCCTGGACACTTTGCTGACCAAAGTAAGAGATTTCAAATAGTTCCCTATGATAGTGTCATCTTTCTTCTAACAGACAATTCAAAGTGCTCAATGTGCTCACCAGGAGAATGTAACAGTACAAGTGAATGCACACCTTGTAAACCTGGCTACTGGAATGCACAAACAAACCAAACCACCTGCGAGGCTTGTGATTTAGGTTCATATGCAGAACAGTGAGTTTTACCTTACTAGCATACAATTACTCATCTGTTTATAAAATAGGATTGTATATATATAATAATTATATATATATTAATATGTCATTAACATCTGAATCTTTGTCGCAACTTTCCTCTCTGTCTGTCTCTGTCCCTCTCTGTCTATCTCTGTCTTCTCTTGGTCATATATACTCTTATTTTCTTTCTAGTGAAGGTAGTAAAATGTGCACAGCTTGTAGTGTTGGAATGTATGCAAATGAGACAGGAATGACAACTTGTAAAAAGTGTGAACCAGGTCAAATTAGAGAAATAAATTAATTTAATTTAAAAATTCGTTTTTTTATATGTAGGATCTTCTACAAATAAAACAAGATCTTCAAACTGTGATTTGTGTGAAGTTGGACATAACCAGACAAAGCCAGGACAGAGTGAATGTAAAGAGTGTCCAATGGGATACTATTGCTCGTGAGATAACATGCTATTATGCACACAATATCAGCTTGTATAATTATATAAACACATACACACATACATAGATGCCACACAAACACACCCACACTACACACCAACACACACATATGCATGTTTCTAAATTATAATAACTACTAATAGTTAATACATGAATGTATTAACTATTAATAGTTATTACTTATCATCTATTGAGGTATCCACATACATATACCCACACATTATTCTCTATACTTGACTAGTGAAACTACTCGGGTTATTAGTAGCTAGTTAATACTACAATATATTGAGAAACGTGTGCATGTATGTAACAACTATTACTAGTTATCACCTATTACCTATTGAGTCGAGTATTGAGATACATTTGTGTGCATGTGTATATATATATAATATCAATTATTACTAGTTATTACGCATGCATAGTTATACACACACAATATTAATATACTTGACTCATGAGCCCCTCCAATAGATAACTTGTAATACTTGTTAATAATCTGAATAACCAGGTTGAGACAAATCCAGAACAAATCTGGACCAGCTGGGATTTGAACCCAGGACCTTCTGATCACTAGTCAGATGCTCTATCAACTAAGCCACTGGAGCCAGGTTGAGAAAGAGCATTTCATAGACAATGTCTACTACTTAGGTGCAGGCAACATTCAGCTGAGTGTCTCTCCTTAAGCTATTATGTCAGTTTAATAGTTGTTACATACATTCTCACACGTTTCTCAATATAAACAGTGATAATTGATACAACACACACACACACACACACACACACAAATGTTTCTCTTTACTTGAGTACTCAATAGCTATATTAGGCAATAGGTAGTAGTAATACATACGTATACTTACATATAACTATCTATCCATCTGATAGATAGATATATATTATGATGATAGCTATATAGTTAATTATGGTTGATAAAAGTGAGCTGCTAAATTGACATTATATAGTTGAAATAACTGTGAATACTACCAAATATTAGATAAATAGATAAATAGATAGAGAGATAGATAGATAGATAGATAGATAGATAGATAGATAGATAGATAGATAGATAGAGTATCAAATATTGTATATATAGGGAAAAAGGTTGTACAACATGCAAGTTTTGTGCAGTGGGACATTACCAAAACAAGACAGGGCAAACAAAATGTATTTCTTGTGACATAGGTAAGCTCTTGATCTGTTGAGATGAAATTCTGATATTCCTCAATTCTTTACTCTATTTATGCTTTCTCTCATCACACGTTTTCTTTTGTAGGTACTTACGCTAATATTACTGCACAGCGTAATTGTAAACCTTGTACAAGCGGTTCAGTGTGCAAGTAAGTAGAATTTAAACATTTGTTCTTTATAAACAGATTTTTTCATTCATTTTTCAGTAATACTGGCTGTATCAACTGTTGGGATTGTGCAAGTGGTACTGCATCAAGTAAAGGAGTGAATTGTAGCAACTGTACTTTTGGTGAGTTTGTGCATACTTATGCAAGTATCTTTTTATTTTGTAATGTGTCTTTAGGAAAATATTCTCAAGGAGGTTGGGGAGAGTGTCGAGATTGCGAGGCCGGAACATATTGCAAGTAAGCAAACATTTGTAAATGTAAGCTCAATTTTAATGTTACTTACTATAGAGATCTTGGTTGTAAATCTTGTCAATGGTGCGAAGCTGGAAAAGAACCCGAGAATGGATGGAGATGTATTTCTTGTTCACCAGGTAAACATTCATATCTATTAACTATTAATCCATTTGTCCATTCGTCTAATTGTCAATCTGTTGGTCCATTTGTCCATTCATTAATGCATCAATCTGTTTGTCCATTTGTCCATTCATTAAAGTATCAATTTATTTGTCCATTCATCCATTTGTCCATTTTTTAATCCATTTGTCCCATTTGTCAATTTTTCACTGTATCAACCTTTTTGTCCATTCATCCATTTGTCCATTTGTTCATTTGTCCATAGGTCATTACAAATTAGGTGATCATTCAATGACAAATTGTAAAGCTTGTGCTAAAGGATATTTTCAGCCTAACTCAAGTCAAGCATCGTGTGAAGAATGTCCTGCAGGATTCTTTTGTCAGGTACAACTTTCATACTTTTTATTTTTCAATAACTATCTTTCCCTTCTCTGTAATATGCTAGAATCCTGCAGCGTATCCGGTACAGTGTAATCGTAGTGAAATTTGCCCTGCTGGTTCATATAAACCTGGAAGTTGTACAACTGGAATATTTAAACCAAACAGCAAGAATACTGTAAGGCCTGTGTATAGTGTATCTCAAAGTTCTAAAGTACTATGGGAAATACTTATGTACGTATATAAAACAATAAAGTAGAATCTTCTCTATTATTTCCACAGAAATGCATCCCTACAGTTTGGCTATGGATAACTGTGTGTGGTGTGATAGCATGTGAGTTGTTTGTATGTATAATTTTGTATGTAACTTATCAATTTATTATTATTATTATTATTATTTATTATTATTATTATTATTATTATTATTATTATTGTTTTTATTGTTCTTTTAGTTGTATTGGGAGTTCTTGGAATTGTGATTTTTATTTTACGTAGAAACATATGGTAAGTTATCATAACTTTGCAGTCGTACAATTAATTACATAATTACAATAATTATTGTCATATTATTATGTAAGTGCATCTTGGTTTTTGGTAAGTGTTGTTTTTGTGAAGTGCTGATGGTTGTAGCTCAGTGGCCAGTTAACTGGAGACAATAAGACTGAACAAATACATACAACATAAATGAAATGTCTCTAACTTCACAATGTACAGACTGATTATAATAGACATTGACAAGAATGCTATTGTTCAATTTACTACAAATATATATATATATGTAATCCTAATTATTGCATCATCCAATGTTACATTGTTCATGTGTTATTTTTCATAGGAAACCTCACACTATGAAATCAGATAAAATCCCTCTTATTCCAAGATCAAAATCAGAGACTAAAGAACGAACTGTTGTATATGGTGGCTTGTAATTATTATATTATATTTTTAATTTTTTATGTCTTGTAATTAATTTATTAATTATTTTGGGTGGAGTCAACTCTATCTTTTGTTGATGGCTTTAAGACTCACATTTCGTTTCCAGAAGAGTTTTAGTTTATTAAAAACCTCTTCAATCTTATCAAATACTCGACAGTCTAGTTGTGTTCCTGTTGATGATGTATTAACCAGTTTAAATGAGGAACAAATCCAGGTAAACATTTAACTATAAGCTTATATATATATATATATATATATATATATATATATATAATATATATTATAATAATTACAATCATTAGTATTTATTATTATATAATTAAATCTTCTAATTTTTATTAAGTTAAGAGATACTGTGAGAAGTTTCTGTGATAAAGAGTTAACCCCTTATGCAGACGAGATCGATCGCAATAATGAATTTCCTCAATTAAGAGTGAGTGGGTGTGTCTAGATATCAACGGATCAATGGATGTTATTTATAATCCTTATTAGGAATTTTGGAAGAAGTTGGGTTCTCTTGGATTATTGGGAATAACAACTCCAGGTATATTATGAAGATTTTTTTACTCTGTCTCTCTAGCTACCTCACTCTATTTGTCTATGTCTGTCTACCTCTCTCTCTATTTGTCTATGTCTGTCTACCTCACTCTCTCTTTGTCTATGTCTATCTACCTCACTCTCTATTTGTCTATGTCTATCTACCTCTCTCTCTTGACCACATAGAAAAATATGGAGGTGCTGGTATGGGATATTTAGAGCACTGTATTGCAATGGAGGAGATATCTCGAGCTAGTGCTTCTATTGGTTTGAGCTATGGAGCACACTCAAATCTTTGTGTGAACCAGATTGTTAGGAATGGAACTGAAGAACAGAAACATAAATATTTACCAAAAGTATGAAGACTTTAAACAAGGCCCTTTATAACTTGCAATTGCTCTCGCTCTCTCTCCTTTTCTCTCTTTCTTTTGTTACATACACGCTAGCTGATAAATGGTGAACAAATCGGTGCACTGGCTATGAGTGAAGTAAATGCTGGGTCGGATGTTGTCTCTATGGAACTCAGAGCTGATAAACAAGGTCTGATGATTAGATGATACTTAACTATATCCTTCTCCTCCTTCTTCTCCTCCTCCTCTTCCTGTCAGGTGATTACTACATACTAAACGGTAGTAAGTTTTGGATTACTAATGGACCAGATGCAGATGTGCTTGTAGTGTATGCTAAAACTGACCCAAGTGAAAAGGAACATGGAATCACCACATTTCTTATTGAAAAGGTTAATTGTAGTACTTGAAAATAATTATAACATATAATTATATATGTTATATATACCATTAATCTCTCCATCCATTTACCTATGTATCCATCAATCTATCTATCTTTCTATCTAACTAGCTATCTATCTATCCATCTATTGATCAATCCATTCATTCATTCGTCCATTCGTCCATCAGTGTATATTATAACACATATAGAATATGGATGGTTTTAGCACTGGTCTAAAACTTGATAAACTTGGAATGAGAGGTTCAAACACTGGTGAACTAATTTTTGATAACTGTAAAGTACCAGGTCAGTTAGTTTCTCTTTTTTCTTATACTAGAACACAATTCTTCATTTCTTCCTCTTACAGCTACCAATATAGTTGGTGAAATAAATAAAGGAGTATATGTATTGATGAGTGGACTTGACTTTGAGAGATGTGTTCTTGCAGCTGGTTCTGTTGGAATAATGCAAGCTTGTGTAGACACTGCGTTTCCATATATGCACATTAGAAAACAGTTTGGAGACAAAATTGGACATTTTCAACTGCTCCAAGGGAAAATGGCCGACATGTACACACGTATGAGTGCCTGTCGAAGTTATGTATATGCTGTTGCCAGGTCATGTGATAGTGGTAATGCATCAAGTAAAGATTGTGCAGGTGCTATTTTATATGCTGCAGAAAATGCCACACAAGTAGCTTTAGATGCTATTCAATGTTTAGGTAAGTTATAAATTATGATTGATTAGCTGTTGCACTCCACCTCAAACTCATACATACGTGATCCCATTCTTTGGTTTCAATCCCATGCTTTGGTCTCAATCCCATGTTTCAGCCTCAATTCTTATAAACTAATATTTCAATTTTTCTAGGTGGCAATGGATATATTAATGACTACCCAACAGGACGATATTTACGAGATGCTAAGCTGTACGAGATAGGAGCCGGTACAAGTGAAATTAGAAGATGGTTACTTGGTAGATACTTCAATGCCATGTTCCGAGATTAATTTAAAATATACTACATTTTTCAATAAATAAAATTATAATAATTATAATACATAGACCTATATTATATATAAATTATATATAAATTATATATAATTGTTATTTTTAAAATTAAAAATTAATTATGTTCATTGTTGGGTGTGTTCAATTCGTAACCAAGGAACTAACTAAATCATGGAAGTGGACAGTACAGCTGTCTTTGAAGAAGACAGTACTCAAAACATAGAGAACAATGGAATGATTATAGACATACAAAACAGAAAGGGTTAGGACTATGTTTGTTATTTAGTTTATTATTAATTTTGTTATTTTACAGTGCACTTTTTAAATATGTTATTTGAATTTTAGAGTCAACACGACCTCATCAGCAATTATTAAAGAGGATATCAAGATGGTGGATGTATCAAGAACTACGTGTGTTGTTCAGTCTTGCATTTCCTATTGTAAGTGCATTATTAAGTTATAAATGATTTTAGATGTTCATTTTATTTATAGACATTAACTCTGATACTTCAACAACTTATTCTATTTGTGTCACTAATATTAGTTGGTCGTATTACCCGTAGTAATGAATCTCTGGAGTTAGATACTGCTGGTAATATATTTATGTATATCTTATGTGATATGATGAGTGCTATATTGGGTTTATAATCACCAAACCCGAGGGAAGTAGGCCTGAGGGTGAGGTCATTATCAGCCTGATATTGCATAAGCGGGCATGTCATAACTAATATATTTTCTGCACTTCAAAGCTTTTTGGCTACACTATAAATTTGTTTCCACAGGACATGTATCACAAACTGCGGTGAAACTATCATAGTTATCCCTTTATAAGGTTGTAATTTTACAACTTCCTGCCAGAGAATTAATAGAATACTAAATTAAACCACAAATCACTGGATCTTGGATGTACCACACCCCAAATTACTGTAGATTATGAGGGTATACCAATGTGGTGGTGGCAACGGCATGTCAGCATTCTATTGTCCAAAACACCCACGCTTTGTTGGATGTGGTCAGGCGGTGCTTTGAGTCAAGTGTTTGCCCTTTGATGTTACTTTGAAGTTAGTTTAGGGTAAAAAACAGGAGATTAGAACAGCATGTTGATGTATGTGTGATGTATAGACTTGCTCTCTAGCTAGTTCTAGTGGGAGAGAAAAGGATGTTGGGAGAACAAATGAAAAAACGGCATTCACTTGCAGACTTGGGTGGGTGCTGCATGTGTTTGTAATAATTGTTGAGCAAGGTTGAGGTGACTGTTAGATTGCTCCAATAGGTCCAGAAAGTTGCAAAGAACCTGCATTCAGTTGCAGCAAAAGCTTTGCTGCGATGCTGAGCCACATCTCACACTAAGTATAATATTATGCATGATCAAGGCTGGTGTGGTTATAATAATTCGAATATGTCTCTGGTACGAAATTGAAAGAGTTATGTTGTGGTCAAAAGCTTTGAAGTCATGACATATATAATTATATATCTATTTCATTCTATGTTCATCTATTTATGCATCCACACACCATGCATCAATCTATTTGCCTATCTATGTTAGCATCTGTTTATTTCTACATATTATTACATCTATCTATCTATTTATCTATCCGTCTATCTACTTGTCTGATGTACTTGACAATCAGCATTAGGGAATTCAGTGAGTTTAATAAAATAATGTATATAATAATTGTATTTATTGTTTAATACTCTTGTTAGTATGTTAATATTACTGGTTTAGCAATAGGTCTTGGATTATCAACAGCTGCAGAAACACTGTGTGCTCAAGTAAGTGTGTTTAAATTCTTGATATATCATGTGATACTGTATTATATTATATCTATTAGACATATGGATTTCAGAATTATAAACGTGTTGGAGTAATATTTCAACGAGGTATTTATTATGTTAGTCAGTAGTTGTCGGTACTTTTATATTCCTCAATCTATCCTCAATCTATTTCCTTCAGGTTTACTGATATTGCTGTTTGTATCATTATTTGTATTCTGTTTTTGGCTTAACACAGAATCTATTTTACTTCTCATACAACAAAAACCATGTGTAGCAAAGTACGTATGTGACTATAAATAATTATAGCAGCATTTGTTAAAGTGTCTGTTTCATTATAATTATTAGATACACTAGTACATATGTACAGATATATATTTTAGCCTTACCTGTGAGTTATTGATAGTTATTATTATAGTACTATTATTATTATGATTCTTGCTAATATAGCCACTTATTCTTTATGTGATGTTACAAAAATATTTACAATCACAGGTGAACTGAATTTCTATCTATCTCTCTGTGACTTGTCATTAACCTATTACTTTCTATCTCAGGGTATTGTCTGGCCGTTCATTATTGCTGGAGTGTTGACAAATATTATTAATGTAATATTTCATGCAATATTTTTATTTGCTCTTGACTTGGGAGTGAAGTAAGTATATATTTTATTATTTTGTGTGTACATTTTATTTCATGTATTTAGTGGTGCAGCAGCTGCTTTAGTGATTACTAACTACTTCCAACCAGCTATTATTATTATTTATGTGAAGGCAAGAAAATTACACAAGAAAACATGGGGAGGTATATATGTTCATTACTAACTGTCAAATTATATATCTCTGATGAAAGGCTGGAGTTGGGAGAGTCTTGAAGAATGGGGCCAATTCCTGAAACTTGGTATTCCTGGAATGATCATGCTATGTTTGGATTGGGTCAGCTTTGAGATTTCAGCTTTTGTACTTGGATCAATTAACGAAGTTGAACTTGCTATTAATGGAATACTCATTAACTACCTCTCATTTTGTTTTATGGTTAGTGAAAAATTGTTGCAGTTTTTATTCATTCTTTCTTCCTCCTGTACATAGATTCCTTTAGGTATATCTATTGCAGCTTCAGTACGTGTTGGGAATGAACTTGGAGCTGGTAATCCAGTGGGTGCTAAAAGAGCAGCTTATATTAGTATTGGAGTAATAAGTTAGTTTTTAGTTTAGTTACACTATTTAGTGAATTTTGAATACTTTTATTTCTCTCTGATAGTTGTCATTGCAGTGATTTCAGTTGCACTACTTCAAGGATTAAAAGATGTATTAGCTGATCTTTATAATGCAGAAGAGTAAGTTGTTATATTATATCATTTGATAGTATTTTTTATTCTCTTGCATGCAGTGAAGTTAAAAGAAGAATACAACCTGTTATTGATGTTGTTTGCGGTGTTTTATTTACAGATCAACTTCAAGTAAGTCATAATTTTGCTACACATTTTTTTCCTTTTTACTTCATTCCCCTTTCTCATTCTTTCTTTCTCTCTTCTCTCTATCTCTCTCTGCTCTTTCTAGGGAGTTATTTCAGGAATTCTAAGAGGAGCTGGACATCAACTACGTGGTGCTGTGATAAATTTTATTGCATTTTACATTGTTGGCTTGCCTATTGGTATATCACTAGCACTTGTAGCTGATTTACGATCTCTTGGTATATGGCTAGGACTTCTTTGTGCTAGCGTTACTCAATGTGTTGGTATGTGTATTGCATTGTTTGTGATGAACTGGAAGAAGGAGTCAGAAAAGGCAATGAAAAGAGGAGAAGGAAAATCAACAAAAGAAGAGGAACTAGATTCATTTAGTGATAACAGTGAACAGATAGTTTTAAGAGGATATGGTCCATTATCATTTGAAGAAGAAGAGGAGATGAGAGAACCCATAGAATGTGATGTTGATAATGAAAATCCTCAGGCAAATGAAGAGGTAGTTGCAGAAGCTCTACAGCATGATGATGATGATGGTGATGGTTTGTCTTCAGATGAGATGCAATTAGTTAAGTCTCATGATAATGGGAAGTATATTTCACTTCGATTTAAATCTCGTTTGAAACTAGTTCTTTGTCATAGTTCATTACTGTTAACTGCAGTCCTGTGTGTGATTGTTGCTGGAATTATTAGTCAGTTTCATCCTCCTGATAATATTATTAATGGTAATTATTCTGAATGTTCAGAGATATTCAATGAAACAGGACCAATAATTTATCCATCATCTATTATTATTCCATCAGTCAGTGTATCATCTACACCACTACCAATAATTTAATCATGTTATGAATATCTGTGTTGTATTTATTTATCATTTCCAACATTATTAAATGGAGATTATTAATGAAAACTAGTGCATAATGCTGCGCAGAGTCTGTGGTTATCTCTTAATAGGCATTTGTGGCTATTTAAATGAGAGTGTAGAGCAGTTCATTTGAAACAAGGTATATAGAGAAAAAAGTATCCCTATGACTGCTTTGTGGTGTCCATCATTCAGTAATCATGGCTAACTTTATGATGCCTGAAACACATCAGCCTATTATAGTTATTATTTTGATTATCTACTCTGTTTACCTTTTAAAGAACCTTGTAGAACTTGTAGAATATATTTCAGGTAGAATAGCTAGCTATTAGTTCCAGTTTCTACGTAAACTACACAGCTTTCTTTCTGCTGGTCTGTAGAGCTTGATCGCGCGTTCTTTTACGCGCCACGCCCATTAATTGACCGAGCCCCCGGGAATGATGTAACTTCCTTAACTACGTATACAACGCATACTCGCGTAAGTGGACACAAGAATATATATATAATAATTATTATTATATATAACATACATCGAACCCGTGGGAAAGCAATCATAGGGATGGCCCTGCGGGCCATAAAAATTATCATGATCAGAAATTGACAATACAACTTTAAAAAAGAAGACTGCATCCATGGGACCACAATAATACTAAGCCGCCCACCATCTTAACGAACCACGACACGTCACAAAGGTGACAATTTTCATTTTGTGTATCTGGGCTATTGAAGAGAAGCTACCATGGAAGTGGACAGTACAGCTGTCTTTGAAGAAGACAGTACTCAAAACATTGAGAACAATGGAATGATTATAGAGATACAAAACAGAAAAGGTTAGGACTATGTTTGTTATTTAGTTTATTATTAATTTTGTTATTTTACAGTGCACTTTTTAAATATGTTATTTGAATTTTAGAGTCAACACGACCTCATCAGCAATTATTAAAGAGGATATCAAGATGGTGGATGTATCAAGAACTACGTGTGTTGTTCAGTCTTGCATTTCCTATTGTAAGTGCGTTATTATTTGTTATAAATGATTTTAGATGTTCATTTTATTTATAGACATTAACTCTGGTACTTCAACAACTTATTCTATTTGTGTCACTAATATTAGTTGGTCGTATTACCCGTAGTAATGAATCTCTGGAGTTAGATACTGCTGGTAATATAATCAATTGTGTGTGCTAAGACATAGCTGATCAATCTAGCTACCATATCTTTAACAATCTATTGATTATCTATCATTCTATCTATCTATCTATCTATCTATCTATCTATGTAACTTGTGTGATATTCTTGAAATCCAATTCAAAGCACTAGGATCTTCAGTGAGTATTGAATTATCGTAGCAAGAACTTTTAATTATACTAATGAAACTTGTATCCATATTCATAATGTCATTCTCAAATAATAATAATTAATCTCATTTCTCTCGTTAGTATGTTAATATTACTGGTTTAGCAATAGGTCTTGGATTATCAACAGCTGCAGAAACACTGTGTGCTCAAGTAAATGTGTTTAGGTTATAAAATAAAATTTTATAACTATACATTTTAATTAGGTATATGGATTTAAGAATTATAAACGTGTTGGAATAATATTTCAACGAGGTATGTATGTCATAATTATTATGATGTACCGAAACGTATTGATTATTAGTATCAGTAACTGAAATCAGTGATTATATATATGTCATCATTATATTAATATCCAATAACTTGTATTGTAATGTCATTCGTTGTTCTGATCTATCCTCAATCTATTTCCTTCAGGTGTACTGATATTGCTGTTTGTATCATTATTTGTATTCTGTTTTTGGCTTAACACAGAATCTATTTTACTTCTCATACAACAAAAACCATGTGTAGCAAAGTACGTATGTTATGATATAAAGTGAAAACATAGATAATAATAATAATTATGTTAGTAAATATATAACATATTTCAAAGGCTGATCGATGTACAATAATAATATCAAGTGTTTATATATCGTTATTAGATACACTGGTACGTATGTACAGATATATATTTTAGCCTTACCTGTAAGTTATTAATAATAATTATATAATAAATTTATTATATGTGGATGTAATTCATATACTGTAGCCACTGCTTTTGTATGACATGTTACAGAAATATTTACAAGCACAGGTGAATTCCATTATATATCTATTTTGTGATCAGTTAAACTTATCAGTGTATCACTTTTTCTATCTTAGGGTATTGTCTGGCCGTTCATTATTGCTGGAGTGTTGACTAATATTATTAATGTAATATTTCATGCAATATTTTTATTTGTTCTTGACTTGGGAGTGAAGTAAGTATATATTTTATTATTTTGTGTGTACATTTTATTTCATGTATTTAGTGGTGCAGCAGCTGCTTTAGTAATTGCTAGCTACTTCCAACCAGCTATTATTATTATCTATGTGAAGGCAAGAAAATTACACAAGAAAACATGGGGAGGTATGTTCATCGGAAGAGCTGATGCCAAACTCAATGATTACATCACAAAAAGCTTCATTCAGTTGTATCACTCACTATACACTGTACTCGGTACAATAATTCAGTATTCCTATTACTTAGGCTGGAGTTGGGAGAGTCTTGAGGAATGGGGCCAATTCCTGAAACTTGGTATTCCTGGAACGATCATGCTAGCTTTGGAATGGGTCAGCTTTGAGATTTCAGCTTTTGTACTTGGATCAATTAATGAAGTTGAACTTGCTATTAATGGAATACTCATTAACTACCTGACATTTATTTTCATGGTTAGTAAGAAATTATGGTATTGTTTTTATTCTTTCTTCCTCCTGTATATAGATTCCTTTTGGTATATCTATTGCAGCTTCAGTACGTGTTGGGAATGAACTTGGAGCTGGTAATCCAGTGGGTGCTAAAAGAGCAGCTTATATTAGTATTGGAGTAATAAGTTAGTTTTTAGTTTAATTACAAGCAAGTCAATTTTATATACTTTATCTCTTACTGATAGTTGTCAATACAGTATTAGCAATCACATTGCTTCAAGGATTAAAAGACGTATTAGCTGATCTTTATAATGCAGAAGAGTAAGTTGTTATATTATAATCTCAGTTATTTAATTGTATTCTTTGTTCTCTTGCATGCAGTGAAGTTAAGAAGAGAATACAACCTGTTATTGATGTTACCTGTGCAATTTTATTTACAGATCAACTGCAAGTAAGTCATAATTCTAATACACTTTTACTTTCTTTCTCTCTCTCTCTCTCTCTCTCTCTCTCTCTCTCTCTTTCTTAGGGAGTTATTTCAGGAATTCTAAGAGGAGCTGGACATCAACTACGTGGTGCTGTGATAAATTTTATTGCATTTTACATTGTTGGCTTGCCTATTGGTATATCACTAGCACTTGTAGCTGATTTACGATCTCTTGGTATGTGGCTAGGACTTCTTTGTGCTAGCGTTACTCAATGTGTTGGTATGTGTATTGCATTGTTTGTGATGAACTGGAAGAAGGAGTCAGAAAAGGCAATGAAAAGAGGAGAAGGAAAATCAACAAAAGAAGAGGAACTAGATTCATTTAGTGATAATAGTGAACAGATAGTTTTAAGAGGATATGGTCCATTATCATTTGAAGAAGAAGAGGAGATGAGAGAACCCATAGAATGTGATGTTGATAATGAAAATCCTCAGGCAAATGAAGAGGTAGTTGCAGAAGCTCTACAGCATGATGATGATGATGGTGATGGTTTGTCTTCAGATGAGATGCAATTAGTTAAGTCTCATGATGAGGGGAAGTATATTTCACTTCGATTTAAATCTCGTTTGAAACCTTTGTCATAGTTCATTACTGTTAACTGCAGTCCTGTGTGTGATTGTTGCTGGAATTATTAGTCAGTTTCATCCTCCTGATAATATTATTAATGGTAATTATTCTGAATGTTCAGAGATATTCAATGAAACAGAACCATTCCCTACTAGTGAATTATATTCATTAATTTATCCATCATCTATTATTATTCCATCAGTCAGTGTATCATCTACACCACTACCAATAATTTAATAATGATGTAATCAATATAATTTTGAAACACAGGTTGTTTTTAAATTAATTTTATAATGAATATTTATTTATTATTATAAAAATAAAACTTAAAAATATCAATTGGATATTTGTGTGAGAAGTACAAAAAAATGAAAATGAAATGTAAAATAAAGTATAATTTGTTTGTATGTATATAATTATGAGGAAAAAAATGTTCCTGACATCATTATTAAATTATTGGTAGTGGTGTAGATGATACACTGACTGATGGAATAATAATAGATGATGGATAAATTATTGGTCCTGTTTCATTGAATATCTCTGAACATTCAGAATAATTACCATTAATAATATTATCAGGAGGATGAAACTGACTAATAATTCCAGCAACAATCACACACAAGACTGCAGTTAACAGTAATGAACTATGACAAAGAACTAGTTTCAAACGAGATTTGAATCGAAGTGAAATACACTTCCCCTCATCATGAGACGTAATTAATTGGATCTCATCTGAAGACAAACCATCACCATCACCATCGTCATCATCACCATCGTCATCATGCTGTAGAGCTTCTTCAACTACCTCTTCATTTGCTTTCTCAGTCCGAAGATTTTCATCATCAACATCAGATTCTCTCACCTCCTCTTCTTCATCAAATAATAATGGAACATATTCTCTTAAAACTATCTGTTCACTATTATCACTGTTATCGCTATTATCACTATTATCACTATTACCACTATTATCACTACTATCACTATCATCACTAAATGAATCTAGTTCCTCTTCCTTTCCTTCTCCTCTTTTCATTGCTTTCTCTGACTCTTTCTTCCAGTTCATAACAAACAATGCAATACACAAACCAACACATTGAGTAACACTAGAGCAAAGAAATCCTATCCATATACCAAGAGATCGTAAATCAGCTACAAGTGCTAGTGATATAGCAATAGGCAGGCCAACAATCCAACACGCAATAAAAGTTATTACAGCACCACGCATTTGTTGTCCAGCTGCTAGTAGAATTGCAGAAATAACTGTCTGCAAAAAGCAAGACATGGAGAAAGATCAAAGGAGATAGAGAGAAGAGGAAGAATGAAAGATATAATATTTTACTTACATTAAATTGATCTATAAATATATCATAACACGCCACATGAATAACAGGAGGTAATCTTTCTTTAACTTCACTAAAAGACATGCAAAAGAAGTATATCATAAACTAATATTACCATAAATCGCTTACTCTTCTGCATTATAAAAATCAGCCAATACATCTTTTAATCCTTGAAGTAATGCAAATGAAATCACCGCATTAACAACTATCAGAGAGGGATAAAGATATTATTTGATAATTCATTCATTAATGAACCATTATACTAATAGTTAGAGAACGAACTAACATATTACTCCAATACTAATATAAGCTGCTCTTTTAGCACCCACTGGATTACCAGCTCCAAGTTCATTCCCAACACGTACTGCAGCTGCAAAGGATATACCCACAGGAATCTAAGAAGATAAGAATTAGGAGAACAGAACACATTAGTGTGGACCTTACCGTGAAAATTAAATCTAGGTAGTTACTGAGTATTCCATTAATAGCAAGTTCAACTTCATTAATTGTTCCAGCTATAAATACTGATACCTCAAATGTAGCCCATTCCAAAAATAGCATGATCATTCCAGGAATACCAAGTTTCAGGAACGGGCCCCATTCTTCAAGACTCTCCCAACTCCAGCCTAAGTAATAGGAATACTGAATTATTGTACCGAGTACAGTGTATAGTGAGTGATACAACTGAATGAAACTTTTTGTGATGTAATCATTGAGTTTGGGAGGCATCAACTCTTCTGATGAACATACCTCCCCATGTTTTCTTGTGTAATTTTCTTGCCTTCACATAGATAATAAAAATAATTGGTTCACAGTAGCTAGTAATCACTACAGCAGCTGCTGCACCACTAAATACAAGAAATAAAATGAACAAAATAATAAAATATATACTTACTTCACTCCCAAGTCAAGAACAAATAAAAATATTGCATGAAATATTACATTAATAATATTTGTCAACACTCCAACAATAATGAACGGCCAGACAATACCCTGAGATAGAAAAGATATATTAATATATGTATTGATACAATAAATAGAACACAGATAGATAGATAGATAGACATAACTATAGCATAATAGAATTCACCTGTGATTCAAAATATATCTCCAACATTTCGTACAAAATGTATGGCTACAGTATATGAATTACATCCACATAATTATTATAAATTTATTAATAACTCACGGGTAAGGCTAAAATATATATCTGTACATATGTACCAGCATATCTAATAATAATATATAAATACTTAATATTGCTATTATAGTTTTTCAATCAGTTTAACTATTTGAAACCGATTACGATTCACATTAACATTATGCACATGATAACATACATACTTTGCTACACATGGTCTTTGTTGTACGAGAAGTAAAATAGTTTCTGTGTTAAGCCAAATACAGAATACAAATAATGATACCAACAGCAATAGCAGTAAACCTAAAGGATATAAATTGAGGAATATAAAAGTACCGACAACTAATGACTAACATACAAAATACCTCGTTGAAATATTATTCCAATGTGTTTATAATTCTTAAATCCATATGTCTAATTAATATAATATAATATAATATTACATATTTATATCAAGAATTTAAACACACTTACTTGAGTACACAGTGTATCTGCAGCTGACGATACACCAGTAATAACTGCAACACCGGTAAGATTAGTATACTATAGTGAGATATTAAATAGTGGTTTGTTTGTTTGTTAATATGAATGTATGTACCTACCGATATAGCAAGTGCTTTAATGTTTTGAGACATCAGACATATGAGGACAGAGAGACAAACAGACAGATATTTGGATGTATAATGAATGAATAAATAATTTAAGGACAAATAATATATATAATTATATATAATTATATAAGGAATAATGACAATTGATCAGTTATTGGTAGACAGATTATTACCTGCAGCATCTAAATCCAGAGATTCATCATTGCTAATATGACCAACAAATATTAGGGAAATAAATAAAATCATTTCTTGAAAGACCAGTGATAATGTCTATTGAAAAACAATAACATTTATGATAACTCGTACATGAGTGACTTACCATTGGAAATGCAAGACTGAACAACACTCGTAATTCCTGATACGCCCACCATCTTGATATCCTTTGAAGAAGTTGAGCATCTACATTAAAATGCATTCTTGTCCAATCCATAAATATTTTGTATTCATTACTGACCTGGTCTACGGTGCAATTGAACTGCACATCCATTTACCTCATCCATACATAGATCTTCATTTTCCTGGGGGTAATGTTCAGCTTTTACTTCAACCATCGATATAGTAGTCTGGCGAACCACTTTTTGACAATTGAGAGTCTGGTGTTCCACCTGAATGTAATTGCAAGCTATGGTGAATACAACTGCAATGAAAAGAGCAGCCTCGGACTGAGAGGATTTTAAAAAAATAAAAAAACCTTTGTGTAATGGTGTTGTGGGGAGACTTGGTCTAGGCCTAGCAACTGCTGAATGCAGAGGTCATAACAAGGAGTCGCATCTCTCCCACGACTATTCACCCCTGGCCCTCATGTCAGTGGCGGTAGTCGATGTCAGGTCGAAAAATTATTTATGAAGGGTGTGGTCACGTCTGGCGACGCGATCGCAACGAAGCTCTCTGTCTGAAGGAATGCGCATATGCAACTCGAGTACTCACTGACAGATCGATCAGACCATAGATTATATAGACTACGTATAAGGGATTGGAAACGCCCACGCATTTCCGTACACTCCGTTGCCCCACCCTATCTTTTTTAGCCAGCCCCTCCCCTCTAAATACAATGCGCTATGCATGCAAGACTGATAAAGAACTTGTTTTAAATCGTGTATAATTAAAGAACACTTTTGTTAAACTAATTGATAATATCACCAACCAACATAGGAGTGCTATACCTTCAGCTAGAAAACTGGAGTGTTGAACTATATGACCTACCACGCTGCTTAGAGTCCCCAAAATGTAAGTACCTCGTAACCGTTTCAACTGGATTTTCTACATCTAAACGGTAACTTTTTTCTCTATATTTGTTTTAAACCCATGTATTTTTATTGAGTAACAAAACTTACATGGGAATATTGCAATAGAACTGTTATTAAAAGAAGTAAGAGTCCCAAAACCCGTTTTCGTTATGATATGTACTAAAAAACAATGGTTTTTAACATCGTACATGATTTGTTGCTAATGTTTTAGCAGTTGAGATGTTAAAACGATACAATAGCAACATGTGTATCAAGAAAAAACACCTTAATTGTCCAGTTTCAGCAAGGAATAGTGTTTTTTCTATGATCAGTCCTCACTACTAAGTAATAAAATTTAATTGATTTCTGGGGACACGGAGTGCGTCACAGACTTATGCATTGATGCTATGGGATCACGTGCGCCGTTTCCAATCCCTTATACGTAGTCTATATAATCTATGATCAGACTAGACGACGTAGCCAGCCCCTCCCCATCCCACCCCGCCGATAATATCGTATTTTAATCAACCACGCCCCCTATAATGGCAAGAAGTCCAGCAAAAAGAGTGAGATTCCAACAAGAAGAGTTAGATTGGAACGACCGCCAAGACTATATGACAGTAAAACGTAGGAAGTTACAGGACCAGCTGGATTCTGTTGGTGGTCAGAGATCCATGATATTTGATGGTGTCATTATATATGTTAATGGCTACACTCATCCTAATGCTGATGAACTTAAAGAGATGATTCTTCATCATGGTGGTTCATACGAATATGCCCTTTCTTCTGCTGTCACTCATGTTATTGCTACAAACTTACCGACTGCAAAAATAAAAAATCTAATCGATTCTGTTCATGTGTGTAATCCAAAATGGATAACAGATAGCATTGAAGCTGGAAAACTGCTTCCTATAGATAGTTACCTCTTGTACAAAACTTCAAGAGGACAGAAACAGCTGGAGTTCAAACAGATTAAGAAATCGTCAGACTCCAGTATTGAAACTTCGTCTTCAACTCAATGTATCGTCACTCACAATAAAGACTTTGTTAGTGAGTTCTATACTTACTCTCGTCTTCATCACTTATCAACTTGGGGCACAGAGCTAAAGGAATTCACAAACCAAATCTTGCAAGTCACAAATCAAATTATTCCTACTCTTACAAGTGATGATAGTCTTAGAGGTAAAGGCACTCGGGGAATAGTACACGTTGATCTTGACTGTTTCTTTGTGTCTGTTGCCATTCTCAATAAATCTCACCTCAAAGGAAAACCTGTTGCTGTTACACATGCCAAGAGTGGGTCTCAAGCAGAATCCATTAGTGACCCTGGTAGTACTCTACAAAGTCCCATAAAGAACCTTAAAAACTCTATGTCGGATATAGCATCTTGTAGCTACGAAGCACGTGAGTATGGTATTCGTAATGGTATGTCTGTTGGTCAAGCAATCAAAAAATGTCCCGAACTAATACTTGTTCCTTATGAATTTGAAAAATATCGTAAAGTATCTCGAGTACTTTATGAAATCTTGGTCTCTTATAGCCATATTGTTCAAGCAGTCAGTTGTGACGAGGCGTATATTGAACTAACAGACTATGCACGAGATTTTAAAGGTGTCTCTGATATCATTCAACGGCTAAGACATGACGTTGAAAGCAAAACTGGATGTACAGTATCTGCCGGTATTTCTTACAACCTTCTTTTAGCTCGTATGGCTACTCGTCAAGCTAAGCCTAATGGTCAATTTGTTTTATCCATGGATGAAGCTGAAGAATATTTAGGGTATCAACCAGTCAGTACTTTACCTGGTGTCGGATGGAGCCTGAGTCGTAAGCTTCAAAATATGGGTATAACTACTTGTCATCAGCTACAAGATGTACCTCTGACAAAACTCAAATGTGACTTTGGTGTCAAAACAGGCGAAATGTTGTATTATTTCAGTCGTGGGATAGATCATCGTCAGCTGCAAATGAATACAGAGCGAAAATCTATTTCTGTTGATGTTAATTTTGGTATTCGGTTTAATCACATTTCAGAAGCTGAGGAGCTCTTGATGCAGCTGGCCCAGGAACTACAGAAGAGGGCCGAAGAAGCACAATTGGAAGGCAGGTGTGTGAGTTTAAAAATGAAAGTTCGTAAAACTTCTGCACCACATGAGACTCTTAAATATCTTGGTCATGGAGCATGTGATAATATTTCGCGTTCATCACAGCTGCTGACACAAACCTGTAAAGCAGAAGACATTTGCATGATTGCATGTCAGTTATTAAAAGAACTCAGTCCCTTTGCTTCTGATATAAGAGGCATGGGTCTTCAGTTGACTAAGTTAATACATACCAAGAACACCTCTCATAGCTCTATAGACATTAGATCTATGCTGACTAGTACAAGGTTTGATGCAATATCTCCAGACCCCTGTTTTGAGAGAGAAGATGATTGTTCAGATAATGTCATTGCTCCGCTAGATCAATCACTTAATATTGATCTTCCTCCTGCTTCTGAATTAGATGAAAGTGTCCTGTTAGCTCTTCCTCCTGAAATTCAGGAGAAGATATTTGACAAATACTCCAAAATGAATAATCTTGAACAGTATCCATCAGACCATTCACTCCCTTCCAATCGATCTTTATCTATTAATATTCCTTGCAAAGCTCGAGATCAATACATTAAACAGTTAAGAGATAATATTAAATTTTGGGTAGCTAACTGTCCAAATGGTCCTCACTCCAGTGAGCGTGATAGCTTTTGTGAATTTCTTTCACAACTTTGTAAAGACAATCTCGAAATAGCCGAGTTAGCTTTGAAATGTTTACAACGAGTGGTTGCTAAACAGTCACGAAAAGAATGGATTGATGTTTTTAATATGTTGTTATCAAGTGTTCAGAGTGTTTTGAGACAGCAATGTGTAGGAAAATTAACAATTGCTGACATTAGCATTGTTTCATGAAACATGTTAATAGTAAATAATTAATGTTGTTTCCGTTCATTTCCGTATATCATCTTTTATTGTTATACAACAGGAAAGAGACGAATCGATATAATGAAAGTTATTAGTTAAACGAGATCATTACAACCATCGACTGAAGAGCTACATTTTGTTTGAAATACAAGATATCTAGAGATTTGAATTATACTGGGCTGATTGAGTGACTGCAGAGCTCCTGTGGAATCTACTGAAGTGTATTTGTGTTTACAATAACTAAGAAACTAATCAGTTATTTGTGTTGAAAGAACTCAGTTGGAACTATACTGTTTGTTTTTTTTTGTTGGTAAATTGGAGTTCACACATTCTATCATTACTTGAGAACCAAACGTCGCTACCATGACGACAAGTGAGTTACATCTGTACCGATATCAATCAACTTCTTTCTCCTCTCCTGACAAAATCTTTTACCTTCTATTTTTAAACTTTTATTACATCTCTTAGTTGAAGCTTTGTTTATAGTGAATGTGATCTCCTGTGAATTTTATATTTAACAATGAAAGTAGTTAAATGTAATTATATTCATTTACTATATGCCCATGAATAATATTAACATAAATTCTTTACATTTTCCATGGTCTGTAGACCATTTCATATGAAAAAAATGAAATTTAAAACACATTTATATATACTATATATATTATATACAAATATATACAACATGCATCATTATATACTGTCCTTATATACATGATACATGCATGCATACATACATACATACACAATTACACACATACATACATACATACATAGTACATACACGCATACATACATACATACATACTAACATACATACATACATACATACATACATACATACATACATACATACATACATACTTATATACATACATGTATACTTATATACATAACATACATACATGCATACATACTTATATACGTTTATGCACATACATACACACAATTGTCACTGACAAAATCAAAGTTTGTATGTATGTGTATGTGTTACCTTGTAGATGAACAAAGAATATGAGCAATAGGGAGAAATTATGAATCATTCTAGCACACTGAATGTGTGTGTGTGACAGCTCCCTAGTCTGTTGATATGTTAATGAACATTGTGTTACACTTACAATCCACAGTCTCATCATATATGTAAATATGAATTAGAAGGGGTCATTTTTGAAAACAACAATTTTGACAAATAATTACATACCAAGCACGCAATGGTAAGCTCTTTAAATGCTTGGTAAGTAGCTATTATGTGGAGAATGTTAACTAAATTTGGTATCCTGTGAAAGTCAACTGGACCATTTACAACATTTTATTGGAAAACAAAATGTATAGAGAAAAAGTATGCTTTGGGGTGTCTAGCAGTCAATAATCATGGCTGAGTTTATCATGCCTGAACACAACAGCCTATTATAGTTATTATTTTGATTATCTACTCTCCTTACCTTTTAAAGGACCTTGTAGGACTTTAGGAATATGTTTCAGGTAGAGTAGCTAGCTCTTAGTTCCAGTTTCTATGTAAGCTACAAGCAGCTTTCTTTCTGCTGGTCTGTAGAGTTCGAACATGCATTCTATTATGTGCTACGCCCATTAATTGACCGAGCCCCTTGGAATGACGCAAATTCCTTAACTGCGTATACAATGCATACTCGCGTAAGTGACACAAGAATGTAAATAAATAGATTAATAATATATATACATTAAGCCTCGTGGAAGCAATCTACCTATGGGCCATATTAAACCTTTCCTTTTTCCTTGTGATGTATAATTATGAAGTAACTGTACAGTACGTCAAATTATTAGGAACCTAATTAGATATTATAATTATAACTATTAAAATAAGATCATGTTGAATGGAATCTGAGATCATTTTAGATGTGGTGTTGCTATGGGTGCAATATCACCATGGTAACCGCACTGTATATGTGGACTGCATACATCCAAGAAAGTGAGATTACACTGCACATGGACATAAGAAGCTTTATTTGTTCATTTGCTGCAATTTTTCTTGAAATTATGATGATCTCAATTTCAACTCAATATGATTCTGTTTAAGACATAATTAGCTTTTCTCGTTTAATAATTATATGTTATTATAATGAATTAATGAATGCTAATTAATACATGTCCATAACTTCAGCATTCTGGCACATTTTATCCTTACCATGTCAAATTTCAAACACACACACACACACACACACACACACACACACACACACACACACACACACACGGAATTGTATATTTATTATAACACTGCTATTGAGTACAACAGATGTTTTGTTTTGACTAAACTATCTGCAGTAGTATTTTCTGTTCTTAATGTTTAAGTAGGAAGTAAAATGACTGCTGTGTGTGTGTGTGTCTGTGATTGTGTGTGTCTATGACTGTGTGTCTGTGTCTGTGCTTCTGTGTGTCTATGTCTGTGTGTGTCTGTGTGTGTCTGTGATTGTGTGTATGACTATGACTGTGTGTGTGTGTGTGTGTGTGTGTGTGTGTGTGTGTGTGTGTGTGTGTGTGTGTTATCAAAACATTACAATCCCACAACATGATATAATATGTATACTCTTCATATATGATATTGAATGTATTATTATATCATCTTGTATTACATATTATAATGTATGTAGTATGAATATATATTATATGTATGTAGTATATACTATACTATGTATATGTATGAATATATATTATATGTATGTAGTATATATATATGTATGAATATATATTATATGTATGTAGTAATTATATAATTATTATTAAGTTAAAAGTATGTAAGTGTATTTAAACTACCTAAATATGTACATGTAACTCTATATGCAATTATGTATGTTGGTATGTATTTATGTATGTATGTATGTATGTATGTATGTATGTATGTATGTATGTATGTATGTATGTTTGTATGTACATGCATATGTATGTATGTATGTATGTACATATGTATGTATGTATGTATGTATGTATGTATATATGTATCATGTATATGTGTATGTATGTATGTATGTATATATGTATATGTGTATGTATGTATGTATGTATGTATGTATATATGTATCATGTATACGTGTATGTATGTAACTATGTATATGTGTATGTATGATTCCAATTTACATGATTGTATTATGATTTATATAAGGAAAATATAACCTAATTACTGACTGACAGTTAAATAAACTGTCCTATTCATTCTTTAGAAATTCATACACATACCACATACACACTCTACCCATACACACATACATACATACATACATACATACATACATACAGACATACATACATACATACATACATACATACATACATACATGCAGTACACACACGCACACACACACATACATACAGTACACACATACACATGCAGTACACACATACATACATACACCCATACACACATACACTCATACACACATACAGTGCACATACATATATACACAAACATACATACATACATACAGTACACATACATACTGTACATACATGCAGTACACACATACATACATACACACATACAGTACATTCATACATACAGTACATACATACACACACACATGTATGAAAATCAATAAATATGTATGTAGTACATGTAAATACTACTTCTTTCTTTCTTTTTTACAGAACTCTTTGGGACCTCCAGAAGGTAAGTGATTGTAGTGGACAATATGTCATTTATGCTTTAATTACTGCTTTGTTTATCTTTCTGTCTGTTTGTCTAATCTCTGTGTCTGCATAATTACATAATATTATTATATTTCTATCTCTGTTTGTCCTGTTTATCTCTGTTTCTGTCTGTCTGTCTGTCTGTCTGTCTCTGTCTCTCTCTCTCGTCAGCAGAAAACAAAAAAAAGAGGGTGTAAAACAACCACAGGAAGTAATCAATACGCCCACTGCTTTTATTAGCGTGAGTAGTTCATTCTCCCCCTCCTCCTTCTACTCCTTCTCCTCCTCCTCTTCCTCCTCCTCCTCCTCTTCTTCTTAATTCATTCCTTCTTTGTACTGTAATTACATGAGTATTCATGTTGAATAGTTCTGAATAATTGGGTAATTCAATAATGAGTAACGAGTATTCTTGGTCAGGTGGTCTTTAATGGTGAATAGTTCTGAATAATTGGGTAATTCAATAATGAGTAACGAGTATTCTTGGTCAGGTGGTCTTTAATGGTATTGGAACAAACATTGTGTCATACATCAAATTAAGGATGAGAACTGAACTGTATACAAACCAGTAATGTGGAAATATTTAACTGACTGACAAATATTTAGACCTATATTGTCCTGGTCCCATGTAGACATTCACTAGATATATTGGAAAATGTGTAGTATGGTGCTGCTTCCACACCACTGTATAGCAGGCATGGAGTCAAGTACTGACTTGAGTGCTTGAAGCGCAAGGACTTCTAAAAAGACTTAAAATCAGAAGCGATTATGACTTTTGTGAATAGAGTACTTAAGCTCAAAGTCAAGCACTTCTTCAAGGACTAGCTCAAGCACTTTTACAGCTATTTAAAAATTCAAATCCAGTACTCTAGTGTTTTATTTAGTATACTTGTTACAACGAATAAACTGCATTGCTTGTACAGTATACACAATATTATTAGGCTTTGTAGATTATACCATCACCAGTCCAGTCTGGATGTGTACAACTGATGATAGCAAAGCTAGATCTGGCCATGACAATTTTGGGCTGAATGTAAATAACAGAAATGACAGGCTAACAAAAGTTATCTAGTTAAGTACAGATATTGCAAACAGACAGTGATATCACATCTGATCTGAATATAGCCCATTTGAATATAGGTTGTATAGACAGAATAGGAACCTTCATGTATTCATATCTCTTGGGACTAGATGTCATGTTGATATCTACTCCTACAGCCTATGTGTTGTCTGTGGTCAATATGCTTACCTAATCATAAATGAAATATATATCTTTGCATATATATATATAATATAATTATAATATGAGCATTAGTCATAACTGAGCAGACACTCATTTCCATAACATCCTCTCCTAATCTATCTATTCACATCCATCCATCCATTTATCCATCCATTTATCCATCCATTCACCCATCTGTTCATTCACCTGTCCATCCATTCACCCATCCATCCATCCACCTGTCCATCCATTCACCCATCCTCCATCCATCCAGCCATCCTCCATCCATCCACCCATCATTGGCTTTCTCCTCTTTCATATCTCTATTAGGCTGGTGAAGGATTATGTAAGAAACTGGTAGTCCATCAAACCAATATTATGCAACAAGTTGAAATTATTACAAGTATGTCTCTGTTCGTCTATCTTTTCAACCATCCATCTGCATCCATTCCTCCATCCATCCACCAACCCATCCATCCATCTCCCCAATCACCCATCCATCCACCTGCCCACCCATCCATCCATCCATCTCTCCAATCACCCATCCATCCACCCATCCATCCATCTCCCCAATCACCCATCCATCCACCTGTCCAGTCTCTGCCCACCCATACATCCACTCATCCCTTCATTCATCCATTAGATTCTCTTGAACCAGATAGTACAACCAAACCTACATCGTATGGTGCAGTTGTAACAGAACTATTACTTCAATTAGATTGTGCTGTATCAACTACTCAGAAATGTTTAACAAAAGACATTTTTGAGAAAAATCCAAAGTGAGCCAGCCCTGTGATTAATATTGATCTATCTATTTATCTGTTTGAATATTTCTATCTATTTATCTGTTTGAATATTTCTATCTATTTATCTATCTATTCCACTAGTTTGAAGTCTCAGTTAGCAGATAGTGAGCGTGTGATGTATGCTAATGTTGCTTTGCTAGTCAAATGGGCTGATTTTGCCGGTCGTGATCCTCAATATAATATGAATAGAGAATACATATTCTTTTGTGTTACAGCTTTCAAAGATGCTTTAATTGTGAGATTCGTTTACTCTTCAATGTGTCACAATTTGTCCATTCTAACCATCCATCCATTTGTTCATTTGTTCATTTATCCATCCTTTTATCCATCCATCAAGCCATCCATCTATTCATTCATCCATCCATCCATCCATCCATTGATCCATCCATCCATCCATCCATCCATCCCATCCATTGATCCATCAATCCATACATTGATCCATCCATCCATTCATTCACCATTGCTCAATATATTCAGGATATTGTACGATTGGTAGCAGATAATGTTATTGGTTCAACATCATCTCTTCCTTACAATTCCCTACCTTCCAACAGAAACAGAAGGTAAGTATTTACAAGTAGTAGCAACTCTGTAGCTGCATCTAAACTCTGTTTCTCTATCATTTCTCTTTACTCTCTCTCTATGTCTCCCTGTCTGTCTCTCTATGTCTCTCTCTGTTTCTCTGTCTCTCTTTGTCTGTCTCTCACACACACTCTCTCTCTTGATGTTTCCTTTGTAGAGCGTCAGTGAATGATGCTCTTTTAAACAGAATTACCCCTCTTACATTGGTGGGTGTGTCAGGTAATCCTAACCTTCTATCCACACCTGGTGTACCCTCACGTTCACAGAGTGTTAAACCACGTGGTACTGTCAGCAGGGACTCTTTGACTTCTGATTCTAGTGACTCTGATGTGACTATTAACAGACGCTCTGGAAGTGTGGAACAGCAAGAGGTAAATTTATGAGTATACTGAAGTCTATTCACATTCACGATGACCTCTTAATTAAGATGTGATGACTATATATGTAATATAGTGTATAGTTTAATGTCATAAGGTTAATATATGATTATACTGTAACTCAATAATGAAAGAATGAATTGAAATTTGACACACACAAAAAGCACGGGAAGGATAATTATGTGAAAAAATAGTACAGGAAAAAGATTGTTGGTTATTCCAAACTAAAGCTATGACCATTTTTCTGAGGACAAGATGACCATGCCAGCATTTCTATGATAATGATAATCAGGTGCAAAGAGACTACTTACCTGTGCACATGTGTTTAAGTGTGTGATTATGGATTTCACTTATCTACATGTACTGTATAGAGTAAAACAAATTGGTTTCCATGATAACCAATGTCACATTTTTACTCACATGTATTTTTTTGCTCCAGTCAATAAAGGATGTAATAAATTAATTTGTAATTATTTTTAGTTGGTAGATGGCAATAGTCCTCCTCAATTACCCAGCCGTCCCACCCCTAAACTACAAACTAATGAGGCTCGATATACTACACTCCCTTCTTATCCTCAAAAGGCAGTTGAAAATGGAGTCCCTAGTGTTCCTCCTCGTAAACATAGCTCACCAAGTTCAGGTAAAGAAGATAAACATTAAAAAATAGTTTTGATCACATGATTGTCATGCAATTAAAATAAATTAATCACACAACTGTCATGTGATTAAAATATTTTCAATACAATACTGTCATGTGATTACGATGCTTTGATCATGTGAACAAGGTTTTAGGCAGAGCTCAGAGAAAGGAGGGTGGCAGTGTCAAAAGCATGACCACATTAAAGGCCTAATTGTATTCCTATGACCATATCAAAGGAATTGAGACAAGGAAAGGAGATTGAGCCACCCCTCTTGCCTCTTTGGCTAAAACCTTGAGGACTGTCACATGATTAGTCACGAGACACATTCTACATGATTTTTGATGATAATTATTGATATACCTGACCTTTGACCTTTGACCTTTGACCTTACTAGATCATCCATTTATTATTCCTACAATCATAAATGGGGATGTTCCAGGAAATGCCGAAAAGCCTCCTCCTATTCCAATAAAGAAACGCAAACAACTTGGAACTCAACCTTTGACCTCTCCAACTCATTCTAGAATGTAAGTTTTAGTTAATCACATGACTGTCATGTGACTATTATATATTTCTTGCTTATAGGAATCCCAATGCAACTCCACCCTCAATTCCACAAGTCAGTTGATGTACATGTGTACATGTATAAATATCATACATACATACATACGTACATACACATACATACATACATACATATATACATACATACATACACACATACATACATACATACATACATACATACATACATACATACATACATACATACATACATACATACATACATACATACATACATACATACATACATACATACATACATACATACACACACACACACACACACACACACACACACACATACATACATACATACATACACGCATACACACCTGTAAATACATAATTATGTATATTTACACATGTATATATACATACACTATTCAGAGCATACCAATACATAAAGGAGATTATGATGATTTGCCTCCTCCAATACCCACTAAAAGACATGGAACACCACGAGGAGGGACTTCCCCTTCCATAACTCCTCATTCCCATCCTTCGTCCTTCACTCCTCCATCAATGACTCGAGATGGTCCTGTTCTACCTATAAGAATAGATTCCATTCCTGGTTTGAGAAATAAATTAGAATCTATTGGGACACCCCCTCCAAAACCTCCACGTAATCTTCAGCCACATGGTTCTAGTGAGGTTAGTCTATTTATACACACACACATAATTATACATATGCATACATATTTATTTAAGCATACATCAGTGTGTGTTGTTTTAGTAATGGCTACTTTTAGTTATAGTTAACTAAAACAACACTAATATACATCTAAACAACATGTAAGCATGTACATACATATGTATGACTATATGTCCATACATGTACATGTACATGTATATGTGTATATATTGTAAGTATGTACATACACATACGTACATGTACATGTACATACATGTTTTATATGTATGACTGTATGTCTATATACAATATAATATATACATGTACTACACTATGTATATACACATACATGTATGTATGTAACTTTGTACATACTCGTACATGTACATATGTATGATTACATGTCCGTACATGTACAGGTACATACATGTATTATATGTATGACTGTATGTCTATATACAATAACACTATGTATATACACATACATGTATGTATGTAACTGTGTGTACTTTTGCCAAAGGTATTTCCACAGATCATACAACACGCTCCAGATGGCAGTAATCTATTGAATCTCATTGACCAGTATAATAAAAGAATAAAGTCTGCATCAGCTAAAGATGGAGAAGCCCCTCCTATACCTATTAAAAAGCGAACAAGTAAAGGCAGAGATATTTTGTATTTAAAAAATAATGGGAAGGACATGTAGGGATATCAAAGTAGATAAAGCCCAGAAACAAGATTGGGATGGTATCTTGACGATACAATGAAACTAACTACATGTACATGTGCAGTGTTCAGCCCACACTGGTCAGCACTGGTCGGGAATAACCTCCACTCAGCATGAATTAACCACTTCTCAGATAATACATATATAGGCTACTGAGACAGTATTAAGTATATACTGGATAAAGAGCACTAAATGCAATGTAGAATCCAACCACCACTCTAAATATCCTGGGCAGAACACTGTATGTGTATATAACCCTAAACTCTGTTCATATTCATGATGAACTAATTAGGATGTGATGACTTTATATGTACTATAATGTATAGTTTAATGTCATAAGGTTAATACATGATTATATTGTAACTCAATAAAGAAACAATGAATTGAAATTTGACACACACACACACAAAAATGGGAAGGATAATTATATGAAAGTGGTACAGGTAAAAATATTGTTGGACATTCTAAAGCAATATTATGAACATTTTCTAGGCCATGGTGAATGCTTTATTTTGGAATTTACTATATATAATATATATACTTATGTACATGTACATGTACATGTAAGGTTATTATAGAGTCATTATGGACATCTATCATTAGTTTAATTTTGTTGCTAAAGTACCATCCCAATCTAGTGGTTACATGTATGTACACATTTCGTTACTCGTTAAGGTGGTTATATATTTATATATCTATTTTATATTTGTTTCTATTTCTTCTCTAGCTATGTTAATGTATAATCAACTAATCAAAGCTAATGATTACACTTTTGATGATAGTATGATACCCTCACTGAATATTCCTGATATGACGGCCCCACCCCCTCTTCCTCCAAAAAAACGCAAGAAGAGACCAGAACCAGCTAGAAAACCTGAAACCAAAAGAGATACCAGTCCATTAGTTAATGTAAGTGGAATGGGTACCAATCTTGAATAGGTACATCAGCCCTATAGTTAATACAAAGTGGAATGGGTACCAGTCTTGAATAGGTACATCAGCCCTATAGTTAATACAAAGTGGAATGGGTATCAGTCTTGAATAGGTACATCAGCCCTATAGTTAATACAAAGTGGAATGGGTACCAGTCTTGAATAGGTACATTAGTCCTATAGTTAATACAAAGTGGAATGGGTATCAGTCTGGCATACAACTCATTTAAAATGATTATTTATAATTCAAACATATCATTATTAATTTTTAATTATATTACAGGGTTCACCTCGTCATATTGCTAAGGGGAACAGTGTAGGTAGTTTAGATGAATTAGAATTATCATCGTAAGTCTATTTGTACAGATTTATCTACCTGTCTATATGTATATATACATGTATGTATGTATGTATGTATGTATGTATGTATGTATGTATGTATGTTTGTATATACATATACATGTATCTATGTATGTATGTATGTATGTACATGTACATGTACATGTATGTATGTATGTATGTATGTACATGTACATATGCACATGTATGTATGTATGTATGTATGTATGTATGTATGTATGTATGTATGTATGTATATGTATGTATGTACATTGTATGTATGTATGTACGTACATGTACATGTATGTATGTATCTATGTATGTATCTATGTATGTATGTATGTTTGTATGTACATATACATGTATCTATGTATGTATGTATGTATGTATGTATGTATGTATGTATGTATGTATGTATGTACATGTACATGTACATGTATACATGTATGTACATATACATGTATGTATGTATGTACGTGTACATGTACATGTATGTATGTATGTATGTATGTATGTATCTATGTATGTTTGTATGTACATGCATATGTATGTATGTATGTATGTATGTACATATGTATGTATGTATGTATGTATGTATGTATGTATGTATGTATCTATATACATTGTATGTATGTATGTACGTACATGTACATGTATGTATGTATCTATGTATGTTTGTATGTGCATGCATATGTATGTATGTATGTATGTATCTATGTATGTATCTATGTATGTATGTATGTTTGTATGTACATATACATGTATCTATGTATGTATGTATGTATGTATGTATGTATGTATGTATGTATGTATGTATGTATGTATGTATGTATGTACATGTACATGTACATGTATACATGTATGTACATATACATGTATGTATGTATGTACGTGTACATGTACATGTATGTATGTATGTATGTATGTATGTATCTATGTATGTTTGTATGTACATGCATATGTATGTATGTATGTATGTATGTACATATGTATGTATGTATGTATGTATGTATGTATGTATGTATGTATCTATGTACATTGTATGTATGTATGTACGTACATGTACATGTATGTATGTATCTATGTATGTTTGTATGTGCATGCATATGTATGTATGTATGTATGTATGTATGTATGTATGTATGTATGTATGTATGTATGTATGTATGTATGTATGTATGTACATTGTATGTATGTATATACATACATGTACATGTATGTATGCATATATAATTATATAAATCATAATTGTTATTCTAATAACAGAGATGAACTAGACCCAACAGATGATTATTTACAAGTTGACGATGTAACGCCATATTTGAAATTTGAACAGGAAGATAACGGAGGTTACACGCTAAGAGGAGGTCCTCTAGATGCACTAATAGCATATGCTGCTTCAACCTCAAAATCAGGTTAGAAAAACCAGTATATAGTTAATTACTAATATTTATATACATGTTGCATGTTGTGATTCATTTATTGAATTAACATTTAATCATGAGATTATTCAAAATTAATACCTCCAAATTTGGTATATCAAATTTATACCAACAAACAATAATCACAGGATAGAAATAAGTGCTTTATATTATTATTATTATTATTATTATTATTATTATTATTATCATTATTATTATTATTATTATAAGTAAAGCAATGATGAAACATAGAGTAAACAAGATTTCAAGTGAAAATAATACAGGATGAAAATAATATAATATATATTGAAATTAGAATCTGTCATTAAAACCATGAATTGGTGCTCCATCATCCAAACCAATACTTCGCCATTTTGTACGAGAGCCACACAAGCATAGTGTACTGTTGCTCTTAAGATTGCAAACGAGAGTCTAGCTCTGATCCATCCAACCACATTACTATAACTCCCATTTGTTAGCCAGCCCATCACCAAGTCTCTTAATAAAAACTTCCGCTTCCTTTCTGAGCATTCCATCAACTGAACAACACAGTGGTGTGAAAACAGATCTTCTTGCCTCACATGCTTCAACATACTTATCTTTCTTATCCTTTTCTGCACTTTTTATTACTTCTCTTGGGGAATGTTTGCTATATGATTGGGCGTCAGTATCTATAATTCTGACATCGAACAATGCCTCAACCTGTGGCATCCAAACCCCTCGAATGGCTAGATCACCTATCAATGCTGGTGATCCTATTACGTCATCCTCCTCTCTAATAACTGGTTCTTTTTTTATCTGATTCCACAAAAAGATGAAAGGTCCCCTATTGTATCCCTTACTTCATTGTGTCTACGGATAATGAGGCCACCTTTACGGCATGATAGGGCATGTGATAGAGAGAAAGGTGCTGAACAACCATCACAAATATCTGGAACATTTAACAAGGGTTTTCTATATCTAATAGCCAAGCCGTCCCGAAATTCGCCTGCTGACAAATCAAAATGATTTTTCACAAGAGGTAGTACTGTTAACCAAGATGATGTTTTTTCTTTATTTGCACGGAGAATAGCCCGTTGACGTGGCTGGTCAAAATGACTAAGGATAGTTTCAAACTTCTCCACATTTAATAGCGTCTTGCTTTCAAGTGTTTCAGATTTTACTTCTTTTAAACAATTTACATGAGCACCAATTTCAAAAACTTGATCATCTTTAATTGATTGAACTATCAAATCAGTTGCCCTTCTTGAACATTTGAATATTACGTCATTCATCTCCGTTGGATCTGATATCCCAAGACCTCCAAGTCTAGCAGGGAGTGAAAAGAGTTTACCTTCAGCTTGAGAAACCTCACATCCAAACACACTTGGTAGGAATTTATTTGAAATATTAAACTCGAGTTCTTTATATAGTGCATCACAATCTGGTACCAAACGTTGGAGATAGTTCCACTTAAACTGGAGTGATTTGGTAAAAGCAGCGAAAGCAGCCTGTGGCTGTACTTCTGCAATTGTGGTTAAACGATCCAACTCAGATACCCACCCATCAACCACCTCTTTTACAGAATCCTTTCTACTTAAATCATCACCAATAAAGCCACCAAGCACTCTCTTACTACATACTATGTTGACTCCTGTATCAGCAAATACTTCGTTAGCCTTGGTCAAGGATCTCTCATCGACAACTAAAAAACTCTTCAAGGGTTCTGGAAAGTATCCAAAGCAGGGACCATTCTTTTTATCAAGTCAAACCACTCTTTTAAGGCATCAAAACTTCTACAGATGAAGCATCATCTGCATACCAGACTTGAGTTACTTCTTTAATACTATTCAAAGACCAAATTAGTGGAAGTGAACCGACAGCAAAAATAAACATTGACAATGGGTCCCCCTGTGTTACCCCCTCCTTACTAAATAAGGCAGCTGACTTGGAACCACGAACCACTAGATCGAGCACCTCTGGGCCATAAGACACGAGCATTCCACACTACCGCTACTCTATTTAATGAGTTGAATGCATTTGCAGCGTCAATAAGCAAAACTCCCCATCCATCCTGTTTTTTTTTCTTCAAACAGCTCATTAATTGCATGAACTGCACCTTTAATTCCGGCTGCTGTGCCGGCACACAATTGGCTGACACCACACAACCCCTCAATATCACCTTTGGTTGCTAGACAAACCGTCTTTCCAATGATTCTTCTAAGAGTTTCCCCAATACCTATGGGCCTAACCCCGGGGCACTTATCCAATGCTATCATACGGCTTGCCATCAAAGCTCTTAAATCATACCATGGAACAATGGAATTAGATATTCTTCTAGAGAGAGAGGCAACTGATTCTCGAAGCCATTCACTATGTGCCCCATATTGTAACAGTGCCTCTTGCCAAATGCTTGCATCACTTCCTCCAGGACCTACCCCACCTTGAATTGTACGAGCAACTTTTAGAATGTGGGCTCCCGTAATTTCAACGTCTTCGAGCATGGGCAATTGTTCACTTACTAACAGTGCCGACTTAGGAGGAATTTGAGGATCTGGATGTTTCTTGTGCAATACATCAATAACTGGTGTTTGAACAACACACTCCCTTCCTTGTTCTTTGTTGGAGCCACTTCATTATGATTCAATACTTTACATCTACCTTTCTCAGAAAGCCACCGTACTACAGCACGAACATTTCCTTTCAACATAAGCCTTGTAAATATTTTTACAATATGTTGATCATCAAAATCCCTTTTGTTGCTGTTCTTCAGTAATTTATCACACCTCACTGCTTCTTGTATAAGCTGATCGTATTCTCCTCTACACCACATGGCCATTCTCCTTTCCAGAACTCTTCTAATATCATTTCCTTTCCTAATCATCCGATCCCTTTGCAAGACAACAGCACAGAATACAATGAATCTATCAGCAGGATAATTACCACATGCTAATTGTGTAACTTCCTTTGACAATAGCTCAACATACTTCCTCCCAATAGCTCCACCAGGAAGATCATACTGCTTGCCTTGTAACTGAACTAGCTTTTTCCAACACTCATTCCAAACACATACTTCATCAACATTGATTGAACTGTTATTATGTTCAAACTTTGCCCCAAAGGCTTGCACCATAAGATCATCTACATTGACACGCCCATCAGCACTAAGACTATCATTATCAACAACAAATGACCTTCTTTCAGAGGGAGCAACACTTGTACTAGTCAAATTCTGGTTAATATGGTTATTATTCTGTGAACTATGCTTGTTCGACCAAACCTTGGACCGATCAACGGAATCACCGGGATCGACAGGATCACTGGGTCTCCAAACTGATAAGTGACGATCTTCTATTCGACCTTTCTCCTGTCTGCTTTGCAAAGTGTTACTACAAGAACCTGATTTTCTAGGTAGACATGATACACACGGAGTTCCATTCTTCACACAAATACAACGAACACACCATTACACGTGCAGCACGCCATTTTTTTAAATTATTATTATTATTATTATTATTATGGAAATAGGTTAAGAAACAAAAGAATGAAATTAAAACAGTAAATTGTCAGAATAAACGTTAAGAAAAAATAATAGAATCAACGTCAATAGATTTAACTTTATATCTGGTTCCCCGAATACATAAATTGGATGTCCTAAGAATGGTAAAACTAATTTTGGCTCTCAACCAGTGCATTAATTGACTGTATGGCTTTTGAGTATCAGAGGCAATACGTTCAGCCATCCTCTATTATTATCGTTATTATTATTATTATTATTATTTCATCTTCTAGTGAATCAATACACAGAAGCATTTCTATCTACCTATTACACACTTATAACTCCAGATGAACTCATATCTAAGTTATTATATAGACTACATTATTTCTATAAAGAGGCACAGTTGTATCACACAACTGAACTATTTCATAGCAACACAGCTGTGTGGCAAGCTACTACCAGTTTGCTTGCTAGAGTACTGACTAATTTACGGTACATGCGTGTGTTTTGTGTGTACATGTACATGTAAGTGTGTACAGAGATTTGTGAGTGTGTGTATGTACATGTATATGTATATGTAAAGAGATTTGTGAGTGTGTATATGTACATGTACATGTAAGTGTGTACAGACATTGTGAGTGTGTGTATGTACATGTATATGTATATGTACAGAGATTTGTAAGGGTTGATATAGTATATATGTACATGTACATGTACTGTGATGTGCATGTAGGTGTGTACAGTGATTTTTGAGTGTGTATGTAGTGTGTACATGTATGTACATGTATGGAGATTTGTGAGTGTGAATGTAGTGTATATGTACATGTACATGTACATGTATGGAGATTTTTGAGTGTGGATGAAGTGTGTATATGTACATGCATCAGTGTTTTTGATAAGCTTATATGGCGCACCATTAGCCCAAAGAGCTTCTTATTTGGCACTCCACAGTTCTCTCTTTGGGCCAGTGGCACAGTTAATTATGATTATATTGTCACTAACAGCATTAACTCTTTGTTAATTGGCTCAAGATGTATTCCCAATGGCACACACACTAACCATTGTTGAGCCAATTTGGCCCATGCTTATCAAAAATTCTGACATGCATGTACATGTATGTGCATGGAGTATGTTTGTGTGTCTGTGTATCTGTTTTTATATCTGTGTCTGTGCCTGTGTCCATTTGTCTGTGTATCTGTGTCTGTCTGTCTGTCTGTGTGTCTGTGTGTCTCTGTGTATTGTGTCTGTGTGTAATCATATATTTTGTTTAATTCTATTTAGAGCCCCTCTAATCAAAGAAGCCAAGATTACACTTATAGAATTGTTACATACATTATTAACAGACGGACATCTTAAATTTGCTCAGCTGATAAGAAAAGAAGTAGTTGAAAAACTTGATCAGAAAATTCCTGAATTTATACCTCTCTCTGTAGCAATGTGTTCCAATTCAAAATCGTAAGTTATAATTAATTATACTTTAATTAATTATACTTGTTAAATTGTTTATCTTTGTATATGACTCAGTAAATTGTTAATTATGTAATATTCTTTTGACTATCTCAGTATAACTCAGTAATTTGTAATAAATACTTTTATTCCTGTCCTCTCCTATTTCTCTATTCCTCCTCTCTTAGAAATCGGGTCATTACAGATTTTGATGCCAGTGAAATAGCTAAACAAATGACTATTCTTGATGCTGACTATTTCTATCAGGTTGATATATCTGAAATGTTATATTGGGCAAAAGAACATAATGAAGAGAAATGTCCTAAACTAACTATGTTCACAATGCATTTCAATAGTGTTTCATTATGGTATGTATGTGTGTATGTATGTGTACGTATGTATGTATGTATGTATGTATGTATGTATGTATGTATGTATTATTGTATGTATGTATGTACGTATGTATGTATGTGTGTGTACGTATGTATATATGTGTATGCATGTATGTATGTACATATGTATGTGTATGTATATATGTACATATGTATGTGTATGTATGTATGTACATATGTATGTATGTATGTATATATATAGTATATACATATATATGTATGTATATATATATATTTCTATATTATATAAATATATATATATATCACAGGTGTCAGACAAGATTATTAGAGAAAGATTTAGAATGGAAAAAGCGTGAGAAACTAATGTTACTCTTTATAAGTATAATGAAGGTTAATATTTAATAATATATATACTTATAGTGTTGCATAGTGTAATGTTAATATATAATAATATATTATGGAGTCTCTTTATATTACAGTCATTACGTGAATACAGCAATTTTAACTCGTATTTAGCAATCCTTTCTGCGATTGAAAGTGCTAATGTGTCTCGACTTGACTGGTCAGACAGAATAACGAAGGTACACATGTAGCTAGAGATATAATTATACTTATATACATTCATACGTACATACATACATACATACATACATACATACATACATACATACATACACACATACAGGGTTTAGAGGAACCTCGTGCTCTTATTGACTCGAGAGGATCTTTCAAGAACTATCGACAAGCTTTCGCTCAAACTAAACCTCCTTGTATACCATATATGTAAGCTGTACTCTTTACTATATAATAGTAGATTAATAATTTTTATAAAAGTTAGTAACTTAACATAGAGATAATAATTATGTGACCTGTGCTGGTAAAAATCAGCTGTACTCAAATATTTGTGTATTCAAATGATAGATCTTCCTGGATACCACTGGCTTCCTGTAGAAAATGGCTGTATAGTGAGTCCGTTGTACCTTATTTCCATATATGGTATTGTTATCAGCACATACACAGGTGTACATATAACTCTATTAAAGTAAAATACCTTTTTCTCAAGTTGTGGATGTCTTACTGAAACCCTTCAGTAATGATTATATCTGTAAATACTTAGATTATGTAGAATAGGTGTTTTAAGATACAATGTAAGTATTTAATCAAACATGGCCACATGACATTTGAGTATACACTACATTATTCTTTCATTAGAGGACTATACTTACAAGATTTGACATTCTTGGAAGAACAGCCCACTCGACTTGAAGACGGAGTGAGTATTAATTTTGGTAAAAGATGGAAGCAGTTCAAATCAGTTGATCATATAAGATTTGCACAAACAAAGTTAGTATGTCACTATGAGGCTCTCTGTATTTACAGAGATCCTCATAGCCTCTGTGTATATGTACATGTATGTAACTTAGTTCAACAATGGGATATATACTTCTTTGTTTATAACTCGAGGGTTTCTATTACATTTGTACTTACAGAGATCCTCATAGCCTCTGTGTATATGTACATGTATGTAACTTAGTTCAACAATGGTACCTCAGAGATATATACTTCTTTGTTTATAACTCAAGGGTTTCTATTACATTTGTACTTACAGAGATCCTCATAGCCTCTGTGTATATGTACATGTATGTAACTTAGTTCAACAATGGTACCTCAGAGATATATACTTCTTTGTTTATAACTCGAGGGTTTCTATTACATTTGTACTTACAGAGATCCTCATAGCCTCTGTGTATATGTACATGTATGTAACTTAGTTCAACAATGGTACCTCAGAGATATATACTTCTTTGTTTATAACTCGAGGGTTTCTATTACATTTGTACTTACAGAGATCCTCATAGCCTCTGTGTATATGTACATGTATGTAACTTAGTTCAACAATGGTACCTCAGAGATATATACTTCTTTGTTTATAACTCAAGGGTTTCTATTACATTTGTACTTACAGAGATCCTCGTAGCCTCTGTGTATATGTACATGTATGTAACTTAGTTCAACAATGGGATATATACTTCTTTGTTTATAACTCGAGGGTTTCTATTACATTCGTACTTACAGAGATCCTTAAAGCTCGCTGGGAGGATCTCTGTACATAACATCTGTTGATTTTATAGTTACTTATTTTCACAGACAATATTTATCAGATTATCAACCCGATCCTAATATCTTGGGAATGTTTAATAACTTCAAAGATCATGAAAATAATGAGGTATGAGATTTAATATAACAAACTAAAATAAAAAATGGGCACTTGTAGTTAGTTAACTAAAACTAAAACCTTTTAGTAATCCTGATAGTATTTTAATTAATTAACTATAACACCAGAGAACTCTGTAGAAGTATGGCTACATTTATGATTGTTTGAAAGTGAACAGAATGGCAAAGATTTCTACAGACACTTTTCAGGATTACCAAAAAAATCAGATTCTTTGAACTCTAGCTCTTGATAAACTGGAGTAAACCATTTGCTCAGCTTATTGTTTTTCTTTGCTCATAAAATCATTATCTAATTCATTAATCTTTTTTGTTAACTCTCCTCATATATAAGAGAGGAGGGTTACTGTTCATTAATCTTTTTTGTTAACTCTCCTCATATATAAGAGAGGAGGGTTACTGTTCATTAATCTCTTTTGTTAACCTTCCTCATATACTGTATTCATTTTGTCTGCATTTCGTTTTTTAACAGGAACTATACAAGAGATCTTTAGAAATAAAACCAAGCAATAGACAGAAAGCAGCTACTACACAAACATAATAATTATAATAATGTATATACACAATGTATCATATTATACTCAATGTGTTGAACGACAATGAGTCTTGAAATTATGTGTGTCTGTTTGTTATTCATGAATCAAAATTCCCAAATTTTTTTATATGTAGAATTGATAATATTGTGCATAGCACATTATGTTTACATACAATCAGTTTCATTATCGTAATTTGTTTTGATTATAACAACATGAATATAGATAGTATATTGATGTTTATTTTTCATGTATTGTGTATAATTGTGATGTGTGTTTGAAATAATTCTGAACAAACTAACTCCACCAAAAACTAACAGAGAAACTGAGCGACAGAGAGCGTACATAGTGCCACCATTGTGGTGGAATATATAGCATCTCTCCTTCTTTTAAAATACACTCCATTCCCTGAGCTTTTTGAAAAAGTGGGAATTGATCAATGTCTGGACAGTCAAGGTCAACCTGCATCGAGATGGTACCTTAGTAAATCAACCACTTTTGTACATCTTTACATAATTATATTTGTATAGGGTTATACAGAAACTTACAATCTCCATCCTTGCTCTCTCTCTCTCTTTCTTACACACACTCTACATCTATTTTCCTCACTTGACTAGTGTTAGTCAAAATCCCTTCATGAGGATATAAAAACTTAGTTTCTTGCAATCTCCGTCCTTGCTCTCTCTCTCTCTCTCTCTCTCTCTCTCTCTCTCTTACACACACTCTCTATCTTTTCTCACTTGACTAGTGTTAGTCAACATCCCTTCATGAGGATATAAAAACTCAGTTTCTAGTTTATCATACAGCCTGATGTACTTGTCACCAAACACCTGAATGAAACATAAGTAACTATGGACACATGGTAAAATAACCATCACCTGGGTCAGTAGATTATGCTGTGGATCATAATGTAATGGAGATACTGTCCCGCCTGGACCAAACCAAGCATTGATTTTGACATCTTCTTTACTTACCTGTTCCTCTATCTCATTCTTCCCTTCTTTGTAAGAATAGTCAAGCATACAACAGTAGTCTGGTACAAGTATATCTTTTCGTAACTGGGGAATCTGTTATCAATTGAAGTATATTTTTGTTTGGTGAAGATTGTGGAATACCTGATCAAAGAGCTGATGCTGAGCTAAATAGCCCTTTTCATTTTCAGTAGACTACAAAATTTTTTAAAAAGTGTAAATATTTGTTTAAAAACATTTATTTCATGACACGAATATTAAAAAGATAAATTGAGAAAAAGTATCCCTATGACGCAACTTCCTTAACTACACATACAACGCATAGTCGTGCAAGTGACACAAAAAAAAATATATATATATATATATACATTAAACCCCCGTGGAAAGCAATTATAGGGATGGCCCTATGGGCCATCGCAGGTTGAAACATTTTGTAAGAACATTATAACTATTTAGCTTTGAAGTACTTCCCCTTCTTACCATGATAAATTTGTCAATAAACTTGTTTACTGTCATGAGTTTCTGTGACCATTCCTTGTCTGTGTATCGTGATCCTATCTCCACAGGTACAGTGCGTGGTCCTGCAACTTTCCTCAAATACTCCAAACTGTGAGATAGTTGGAGAAACAATGTACAAACAATAATATAATACAATACTATACCTCCATCGATTTGTTGTCATAGCGGGCCAATAACTAGTACAACCAGTTAATATAACAGGTCTTTTTGGTAACATATATTCTTCATGAAATGTAAGCAAAGATGGACATTCCATTCTCTCAATACTATCACAAAATGACGAGGAAGAGTGCCGATCTAGTTTCAAGCATTGGCTTTCTTCGGATTTAAATTTCTTTGTCAGTATTACTTCATTGATTTCTTTTTCATGTTTATAATTTTTGAAGTGAATTTTTGGTCTTTTTGTTTGCTTTTTGTATTTTAAATCTGGTATGGTGACATCACATACTTCATCAATGGAAGTAGACGACACCACATCTGCAATAGGTGGGTTGATCTCTTCTGTGTGGCCCATTACTGAAGTTATGGTAGTCTTGTTCCCAGACTCACCAACAGTAAAGTCTGGGAATGAGACTACAGTAGTGTCTGTAAACTCTGTATCTCTTGAAGGATCCGTTAACGTTGCTGTACAGTCAATCGTATTCCACCCAGTGTCAATACTTGTAGTTTTGCTACCTAATTCAGCAGTTAAAATGGAGGCCATTTCATATAAAATGCCATTCATTACATCAGCAGCACCTAACAGAATTCCTTTATCAACAACACTCAACGCTTCTCGATATTGACCAATGTAACTTAATGCTAATCCTCGCAGCACAGTAGCAAGTGCATATAGCTTTCTATAAACAACTGGTACATTTTCCCAATGACCGGAATGAAGTCTCTCCCAGCACCAATCTTCCACTACCTTAGACCATTGCATACTAACCTTATAATCACCATCCTTTGCTAAATTAATACTATTTTCAAAAGCAGTGAGAATGCTATCTGCAGAAGGAATCTGTAACTGTTCTATTTGTGTTCTGATCTCTTGAAACATCTCAGTGTACTTGATACCAAGTTGAGCCGCCATGAATATGTGGGCGTGGCTCATACCGCATACGCTACACCTCCGAATTAATTACCATCCCGTACACACACACGTGGAATGAAGCGAGTAAGTATTAAAGGATCTGGAGACGTAGAAGATGAAGAAGCTGTTCTTGAACTAGCACAACAACAAAGATATGCCAGACTTCAATTGATAGGTGTTATAGTAACGTTTGGAGCAATAGTGGGTGCTTTGAGAATAGGTAGGCGTGTCACTAATTAATTAATAACTATGAAATTATTATTTCATTAATACACAGCCCCTTACCTTTGGAGAGTTATCAGTAATTAATGAAACTCACAAGAAATGTAATAAAATATATATCTGTACAGATGTGCTTAATACTTTGATTAAAACAATCATACAATTGAGATAAATATTTATAATTATTATATTTGTAAATTATTTTCTTGTCTTTACGATGATAATAACTACATTAAGAATTAAAAAAAAACATAAAACGCAATAAAATCACAATTTAATTACTCACTTAGGATTATAGCAATGATAGCAAGAACAATGCCTGCCAGAATGAGTTTTAACTATAAAGTTGAAAATGATAATTACATGATATTATTTTATGTTCAACACTATAGTGAGGGTGTATAGCGGAAACCGTGGGAATTTCACATGACTTGGTGATTATTCCACTATGAATAATGTGTAAATTATGTATAATTAACGATACTATACTCTTTCTAACGTACCCTCAAATGACATGGACACCTGGTACACTAGTTATTTCTATACTGCAGATATCAGATATTACAGGCAAATAAAACTGCCTATACCTACACCTACACCTATACCTATACCTATACCTATACCAATACCTATACCAATACCTATACTATATCTATACCAATACCTATACCTATACCTATACCAATACCTATACCTATACTAATACCAATACCTATACCTATACCTATACCTATACCTATACCTATACCTATACCAATACCTATACCAATACCTATACCAATACCTATACCAATACCTATACCAATACCTATACCAATACCAATACCTATACCAATACCTATACCTATACCTATACCTATACCTATACCTGTATCAATACCTATACCAATACCTATACCTATACCTATACCTATACCAATACCAATACCTATACCAATACCTATACCAATACCTATACCTATACCTATACCTATACCTATACCTATACCTGTACCAATACCTATACCTATACCTATACCTATACCTATACCTATACCTATACCTATACCAATACCAATACCTATACCTATACCTGCATTCACCAATTTTTCTAGTATACGTGAATGTGACTACTTTTTAGCATCACTCTAGCCATTTCTGTAAAATGAAACTCACAAACTACCAGAAAAGATGGAAATAGCTCAACAAAAATATGATTCTAAGTGTTGTATCAATCTTTCCTACAGTACAATAGTAATATAAAGTTTAAAAACGTAGTCTGTAAAGTATATGTATCTGCCCTATACTACTTGCCTTGAGTTTAAGCACCATACTAGTACAGGTATGTACAACACTGTTCCAAGTCGTATTTCATCAATACATATCATTATATATACTAATGTACATTTAACCATACATACTCTGCAATTTTTCCACCACATTTTCCGTTCCAACCTTCGGGCACTGACTCTGAAATGAGAAGCACTTTCCGCTAATCCCTCTATAAATACATAATAAAGAATAGACAGGTATAACTGATAATATAGTACAGCACACACCTGATTTGTCTTCCAAATCTTCTAGTTTATCTCCCCTCTCTAACACTTTATTGATATTATCACGCATCACATTAATCACTCCAGATACCTGAGTCTGTACTCTGAAAAGGGTAGAGGGCAGCAATGTACATGGGATTATCATTACAACCTTTCCTTGCACATATCAATTCAATTGTAATGTATTAGCTACTCGTCTAGTAGTAAGTACATGGTGTTATAAACTCCACCTCACCATAATGCCTAGAATACCTTTCTGATTGCAGGATGACTAATCAATTTACAAATAATTTTGCTTGCAAATAGCTCTTTTGAGCTCCTAACTAGTTTTCCAGAAAATGTCCTAATACATAGACAGACGCACAAAACAGATACCACACCCTTCCACTTACACTTAGTGGTATGGGTAATAATAAGCCTATTACTATTGAGTATTATTACTATACGGTATGGTGACTGTTTTTGACATAATTTATACTGTGCATTTACAATGATCATTGTCTCCTCATAATAATATTGAACAATGTCTCATTATTTAGTTACAATTACGTTTCTCATCATCTAGTCATGTTTATTTATTATGGCCCGTAGGGCCATCCCTATGATTGCTTTCCCACGGGTTCGATGTATGTTTATATATATATATATATATATATATGTTTGTGTCACCTACGCGAGTATGCGTTGTATACGTAGTTAAGGAAGTTACATCTTCCCGGGGGCTCGGTCAATTAATGGGCGTGGCGCGTAAAGAACGCGCGATCAAGCTCTACACACCAGCAGAAAGAAAGCTGTGTAGCTTACGTAGAAACTGGAACTAATAGCTAGCTATTCTGCCTGGCATATATTCCTAAAGTTCTACAAGGTCCTTTGAAAGGTCAGGAGAGTAGATAATCAAAATAATAACTATAATAAGCTGTTGTCTTTCATGATTACTGAATCCTGGACACCACAAAGCAGTCATAAGGATACTTTTATAAATTTATAAAGCAATCATAGGGATGTTTTTTTTCTCTATATACACTTGTTACTATTACTTCTGGTTCTATAAGAGCTAGTGAATCTTCATGACATACCATATATTATATATATGGTACTATACTACAATACAACCCTACTACCTCTTAGTCTGGCTGTGCCGCCCACTTTGCATACAAGGAAGTGGTCTAAACTAAACTTGTTCTGATGGAATGTCTGGAATGTAATTAATAATTTAACACGTGTAAACAGTAACACTAAAAACGAACCTGATCCTCTATTATTGCTGTTAGTGGGGTAACTACACAAACAATGGATGGAAGAATTGGTCTGCACAGAATATCATACACACGAGGCAAACAACCATAACACAAGCTCTTCCCATATCCAGTTGGCAAAATTGCGAACACATCTCGACCAGTCATTATACCTACTATTACTTCTAGCTGCAATTTTTTCAAACTCTTATATCCTAGTTGTCTGACTGAATCGTTAGCAGCACCTGCAATCTGAAGTTTTGATATACCTTCCATGTTGCTTCTATAACGACATTCATGAATCATAATGAGATTCATAAGGTAAAGGTATGCAATAATTAACCGCTGCAGCTATAGCTGTGGCAGAAGGAGTTTAGTATATGAGTGTCCTCAGACCACTCCCTCGTATGCAAAGTGGGCGGCACTGCCAGACTAACTACCTCTATGATACCCCTAGGATAGAAGAGTACTAGCTACCATATAAACTCTAATTATCTAGTCAGTTTAGCTGTACAGGATGTCTTTTTATAGTAACAAATTAATGATGAAACAATCTTTCACACAAAATTACATTGTATATACGTACTGTTTGATTTTTGGGTCGTCATGTCCTTGTCCTGGTCTGACAGCTCGTCCGGAATGATGTGGCACATGTGGAGAACTATTCAAAAATCTAAGTGTAGGAATATAGTCATGTGGTAGTCACATGACTAATTAATAAATCTGAAAATTCACACACATTTCTTCCTCTTCTTCGTCAGAAGAATCAAGCCCAAGCAACTGAACCTGTTAAACAAAGAGAGATTAATAATACTTCATAATAGATCTTCCAGATTACTCACTCTATCTTGATCTTCATTTTGTCCTCGTCTGAATTTTGGTGGCATCTTTCTTACAGCAACTATTTACTAACTTTAATAATCATCAGCTCCGCCCACTTTATACAGCTCAGATGCAGAGAACATTAAAGTTTAGTATAAAGTTTAATTATCTTGTGGTGCGACCTGTATCCAGTGGTACAAGATCTCAACTACCTATTCTAACATTATTTACTAAAAGAAATGTGAATGGATTATATATATAACTAATTATATATATAATAATTAAAACTTTACTTAGGAGTATTGTGCTCTTTGTGAGGATGCTAAAGAGGTTTTAAAACCATATAATTCAATGGTGAGATTTTTTGATTAATTGATAAATTTATAATTATTATCTATAGTTTGTTTATGAAGAACAATATATTGACGATCCAGAAAACTCTGTTTGGTATGAAAAGTATCGTTATGATATTCCAGTGATACATATCAATGGAAAATATGTAATGAAACACAAAATAAATAAAATAAAACTATTTGAAACATTGAAAGAATTCAGTAGCAATTGAAAATATTTGATAGTCCAGTGATATATCTACGTGCATTTTTTGTGTTTTAATAAAAGTTTCAGTGATTTCTGCTGTTGGTAAGAATGGATGGAGTTGGTTGATATGTTGGAAGAGGAAAATTAGGTCTGTAAAGGGCATATGGATTTGAAGAATCACCGGAACCAAACACACTTGTAAATTGAGGTAGAGGAGAAGCACTTGGAATAGTTGCTGTTGAGTAAGTCACTGTATAAGAGAATGATTTATACGTACAGTTATGTGTTTTATATATATACAATAGTACCAGTTAAGAGATATAGGTGCAACATACCTTGTGTGAAGTCAGCATGATATGGACTAATAAGAGGTGATGGTGGTGGCCACCTTGGGCTAATCAAAGGAGGTACTGGAGGACATCCAGATAGGAGGGGAGGAGGAAGAGACCAACAAGAGCTCATGGTTGAAGTTCCATTGATCCAACTATTCTGCATACCATAACTATATTAATAATTTATTCTGATAATTTCAATATGATTATTTTCATTGCTTGAGATGCAAGGACTATTGTGATATGAACGCATGAGAGAATTAGAAGATAAGAAAACTGAAGAGACCACTAAGACATCCTACACTCCTAGAGGAATCTGCCTAACTTCCTTTGTTTCTAATTCTCTGATGTCTGCATATCATATTCAGTACCTTGTTGACATGTCTTGTTCTAAAGGATAATCTCGAAAGGCTTTAGCAAATGGGTTGTTGTCAATTTTAAGTTGTGTTACCTACAAAAACATTTTAGTATTGTGTAAAGCATTAATCACAAAACAGAGATTTTACCTGATCATTTTGGTAAGCTGTGACTGCAAAGAAGGCAGTCAGAGGAAAATCCTGTACATGGACAATTTCAGATTTTTTTTTAGAAATGTACTTCATAACAACAACACAAGGGGTGTACATGTGCATGGAATTAAGAATGATCTACAATAGAATAGACAGTCCATAAGTATTAATGTCAGCTTTAGTTTTGATTTACTTACTTGACCTTTAGGAGCACTTCTATTGTTTGTTAATTTCACTTTCTTAAAACATACTTTATTCAACATCCACTGTTTTCCTGATGCTGGAGAATCTGTATGAGTATATGAAAGGAGGTCCTCGATATGACTTTCTGCTTTGCCACAGACGGTCCATTTAGAGTTTATGTATTTGTAACGTTTTTCATCACACGTGTTGCAAATCATCTTCATTACATATTTCTGATCCATTTCAAGACCAGATGCATCAACAGAAAAGAAGGGAAACATACGTCTGTATAAAACAAAATTATTTTTGTAATTTAATATAATTATATATATTTAATTACCTTCCTGATTTAGTGATTATCATTTCAGTATTGACATCGTTGAATCTCCTCCACAGGTCTTCATTCTCTAATGCTAGATTAATGCCGCTGTTTGGAGTAGTACTGAGGGGTGCCGGAGAAGGTGAATACTCTATTTCCTCCTCAGGTTCAGTACTGCTAGTCTGCAGCTTTGTAATACATGGAACCCTGAAATCATTTTCCAATTTAACCCCTGAAGAAGTACCCATGGGCTCCCAGAATCCAGTTTCATGTTGTTTTTGGGATATTACCGCATCCATGATTATCTGCAAATTACTATGCTTCTACGTACAGCAACAAAAAAAAACACCTTTAAAGCTCTAATGTGTGACCAGTTGAGGTATATATACACTGCTTTCGAAGTGTAAAAGTCAAGAATCAACTGAGCATGCGTACAAAAGTAGAATACATTTCTAGCATAGTTGTTGTTTATCATGTTTTTGTGTTAATTGTTCAGAGAACTTTGAGAAGTATTTGTGCATTATTCTATTAACAGTAGAAACGCTATTAAAGTTATACTCAGTTTACCATGTAAATTAGCTATATACAATGGCAACCACTAGTCCAGTTGTCCTACCAAGGCCGTATGATATTTCTGCTGTTGTTCGGCAAGCTCTAAAACTGAACTCGTCCTCCGAAGGTGATGACGTCTGTCCCGCCGCGTACACGTACGATAATTATTGTCCCACAAAGTCCTTTGATGATGAAGAGATAAAAAGGAGTTTCAGTCCAACTGATGACATTAATCTACTGATACCCATTACTGAAGATCTGCTCGAAGACATGGATACAGGTGGATGGACCGATAACAATACAGACAACATGCAAGAACTGGATAGATTCTACAGATACATTGATGAAGAAGATATTGTGCATGAAAAGGAAAAAATAAATAGTACTACTTCCAGAAACAAGTCGAGCTGTCACCAACAAATTCTAATGCAACCATCATCACAGTTAGCGACTGATGAGTATATACAAGTAGAGCTTGTTGATGTAGAGTTATGGAGGCAGTTCAGTGAAATTGGAACAGAGATGGTTATAACTAAAAGTGGAAGGTAACTATATATAATATAACTTTCATTTAATCATTGTTTCTCCCTCTGATATTTTAGGAGAATGTTTCCAGCAATTGCTGTGTCTATCTATGGACTCAACCCCAATGCAATGTACTCAATTTATCTTGACATTCTTCCAGCAGATGATTGTCGTTATAAGTTTGTGAAAACACAATGGGTATCCATAGGCAAAGTTGACAAGAAGTTCACTTACAGTGAGTATGCCCACCCTGATTCTGTGAATACTGGTAAACATTGGATGGAGAAGCCTGTACTATTTAAATACATAAAGCTGACCAACAACAAATCAACAGCATACAGTGATCAGGTATATAATAAATTATATAATAATAATTAATCTGTATCATCATTATTATTTTTACATCTAGATTATACTGAACTCCATGCAAATGTACCAACCAACCATCAGAATCAAACGTCATTCAAATATCAGTGGCCCAGAAAGTACAACATTTCAATTCCCTGAAACAAGATTTATTGCAGTCACTGCCTATCAAAACAGCGATGTAAGTACCTACTTCAATAAATGAATTAATAATGACATTATATCCACTTCATTTTAGATGACACAGTTAAAAATCGAAAACAATCCGTATGCCAGAGCTTTCCGGGAGTCTATATCTACTGAAACTACCAAATCAGAAAAAAAGGAGAGACACCAAAAAAAACATACAATTTCTCCAACTCCCTCGCCACCTCATTGTATATCCTTAAGACGTAACACCAAAATTGAGGATAGTGCAACTGTCATTGAATCAGGTAAAATACACATATTAATACTTGACATCTGTATTTCATTTTATATCCATTGTTCTGTACTATTAAATGCATACATTACTTGTTTCTTTAAACAGATTTTGAAAGTAGTAGCAGCAGTTCAGAGATTCTCTGCATCGACCAATCGGAAAACCCATATGGATGTCCCTTCAACTATTGGGCAGATGAAAATAGCTTATATAATAGTGCTCTGATTTACCCTCCACCTCTCTTGGACTCAACATTGTCTTTCACAGAGCCATACCTACATCAATCATCACAGTGAGTTTATAGTATTGTAATTCTATATATTGTACATTTGAAACTTCATGTACATCTATTATTATTATTCAAATATCAATATTATGGTATTAATTTGTTTGTTTGATATTCACAGAATGTTCCTGGAGTCACAGACATCTGTTGTTAGTCCTATTAAACCTTATCATCAAGGACAGTATCCAGTCATTATTGATAATGAATTTGAAGATGATGTATTTACATGAATTATTATTACATTTTATATTGTAAATAGCTATTTTATAATATTGAAATTATAATTAATAATTATTTTATATACATTTACAAAGTAACTGAATATTAACAATTATAAAAATATTATTTTTTGATGTAAAAGTCATTACTTTGAAATCAATATAAGTATTTGATCCAGAAGTGCTAACAGCTTTCATTATAATTTCGTATTTCTTATCTATCATGTTCGTAGATTCACTTGAGCTTCGATAACATGATAAATAATTCTGAATGTTTCCACCCGAAGGCCTTTTTCATAGTACAATTACAATTCATTTTTTAACTGTTAATAATTATATATTTTAATGAATATCAATGTATAATACTGTCTATTATATAATTACCTGTGTAAATTTTACACGCATAAATGCGTAATTTTTACGCACGTACATGTAATTTTTCCATGCTAGACAGAGTGATAAAGGAAAGATAAGATGAAAGTAAAAGAAAGAGGCGTTTAGTACAGAAAAGACAAGTACAGAGAAGATTGAACATAGTTAGAAAGAGCGAGAGATGTAACATTCATTTATTAAACAATAATTATAAATTGAAAATTATAATGTATTCATTCGTAGTAAATAAATTCATGATTCTAGATAATAATAATTTTTCAATGACCACACTACACTACTTAATATCACCGAAGGCAGTATTAAACTAGTAATATATAATATTAATTATGAATATCAATATACAGCAAATCTCATCTACCTATAGCATATTACATTTAATATATGATCACTCTGTTCCATATTCTGATGTTAGAATTTCTGGTGTATAGTCACAATACTTTTGAATCAAAGAAGATTCCCATAAAAAATAACCACATCCACTATGCCTACTTTTGGTACATGAAAAGAAACCTCTACCTTCATTGGGTCCTGGAGTGCTAACCGATTTAAGTCGAGTCCTTTTACCACATTTACATAAAGGTGGTGTAATTTTATCACAAGTGTTAGTCTTGTTCATACTTGTTTTGAGTTTCATCCACTCTCCACTGTTAGGTGTTTTGAACAAACTAGAGGATGAATTAATATCACTGGTACATTTAATGGATGACATTGTGTTCTCTTTAAGTAATGGAGTAGATGTTTTCTGTAGACCTGGTTCTTGGAAAGGGGAAACCATTTCAAGAGAATGGTGTCCATAAGAGTGTTCAGTATTTGGTGTAATAGATCTGATTTTGTTAATAACAACTCTGCAAGGTTCAGTAACCGGAGTAAAAGCTTCGGTTTTGTTATAAGCAACTCTGCAAGGCTCAGTAATAGATTTGTTATAACCAGTTCTACAAGACTGTTCAGTAAACGGAGTGATTTTGTTAATTACAACTCTGCAAGGTTCAGTAACTGAAATGATCCTATTGGTTTTGTTATAAGCAACTCCACAAGGCTTAGTAATAGATTTGTTATAACCAGTTCTACAAGCTTGTTCAGTACTTGGAGTGTAAGTCAAATCATTCATTGCAGGCAACAAAATAACAGGATGTAAAATCCCAGCTGGTCTGGACGCAGTTGTAGCATCATTATGACTACCTTTTTCAGTATTAGTTTGAGAGACGTTGTTCAAGTCAATCTTAAGCCAAGCTTCTTTTGGGATATTAAATGAGTCTTCTTTCTCAAGATCATCACATTCCACCTCATTTGCAGGTGGTAATTTTGTATCCTCACTTATTTCCTGGCCAGTCTGAATTTCAGGAGATAGCCTACTTAAGGATTTTGATGGAATGGACACAATCTCTTTTCGGTCTTTCGCATCTGTAGTAAGCACTTTACTATCAGGTGTGTCAGTTCTGTTATTAGAAAGTGGTCTCTGTATACCTGATGTTACCTATAATATATAATATATATATTATAAATTCTGGCTCACAATACAACACAGAATCTTGTACTATATTTGATGCAACATGATGATGCCTAGATGGACTCAATTTTTTCTGCATTGCTGGTGTTACATTACTCAGTGTTAGACCAATCACATTTTAGCAACCATGTGCTTAATTACATCAATCGAAACACATTGTGATGTACTGCAATGCAAGGCCTTTAGCATTACGTGAGCTACCCTTTAGAGTTGGCCAAATTATTATCAGCTGTTTCAATAATTAATAACTATAATTATAATTATGAACCTTTGGTCGATGTAATGACTTTGTTATTTTTAGTTGACATCCATCTTGGACTAATCTTGCGCATAATGCAGCTGTATTACGAGCATCATCTAATCCTGTAGTCACAAGACAAACACATGACAAACATATAATCATATTTATCTAGTCTTGATAATCACCATATCACTTCACTCACCACAGTGCTCTCTCCCATTAAATGGAATTCCCAAATCTTCCAATGATCCTTTTAGACCAGTTGGTTTACGTTCATAGAAGTTCTATAGCCATATATAATTTTTGTCATTCACTGAAGACTGACTTCACTGTTTTGTTAAACTGAATTCTAACCTTGTAAGTAGCCCTTAGATCAATCCATTGATTGAAAAAGGTTGGTTTCTTGATTTGTTTACGCTGGCACTCACAATTTAGACAAACCTGTAAATCCCAGTCTATAAATGAAATTAAAAGTTTTCTCATCGGGATTTTGAAATAAGTTGGTATATGGAAGTGACAAATTGAATAATACTTTTAATTATGTTTGAAAGATGTTAATGAGTGCATTAAAACAATTATTTTCTCCTTTTACTTCTTTAATCAAATGGGAAGGAATGGTACACTGGAGTTACTGCAATTGAATGTGTCTCAGTCCATTACAAGAACTCTTGAATTTCAAACTGACACTGTTCTCTACAGTGGCATTAAGTAAGTTACTAACCCCATGTCCTGGTAGTAACACTATTATGGAGTCTGTATTTGTTTTTAAATACACTTACCAGTCCATGTTGCCAAAGCACAAAGATTCTTAGATTCTTTTTCATAGGGAGAGTATTCCTGATTGGGTTCCAATAACAGCAAATCTTTTTCTTGTTCAAGTTTCTTTAGCCATTGATTAAACAGCATCAAACATGTAGGAAGAGGTACTCCATTATCTATCTGGTTCTATATAATGATTGCAGACAATGAAGTGAAAGATTCAAAGTTCCCTCTATGTCTCTTTAGCTATAGTCTATATATGTACTAGTACCATTCTTAGCTCAATATTGCACTCTTCTTTTAATAATAGAATTAAAATTACAATAATTATACCCAGGGGTGTGGAAACATTGAGCCAACTGTTGGATATTTTGATCTATTTTCACCACTCTTGTCCTGCTCCCCATATACTTTGTATACAGTTTACATTCACTAGGACAATGTCTTGCATGACTGGCTGTTTCCGCACCACTGATTAATTACACTGACATGCAATTAATGATGCACAAATGGGTGTGGCTATGTGGTAATTATTACACCTTCTATTTTAAAATCCCACTGAGCACCCATAGAGATCAGCTGCAAAGATAGTAGTAATGGAGTGGGCAAAAGATGGTACTTTTATGAAAACCGATCATACACACGTTCCCGTGCTAACTAAAAATCCTATATGAACATCAGAGTTTTTGGTAAGTTTTTAAGCACGGGCCAAATTGGCTCAAAAATGGTTAGTGTGTGCGACATTGGGAATACATCTTAAGCCAATTAACAAAGAGTTAATGCTGTTAGTGATAATATAATCATAGTTACCTGAGCCACTGGTCCAAAGAAAAAACTCTGCAGTGCCTAATAAGAAGCTCTTTGGGCCAATGGTGTGCCATATAAGGTTATCAATAAATCCTGTATGAACATCCCACCCTGTGTACACAATACCATTCATATATACATACCTGTGTTATACCAGTCAATTCAGTACAGAAACTGGAAAGAACTGGTTGTTCTTGAGGTTGTACATATTGCTGAAATTCACTAACAATTTTACAGCAACCAACATCAAGTAACACACAAGGAAACTCAACTGTATTCAGAGGAGGGTGGGATGAGATCTATATAACAGAATAATGATATTTTACTGACTGATTTCTTGTAATCCTTTTTTATCTTTCCAACAAGTAGATTCGAAATCTAATACAATTATGTACGAAAAATTCTGAGCTGAAAAAATAATGATTACAATTTATAACATAGATCTACATACATATATATACCTCGTCTTCGTTTATTACTATTGTTTCTATTTGTCAGATCTTTCCCTCTTTTAACTAGTCCTAGTTTTCTATGAGATACAATATAATAACCATATATATATATATATATATATATATATATATATCATATGTACACTGTGTAGTGTGTACATACAGACTATAGTCATTCATGCATAATATATTTCTGTTGGAATAGGACTATTAAATATCAATTACTTTGCTAGCTGCTTTGTCTTGGAGGTTGGCATCTATATATATCTTATATCTTGAGGAGATGATTCATTGATTCTTGAAACATCAAAGTTTGAAAAGTTAATAACCCATCTGCGCATGCGCATAATTTCCTTGACCGCATGGTGACAAGAAAGAAGAAAGTAAGTATTGAGTATGGTAATCAAAAATTATATATCATAAGAATAATTTATCTTGTTGTAGTCATGACAGAATCTTGGGATCCCATTGCTGCAGTAGAACCACCTGCTGTTGAGGTGAAGTTATTTGGTCGTTGGAATCCTGATGATGTACAAGTTGGTGACATCAGTTTACAAGTGAATTTAATCCTGTCATTCATTTACTATATCAGATAATATACTATGTATTATTCTTGGTCACATGAACCGGACCCTCACAGAAAGGGTGTGGTGCCTTTGTGTTGGTTGTTCCGACATACTGAGCTAGTCTTGTGTACATAGCCGTCCCCTTGCAGACTAGATTTTCGGAGGCTTTGGTGTACGTAGCTTGCACCTCACAACCTGAATGTCCAGAGGGTGTGGTTGTGTTAGTCTGGTGTATTTAGCCAGCCCCTCACTGCCTGCATCTCCGGCTGGTTAAGTCCGTACCTACTGTGTGTGAACTAAGGGTAGTACCATGCCCTCTAGATATTACTGTATTTTAGTTGCAATTACTAACACGTTTTAGTTACAGTTAACTAAACTCCAAGATAATGCTAATGTGTTGATCCCCATTATTTAACAGAGACAAAGGATGATCAGTTTGCCCCCATATGATATATGATTATAACACTAAACTGTGTAAATGACCTGATGTCTCTGTCATGTTACTTAATAAGGTGTCACGTGATAGTCATGTGACTTCACTATTATGTTAAAACCTCATACAGGATTATATTTGTGTGAAAGAAAAAGGAGCAGTATTCTTACCTCATACAGGTGGTCGATATGCTATGAAGAGATTTCGAAAGGCTCAGGTATGTGTCCGGTAACTGTTGAATTAATTAATTAACTAATTGTATTTTGTATTTTTAGTGTCCTATTGTAGAGCGTTTAGTTAACTCACTTATGATGCATGGACGTAATAATGGGAAAAAAATGGTGGCTGTTCGAATTGTGAAACACTCGTTTGAAATTATCCATCTTCTTACAGGAGAGGTAATAGATAGATACATACATACTTTTACATAGATATACATAGATACATATGTATATACATGCATACATACATACATACATACATACATATATATAGATACCAGAGTTTTTGATAAGCTTTGAAGCACGGGCCAAATTGGCTCAGCAATGGTTAGTGTGTGCACAAAGATTTAATGCTATAATCAAAATTACCTGCGCCACTGGCCCAAAGAGAGAACTCTGCAGTGCCAAATAAGAAGCTCTTTGGGCCATTTGGTGTGCCATATAAGCTTATCAAAAACACTGATACATACATACATACATACATACATACACAGACATACATACAACATACATACATACATACATACATACATACAACATACATACATACATAAATACATACATGTACATACATATGATATGATATGATATGATATGATATGATATAATGACACACGAGGACAGTCGATAGTGGCTCCATGTTATCTTATGATTTCTAATATTCCTCACAGAATCCTCTTCAAGTTTTAGTTGATGCTGTTGCTAACGGAGGACCTAGAGAGGACTCCACTAGAATTGGACGAGCTGGTACAGTTCGTCGACAAGCAGTGGATGTATCACCTTTAAGACGGGTTAATCAGGCAACATGGCTGCTGTGTACAGGTAAAATGTTTTTCATTGGACTAGTGGTATACTGATAATCAGCATTGGCCATTCTCGGCCAATATTGTTGACTTGGCTTAGTTTTTCAGGGATATAGTGGATATTGTATAAGTACTAATGATGTCATTGCTCTTGATAAATAAGTTTTGAGCAAAATCACGTTTTCATTGATATATACTGGGAGGTAGATGTAATTTCTGATTTGGTATCAGTAGATATATAAAGTCATTTTAGATTGTTTGTTTGTATATAACTATAATATATATATTTATTTATATTTATACATCTATCTCAGGTGCTCGTGAAGCAGCTTTTAGAAATATAAAGTCAATTGCTGAGTGTCTAGCAGATGAACTAATCAATGCTGCCAAGGTGAGCACCAGGACACAGTATATCTTTATCATTTCATTCTTCCTCAGGGATCATCTAACTCTTATGCAATCAAGAAGAAGGATGAATTAGAAAGAGTTGCTAAATCTAACCGTTAATGGAACATATGATTTGTTTTAAGTATATTACAAGATGTATTTCCAAAGATGAAAAATTAGCGAGCACTAAATTAGTGGGTGTGGGCATAAACCCATAGATTAGCCACTCCTGTAATGAATAGCTTTTGTAAACTCTTGAGGCCAGGATTTACTCTGGTATGTAGTTCATAAGCTAAGTATCACTAGTCTATTGTGTGTATAATATATCATCCATTTCCTACAGTCCAGGTTACGAACTTTCAGTGTACCAAGGTCTAGTATGTCGACCTTCACTCTGCCAGATGGCTCTAAGGTGCAAGCCCCACGTCTTCCAGAAGCCATTGCTGATATATACAAACCGGGACAGATGTATACAAACCAGTCTTTGGTTCCACCATTACCTGTAATGCCATTGAAACAGACACTAGATAAATATCTACTCAGCGTTGAGGTATGTGTTTGGTAAATAATGTGTTACAAGCATGAGGAAGCCCCATTGCAGTGGTTGTTTGTTGTACGCTTTGGAGACGAGGGTCCCTGGCTTAATTCCTACTAACACTTCTTTTTTGAGAAGGAGTTGGTTTGACTTGCTCTTAGTTAATATTTTTTTAACAAACAGACTTGCCTCCACTATGCATTTCACTGGTACATGTGTGATATTTGAATATTTGGATATACTGGAATATATGACACTCTTTGATTTGGTGTGGTAAATGCTTATTAAATGGACACAGTTTAAAATCTCATCTCAGCTAGGATTGAGGACACACCTCCTATCAATTTTAATGAGGTGCTGTATATTGCTGTTGGTCCAATGTTTTTACATATATATAAATGTATATATACGTATAGTTTACGAGCAGCAGAATCATTCAACCCTGAGTTACCTGACTGTCTAATTGTAGATCTTGTGTATACTAACCATTTCTATACTTTGCATTCTGTTGGAAAGCTGCCAGTATTGTGTACATGTATATATATATATATATATATATATATATATATATAATTTATATATATATATATATAATATTATATATATATAATTATATAGTTGTGTGTTATTATAGCCTCTCTTGACTTCGGAGGAGATGATTAAAACAAGAAAAGTCGTTGAAGAATTTGGGAAACCAGGAGGTATTGGTGAACAGCTGCAACAGAAACTAATGGAAAGAGGAAAGACTCATGATAACTGGGTATAACCCTGTTTAATATTTTAATTAATAGTAGTGTAGGAATGAGGATGCATACTTAGGGTTGGCAATAACATCCCTATAATTAATTGATTGATGAATAATGAATATAGCCCTTTTATTAATGTTTAATTAATAGTTAATGATGGATGAATAATGAGTATAACCCTTTTATTAATGTTTAATTAATAGTTAATGATGGATGAATAATGAGTATAATAACCCTTTTATTAATGTTTAATTAATAGTTAATGATGGATGAATAATGAGTATAACCCCTTTTATTAATGTTTAATTAATAGTTACTTGATTGGAGGAATGAGGATGCATACTTAGGGTTGGCAATAACATCCCTATAATTAATTGATTGATGAATAATGAATATAGCCCTTTTATTAATGTTTAATTAATAGTTAATGATGGATGAATAATGAGTATAACCCTTTTATTAATGTTTAATTAATAGTTAATGATGGATGAATAATGAGTATAATAACCCTTTTATTAATGTTTAATTAATAGTTAATGATGGATGAATAATGAGTATAACCCTTTTATTAATGTTTAATTAATAGCTAATGATGGATGAATAATGAGTATAACCCCTTTTATTAATGTTTAATTAATAGTTACTTGATTGGTGGAATGAGGTTGCATACTTGGGTTATCGAGATTCGGTTGTCATTAATGTTACCCCTGCTATAGCCTATCCTCAACAAAGGTTCAATTCACAAGAACAATATATTCAGTGAGAGAAAATTAATGTATTTATTTATCATCATTCTATCTGTTGTTCATTTCCTTATCAATATTCATCTAATATTATATATGTATATCTATCTATCTATCTATTTTGGTTTTTATCCATCTATATTAGAAATGCAGCCAAATTTATGTTTGGTGGTTTAAAAATATTCCACCTAATTCAAGTGTAAGTTTGAACATTAAAATTTACTAATTAAAATTAATTATTTATCTTAATTGCACTTAGCGAGTCACTGCCTCCAGATGTTTATCGGGGTAAGCCCTATTGTATGTGGCAGTACCCTCGGCTGTATGGGTGTCGTATACCAGGTCAACAAGTTGATACATGGAGACAGAATGGTTTACCAGAACAACGTCACGTGATTATCATGAGGAAAGGTCATGTAAGTCATGTGACTTTTAACTGGTAGTGGTTTTATTTTTACTTCTCTCAATTCAACTACTCTTACTTTAATCTCTTCATTCATTCATTCATTCATGTACCTATCTATCTATCTATTTCTCTATGTATGCATGTATGCATGTATGTATTTGTGTATATATGTATGTATGTCTGTATGTATGTATGTATGTATTTATGTATCTATCCATCCATTCGTCTCTTATCTATCTAGCCATTCATCTATTCATCCTTCCATCAACCAGCCATCCATTCTTTAATCCAGTCATCCATTTATCTATCTGTCCATATTATCCACCCATCAATATTCCATGAATCCAATTCATTTATATTTAATTTTAGCACAAATGATAGGGTCTATTATATATGATTTTAGATATATAAACTCACAACATTTTATGAGACACCTAGTGGTGAAATAGCACCAGCTCCAGCAAAATACATAGTAGACCAATTACACTGGATTTTAAATGATGCTAAAGAGCGCTCTCCGCATCCTGTCGGTATTCTTACTACTCAACAAAGAGACAAATGGTATGAAGCAAGACAAAGACTACTTGAAGGTATTCAATTAATAATAGAAATTTGGTTTTCTCAAAAACAGCAATTTATTGTTATCCTTATAAGGCATTGTAATAATTAAATTATGCAATAATCGAAAGTGGGAATTGCTGGCATGTTTATTTAAAACCAAGTTTTTAAATCTTCTGTAATTATCTAAAGCTAGATACCTCATTAAATATTCAGCCTTTTTTAGAGGGAATGTTATTAAAAATCTTGTTGAGTTGAAACTTATTACAAATTCGTAGTTTTAAATGCACGTTTGTGTGCTAGTATGGGTTCAATCACCATGGTAACCACATATAGACTGGATCTGACTAATTGAGTTTGACTTGTGTAACTGCAGTACACATGTACTTTTTATCTACACGTTTCCATGGCAATGTCTCATGAATTTATAATGAGCTCGGTTTCAAATCTACTGGAGTTTTTTATACTAACATAATATGTTTTCTGTCAAAAAAAAAATTCGTTTTCACATGTAACAATACAAATTTCAGTTATTCAGTTTTATATGATATTTTCTTATAATAGATTCACTGAATCAAAGATCAATAAAGGACATAGAAACTGCAATACTATGTGTTTGTTTTGATGAGAAACACCCTGATTTGGTAAACTGTGAAGCTCAGGTAATTCTATCACAGATAAAGAGAGACAGAAAGAAAAGTTATGCATATTAGAACTATACTAGTTACTATGGTTACAATAACCATGACGTGTATAACTTGTAATTTACTATATTACTTTTATAACCACATTAATAGAAAATATGATAATAAAGATCAGATTTCCCTTCCATGATTTAAAATCTTCGCAATATACTATATATGGTTATGTCCAGGGGTGTAGAAACAGCCAGTCATGGAGGACATTGTCCGATATATTAATTTTAGTGAATGTCTGGTAAATTTAAATTGAGCTGTATACAAAGTATATGGAGAGCAGGACAATAGTGTTGAAAATAGACCAAAATTGGCTCACTATTTCCACACCCCTGGTTATGTAACGAGATATGATGTCATACAGTATTAATTGTCTTATTATAAGTACCAAACATACCACACAACATGTGTAATTAATAATGTTTGTATATAATAGGAGAGTTTTTCTGATGTCCAGAGGAGTTTAGCAGCGACAAGATGTTTACATGGAAATGGAAGTCAACACAATACAATTAACAGATGGTTTGATATTACATCCCAGGTAATTGATTATGGCCAAGTTTAAACAAGCCCCATACTAGCATGTTTCCACAGATAGTTCTTGGTGAGGATGGTGGATATGGAACTGTATTAGAACACTCTGCATTAGATGGGCCTCCAGGTGTATTTACAAATATAATGACGATGGATTTCATAGAACGGTATGAATACCACTTCAAAATTCAATGCATATTATGTAATAATATGTGTGTCTTTTCTATAGTTTTAAATATAACTTTTTGGATGAAATTTCTGATGTTGATCCATCTTCATTAAAACCAGCTGAAAGACTGGAATGGAATCTTTCTCCTGATTCTGTCAGAGATATTGATGAAGCCAAACACACAATAGACAAGTGTGTGTTTGTTGTGTCTGTCTGTTTGTCGTATGTGTGTGTTGTGTTTGTCTGTTTGTCTGTCTGTCTGTCTTATGAGGTAGGAGAAAGATTTCTACAATTTCTGCTAACAATGCAGTTCCGATACACATGTGAAGTAGACAAACTTCAGTGGGTGATTTGAACTGCTGGACCACTTGTTATTTTGACAACAGCAAATTTTATTATTAAACAAGATATATAGAGAAAAAAGTATCCCTATGATTGCTTTGTGGGATCCAGCATTCAGTAATCGTGGCTAACTTTATGATGCCTGAAATACATCAGCCTATTATAGTTATTATTTTGATTATCTACTCTGTTTACCTTTTAAAGAACCTTGTAGAACTTTAAATATATTTCAGGTAGAATAGCTAGCTATTAGTTCCAGTTTCTACGTAAGCTACACTGCTTTCTTTCTGCTTATCTGTAGATCTTGAGCGCGCGTACTTTTACGCGCCACGCCCATTAATTGACCGAGCCCCCCGGGAATGATGTAACTTCCTTAACTACGTATACAACGCATACTCGCGTAAGTGACACAAACATATATATATAATTATAAATATATATAGTTCGAACCCGTGGGAAAGCAATCATAGGGATGGCCCTACGGGCCATAAAAAGGGGCACAACTTTTCGATACAAAACCTTCTTCAGGTGCTTATAAAAATTATCAATTTAATTTGTTAATTTTTGTAAGCACCTGAAAAAGGTTTTGTATCGAAACATTGTGCCCCTTTTTTAATAATAAAATTTGCTGTTGTCAAAACAACAAGTGGTCCAGCAGTTCAAATCACCCGCTGAAGTTTGTCTGTCTGTCTATCTATCTGTTCATCTGTCTATCTGTCTGTCTGTCTGTCTGTCTGATTGCATGTATATATTTTTTATTTTCATCATGAAGAAATATATCAGATGTTGATTTCTATACATTTTCATTCGATGAGTTTGGAAAGAATTTTCCAAAAAGTCTTCGTCTTTCACCAGATGGCTTCATACAGAATGCAATACAACTAGCTTACTACAAGTAAATATAGAAACTAGTATTAGACAATATGTGGTTATGTTTTATAAATTTTGAAGGTTATATGGTCGTACAACTGCTATGTATGAGAGTGGAGGCACTAGATGGTTCAAATATGGAAGAACTGATACCATTCGTTCAACTACCAATGCATCTCATGCATTTCTCAAAACTATGATGAGTCCTTTAGCAACAGTAAGTAAACCTCTACCTGCATAATGTTGGTAATTGGCCATTTTCTGGACTAGTTTATTCAGTGAATTAGTTGGAAAAATTGTCAATTCAAAATTTCACATCACGTGACTGTTAACTTTGTCACGGTTTTAGCCAAAGAGGCAAGAGGGGTGGCCCAATCTCTTTTCCTTGTTTCAATTCCTTTGATGTGGTCATAGGATTGCAATTAGGCCTTTGATGTAGTCATTCTTTGATATTGCCACCCTCCTTTCTCTGAGCCCTGGTTAAAATCTTGCTTCTATTTTCAGTATTCATACCTTTCTTCTATTATTTGCAGCCATTAGAGAAATTTAAATCATTAGTTGAGTCTATAAAAGCTCATTCCGAGTACACCATGGAGGCTATTTCAGGAAAAGGTATTGATAGGCACTTACTGGGACTCAGAATATTAGCTGGTCAAGCCGGTATTTCCATGCCAGATATATTCAATGATGTAGCTTATTCTAGAAGTACACATTTCTGTCTATCAACCAGCCAGGTAAGATAGTTGATTCGGTTTCAATACTATATTTATTTGTATTATATGTGACCAAATTTTCAAAAAGAGACACTTTCCTATAAAATGTTTTTGATTGAATGCTTACATTTAATCACATGCCATTCCACCATTTTGTACAGAAAATCTTGGTATCTAGAAGCTTAAGAATAGCTCTTCCTGGATACCAAATTTACTTGACTTCCTGCACAAAATGGTAAGCGATTGAATATAAGCATTTGATTACAATTATGTAATTATGGAAAGTATATACCCCTTTTCAAAATTAATTATATACAGGACTTTATACATTGGGGTACATAGAGTATTTTTGGACTGTACTGGTAACTTGTAATAATATAAAACATTTTTACTGTATTAAAACGTCTATTATAAGTAGCCTTAATAAAGTATTCTAGCAAATATACTAAAGGTCATTCATGTTCACCATGACCTCTGAAAATTTTTCATATCTTTAGTTTGGAATAACCAATACTTTTTTTTACCTGTATCATTTTCATATAATTATCCTTCCTATTCTTTTTTGTTTATGTCAAATTTAAATTCATTGCTTCATTATTGAATTACAGTATTAATCTTATGACATTAAACTATACACTATATTACATATAAAGTCATCATATTCTAATTTTGAGGTCATCGCGAATATGAACAGACTATAGATCAAAGAATGGGATACACACACGAATAGAATTGTCTCATGCTCCTGTCCCACAGCAGAAATACAATTTGCTCGGATATCTGTAGCCATATTGAAACCAAAAGTTACACCCTAGAAAATGTCTATATCACAGAAGTACCTAGCTGCTTGTGAACAACATACATAGCATTCAATGGTACATTATTCAACAGCAGAGATTTGCAATTGCAAATGAGTGTTTCTGGTGAATTTCATTGAAGTATTGCGACGTTTAAGAAACAGATCAGGACAAACTGATAACTTGTTTTATTAGTATATAAATATATAAATATATTATGTTCATAATCATCTTATACCCAAAGGTTCCAATTGCTCAATATAAAATCTTTCTTTGTTTTGGAGCTGTTGTTCCTGATGGATATGGTGTGTGCTACAACCCACAAGAAGACCAGCTGTTAATCAGTGTTAGCTCTTATTACAGTAACCGTGAAACTGACAGCATTCTGTTTGCCAACAAACTTAAAGAGAGTTTGATAGAGATGAAAGAAGCTATTTTAGCTGCCAAGATGCCCGATTCTAAACTTTAACACATTTATGAGTTTTTATATAGTTTATTATATAGTGTTAGCAATATATATACATGTAGTAGTTGAGTGTGTGAATTTTTATTTATATGTTATCAACATGTAACAAAGAATACATTATAGTCTAAATTACTTGACTTGTTTGAAAAATGTACTGGCCACCTGGCTTTTCTGACAATGTAACCTCTACGCCATTTGGAAAATTATTAAGTTCCACTAGAGTGAGTGATGAAAATACCTGTTGTCCAGCCACTGGTATTGGATTACCTGCTATCATTGCTGTTTGAATTTCCAAAGATGGTGGAATAAGGTTCACATTCAAAGCGCCGATTGTCTTTCCTTGTCTCTGTATAGTTTTAATGTCAGTTGAGAGTCCAAAATATTCATCTTCTTGAACAATGTACGATGCAGCACCAGATATTGCTGACATAGCAGTTGTAGGGCTAACAGCAATGACACTGAAGTATAGCGTATTGGATTGTTTAAGTTCAACACTTTCTCCCACGGCAATATTTGTTAGACTGACTAATGGGTTGTTGTTGCTAATGCCTTTGTATAGTCCCACATTGATTTCTCTTCCTGACCATCCAGTTGGTGGTTGATTTCTGACCCAGATGCTACTTCCTGATGGTGGAACAGACTCTGTGGTTTTAATAATAAAATGCTAATAACTACTGAATGCATACCTTAATGAAACAGGGCACAGATGCATATAATTATATAGATTAATAAAGGTCAACAATGTGTATGAAAGCAAATTTATATATAGTAACAATAATAAGTTGTTTGTGATAATATTATGGTGACATAATTATTCAAAATATGTGATGTAATTATCAACTGACTTACTATCTTTTAGTGGACTATATTGACTTGTCATCACGGCATTCCAATGAGAACCAGGATTTGCAGTATATGGTCCTGCGGTTATGAGAACACCATATTTGTTTTTATAAAAAACACCAACAGACATCTCTTGAGGATAATCAAAGCTTGCATAAGACTTTTGTGCTACTGGTAAAGTAAGCCATGCATTGTCTAGGTAGAGGCTAGGAAGATCAACTTTTTTTCCAAGTATGACCACAGTTAGGTTTTCTTTGGTATCATTATAAAAGTCTACCTGTATACTGGTGGCCATTGCTATCAGTATGTGCGACTATGATGCAGTTTGTCAGTATGATATTGCACATATATACAGGAAGCTAAAAACAGTCTTTGACAGTGATTAAAATTTATTCAAAATAGTCAAGAAAAACAACTATTATTAATTTCATTGCTAATTAAACTGTCTGTATGTTAAAGTTACATGTAACTAGATTATGGAGGAAGTGATTCACCAGTGAATGCAAGTGATTGAGCAGTGAACACAAGTTGCCCACTGTCAGGCTTCTCTTCCAGTTTGACTTGTATTTTTCCATGTTGATATTGTAATAAATCAATCATTGTTAAATCAGAAATTTCTGCATCAGGGAAAAGAGTGAGATGATCACAAAATTCAACAGTCTCTATTAAAACTGTAGTATGGCCTTTAAGAGACTCGTTCAAAATACGGGAAGCTACGGAAAATGATGGAATCAATGCTGCAAAAAATAATTTATCGGTTGATTTTAGCGTTACGTAGTTGCCAACACGACATTTTTTGCTTAATAATGGTCTTCTGGAATTTTCTCCTTTGTATAATGCAACATCAATGATTTTACCGGTCCATGAAGAATCTTCAGGTTTTTGATTCAAAACAACATAGCCACCATCTGGGACAAATGATGCATCCACTGCAATTGAAGAAAGTGTTAACATAATTTTATATATAATTATATTACATATAATTATATAGCCAACCACATGCAGTGAGATTTTACACATTATATACTGTGCTACCATAACAACCTGATAGAAATTCAGATTGTACAACTGTTAATGAATCATGAAAATTCATGTGCCTAGCATGCTAAACACACACAACAAACAAGCAGCCACAATGGCTTCATTAAACATTAGAGCAGCCACTTTGGCTTAGAAAAGTAATCAGCCACAATGGCTTAGAAAAAATAATAATCAGCCACCATGGCTTAGAAAATAAGCAGCCACAATGGCCACTTAGAATATGAGCAGCCACAATGGCTTAGAAAAATAAGGAAAAATGAAAGAACCAGGAATGGTGGGTTAAAGATCTTTGATGGCTAGCCAACTCTCCCCACTCATCCAGTGTCCATATAATAATAATAATAATAATAAAAATAGTATATTTATATAACAAGTACATAACATAATGCAACTCATAAACACAGAAGAGAAGTATAGAGCTGCCATAAACTTAAGTTGGTCACATGTGCAAGGCCTGAGCTACACCAAGCACCTGCGCTTATAAAAGCAGCTCGCAATCATTGACTACACATATTCCATGCATGCAACACACAAAAGAATTACTGATTAGTACCAATTACCATTTAGAAGAAGCACTGATAAGTACTAATCAATGCCTAGCACGCCTAATAGTCACATTTCTTGTCAAGCCCAGCCTAACATTAACTGGCAAGCAAATAACTTCCTCGATATATTTGCGTACACTACAATTAAATTTAGAGAAAATAGGTGCATGTATTCTATAAAACTTTTAAAAGATAAAACATAGCTTAGTATACCAGAATCCTCGTTGTATTAAACGAGTAGTTAACTTATAATGTCTGTCTGCAAAATCTTCAAAAGAATTGCATATCCAACCAATTCTTATTAATTCACTTCATAAGCAGGTTTAGTGGGAATATTACTGCATAAATGTGGAAAGTTAAGTATAAAGTTGTCTCTTTTATCAAAAATGGTAGTGTGTTCCTGTTTTTTATTGTAATTAAGATATATCTAAATAGGATAGCATATATAGTGGGACTCTCAGTAGTTCTTTTGAGTTCTAACTCAACTACTTGCTCCCTAAAGTTTTCTTTACCTACTCTAATATAAATGTTATCTATCAAGAATTCCAGCATTTCTATGAGTTTATCGATCCTCTTTAATATTTTTGCTACAACTTGATTTAGATCGTATATCTGACCAATATCCTTTACCAAACTTATTTACAACTAGGTATATGCAATTTCTGAGTTAATATCAAGGACCTGTTGTGAATTATTAATTATCCAAAAACAGTTAACACCGGTATTATTATAAATTCCATGGCAATATTCTTCAAAACGAGTAGTAAAACATGTGGTGAGAAGTTTAGATAATGCATTAGTGGTAAATTTACGTGAAGCAGCAATAAATCTCTTTTCATAATGATTTTTGTGTAATTTAGGTAGCAAATAAAAGGATGGCATGTCTTCCATGTTAGGTTCTACCTTGATACTATTCTTGCACATGCGATATTACACATATATATACATACCAACTTGTTCTAGAGTCATTTGTCTATTCTGCTGTGTTGTAGCTATCCATGTAGAACCTGGTTGTGCTTCAAATGGTCCAGAACTAACATGATTTTCGTTATCATTATAGAATGCACCTATTGAATTTTTAAAAGGAAATGTAAACTTGGCATTGCCTCCTTTTGAGGGAATTTTCAGGATTTTCCAGGCCATCCTCATCGTCTCTATAGTAAGTGGAATAGGATAACGACGAGCAAACACCAGTACAATTATGTTATCATCCTTAGTTTCATTGAACACTTGGACTTCAACATCTCTACTAGACACATCATCTGCCATATCGTTTGGATAGAGACTAACGTGCGCGCGCGTGTAGGTAATTAATTATATATACATGCGCGAAATGGAGCGGAAATTCCATCTGCATAAAAGAAACAGTAGACAGTCACTAAACAAGTGAAAATGGCAGGAGTAGACTCTTCAGATAGTAATTGTATTGACATCCAAGTGTCAAACAAAACAGATGAAGTAAAGAGCGTTCTAGTTTTTGGTCGTGACCATCATACTCCTCTGACTCCGGCCATTGTTGATGAAGCTTGGCGAGTAGTACATGTTGGAAGTCAAGGCAAAGCTACCTTTTCGTATCCAGCAAACTCTTCAGTTGGTGCATTTTACACCAGGGAAGATGGAACTGTTGTTAATATTGGACCGTATCCAGCCGAACCTGGAACAACGTGGACTATTTTATTATCTACTCAGTATGATGATGGAACAATGACAAAAGAAGGTATGTTAATTATTTAATAGCTATTAAGAAATCATACATATAATTTTCTTAACAAGGTAAAGCACCTCCAAATACTCATGGAGTATATATGGTTTACAATAAGCCACCTTCAACCTGGTCTGGTCGTAAACTGAATGTTGGTCTATACAAAGACGGAAATGTTCTTATAGCAAAGAGAAACCTTCGCGTAGGTGATTATGTTGAGTTAAAACCAACTAATAAACTATATTTCAGCTGCATGGAAGTGCCATCTCCAACTTGTGATTTTGACATTAATGATGTTTTTGTAAATGCCCAAAGGAGAAGACCAAGTTCTTCAGAACCTAATCAAACAGACTTCTTTGATGCTGAATTCTCCCCTTTGACTCAAATAGATTTAAACCATTATCCTAATGGTGTGGACATAACTTTGCAAGAAAATGAACTGAGTGGACAGTTGAGCTTTATACCTAAACCACACTATAACTAAATTATTATGTTAGAAAATTGTTTACAATCATATGAAAAGAAGTATTATAAAATTATTAATTTGATCAGCAACTAAATTTTATTTACATTCATGATTACCTCAAAATTAGGATGTAGCTAATTAATTTTTGATGTATAATTATTTTAATATTGTATAATTATCATGATTATACTGTAACTCTTTGATAAAACTGCACCCCACCCCTGACAGTGAGGTGTTGTATGAATAGCTACAAATGTGTTATTAAAATCTGTACTTGGACTCATAATAAAATATGAAAACTAAACAGAGCAGAATAATTATATATCACTGAAAATAGTGACATGCAAAAACAAAACGTATGAGACCTTATCCAGTTACTCTTAACTGTCCTTCGTATCATTGATCTACGAGTGAATACATTTACTAAGAGTCACCTCAATGCCAATAGGAAAGTAGCTAAGGTAAAACTCTGTCAATCCAGTTGTAACATCTGGAGATTTGAATACATGCTCAACTCACATATTACACATGGCTCCAAAGTTCAGCTCATACCATTGCTATCATGATCGGTATGTGCGACTATGATCATGCAGGAAGCTTAAAACAGTCTTTGACAGTGATTAATTAAAACAGTCAAAAGAATAATATCTATTATTAATTTTACTGCTAATATATGTTAACGTACACGTAACTAGATTATGGAGGAAGTGATCCACCAGTGATCGCAAGTGATTCGGCAGTGAACACAAGTTTTCCACTGGAAGGATTCTCTTCGAGTTTGACTTGTACACCTCCATGTTGATATTGTAATAAATCAATCATTGTTAAATCAGAAAATTCTGCATCAGGGAAAAGAGTGAGGTGATCACAAAATTCAACAGACTCTATTGAAACCGTCTTACGACCTCTAAGAATATCCTTCACAAAAAAGGAAGCTGTGGAGAATGATGGAATTGCTGCTGCGAAATATAATTTATCAGTTGATGTTAGTGTTACGTAGTTGCCAACACGACATTTTTTGCTTAATAATGGTCTTCTGGAATTTTCTCCTTTGTATAATGCAACATCAATGATTTTACCGGTCCATGAAGAATCTTCAGGTTTTTGATTGAAAACGACATAGCCACCATCTGAGAGAAGTGATGCATCCACTGCAATTGAAGAAAGTGTTAACATATAATTATAATTACATATAGCCATACGTATTTTGACTTTATATACTATGCTACCATGACAACCTGATAGAAATTCAGATTGTATAACTGTTAATAAATCACATCCAATATTACACATATGCATACCAACGTATTCATATAGTGGAGGTTTCTTGAACTTATAATAGTAACACAATAAATTTATGAACATTTCGGCCTGGCCAGAGAAAGCCCTCTAGCCAAAACGTTCTTTTCAAGAATAAATTTATTTTGTTTCTATTAAGTTCAAGAATTAAAAGGCCTCCGCTATGAATACTGAAAACACAATATATTTATGGAACACACCATCTTGTTCTAGAGTAATTTGTCCATTCTGCTGTGTTTTAGCTATCCATGTAGAACCTGGTTCTGCTTCAAATGTTTCAGAACTAACGTGATTTTCTTTATCATAATAGAATGAACATATTGAATTTTTCAAAGGAAACATAAACTTGATATTGCCCTTTGGGGGAATTTTCAGGAGTCTCCAGGCCATCCTCATCGTCTCTGTAGTAAGTGGAATCGGATAACGACGAGCAAACACCAGTACAATTATGTTATCATTCTCAGTTACATTGAATACTTGGACTTCAATATCTCTATACACATAATTATTGCCTTCTGGTAGTTCTGCCATATCGAGACTGCGTGCGCGCGTAGATAGATCTGTAATATATATGCGTGCGGAATTTCGTAAAAGCATACAGTAGATAGTTACTAATGAAATGATACATAGGGGCCAGGGGCCGTGCCCCCTCTCCAATATTTTGACAGGGGGGCCTGGCTCCCCAATATTTTTAGTATATTGTATCTTGCATCATGAAAAGTCTGATGCATCTGATACACACACACCTTTTAACCAACCACAAGATGGTCTGTCAAATAATGCTAAATTTTCATCCTGCTCCAACACCCTCCCCTCGCTGTGGCCTAACAGTAAACAGCTACACAGTACTTTGGCCCCCCCCCAATCATATTCATGTTTATACTCCACTAATATAGTTGAGTAATATAATACAATTATTGTTAGGAGTACAGTTTTGGCAATATTACAGCAAATGTTTGACACAAGTGCACATAATATTATAATGATTAAGGGTCATGAATGTTTAGAAAGGTGTGAAATGACTGTAATGAAATAATTTTGTTTGCAATATTGGTGACATGTTTAAATGATTGCAATAGTAATTGAATCATCAAAATTATAATAATGTAAAAATTTAAATGTAATTCTCTATGTGCGCCATTCATTGTCAAGGTAAAGGCTAAGAAGATCAACTTTTTTTCCAAGTATGACCACAGTTAGGTTTTCTTTGGTATCATTATAAAAGTCTACCTGTATACTGGTGGCCATTGCTATCAGTATGTGCGACTATGATGCAGTTTGTCAGTATGATGTTGCACATATATACAGGAAGCTAAAAACAGTCTTTGACAGTGATTAAAATTTATTTATTAAAATAGTCAAGAAAAACAACTATTATTAATTTCATTGCTAATTAAACTGTCTGTATGTTAAAGTTACATGTAACTAGATTATGGAGGAAGTGATTCACCAGTGAATGCAAGTGATTGAGCAGTGAACACAAGTTGCCCACTGTCAGGCTTCTCTTCAAGTTTGACTTGTATATTTCCATATTGATATTTTAATAAATCAACTGTTGTTAAATCAGAAATTTCTGCGTCAGGGAAAAGAGTGAGATCATCAGAAAATTCAACAGGCTCTATTGAAACAGTATTGTGGTCTTTAATAGCATCTTTCATAAAAAAGGAAGCTGCGGAGAATGATGGAATCACTGCTGCAAAATATAATTTATCGGTTGATGTTAGTGTTACGTAGTTGCCAACACGACATTGTTTGCTTAATAATGGTCTTCTGGAATTTTCTCCTTTGTATAATGCAACATTAATGATTTTACCAGTCCATGAAGAATCTTCTGGTATTTGATTCAAAACAACATAGCCACCATCTGGGACAAGTAATGCATCCACTGCAATTGAAGAAAGTGTTAACATAATTTTATATATAATTATAATTACATCATTATATATAGCCACCCACATGCAGTGAGATTTTACACATTATATACTGTGCTACCATAACAACCTGATAGAAATTCAGATTGTACGACTGTTAATAAATCATGCATATGTGATATTACACATATACATACCAACTTGTTCTAAAGTCATTTGTCCATTCCGCTGTGTTGTAGCTATCCATGTAGAACCTGGTTCTGCTTCAAATGGTCCAGAACTAACATAATTTCCTTTATCATAATAGAATGCACCTATTGACGTTTTCAAAGGAAATGTAAACTTGATATTGCCTTTTGAGGGAATTCTTAGGGCTCTCCAGCTCATCCTCATCGTCTCTGTAGTAAGTGGAATAGGATAACGACGAGCAAACACCAGCACAATTATGTTATCATCCTCAGTTTCATTGAACACTTGGACTTCAATATCTCTACTAGACACATCATCATCTGCCATATCGTTTGGATCGAGACTAACGTGCGCGCGCGTGTAGGTAATTATATAAGCTTAGATCTATGCGCGGAAATTCGATCTGCATAAAAGAAACAAATCATACAGTAGACAGTTACTAAACAAGTGAAAATGGCGGAAATAGATTCTTCAGACAGTAACTGTATTGACATCCAAGTGTCAAACAAAACAGATGAAGTAAAGACCGTTCTAGTTTTTGGTCGTGACCATCATGCTCCTCTGACTCCGGCCATTGTTGATGAAGCTTGGCGAGTAGTACATGTTGGAAGTCAAGGCAAAGCTACCTTTTCGTATCCAGCAAACTCTTCAGTTGGTGCATTTTACACCAGGGAAGATGGAACTGTTGTTAATATTGGACCGTATCCAGCCGAACCTGGAACAACGTGGACTATTTTATTATCTACTCAGTATGATGATGGAACAATGACAAAAGAAGGTATGTTAATTATTTAATAGCTATTAAGAAATCATACATATAATTTTCTTAACAAGGTAAAGCACCTCCAAATGCTCATGGAGTATATATGGTTTACAATAAGCCATCTTCAGCCTGGTCTGGTCGTAAACTGAATGTTGGTCTATACAAAGACGGAAATGTTCTTATAGCAAAGAGAAACCTTCGCGTAGGTGATTATGTTGAGTTAAAACCAACTAATAAACTATATTTCTGTTGCATGGAAGTGCCATCTCCAACTTGTGATTTTGACATTAATGATGTTTTTGTAAATGCCCAAAGGAGAAGACCAAATTCTTCAGAAACTAATCAAACAGACTTCTTTGATGCTGAATTCTCCCCTTTGACTCAAATAGATTTAAACCATTATCCTAATGGTGTGGACATAACTTTGCAAGAAAATGAACTGAGTGGACAGTTGAGCTTTATACCTAAACCACACTATAACTAAATTATTATGTTAGAAATTGTTATTACATATAATTATACCAAGTATTATAAAATTAACAAGTCCGCTTACATTCACGATTACTTCAAAATTAGGATACGATGACTTTATAATTGGGTATTATAGCGTATAGTTTAATGTTTTAAACAATAAATTGAAATGTGACATACACAAAAATGAACAGGGAGGATAATTACATGAAAATGATGAATGTAAAAAGAAAGATTGTTGGTCTTTCCAAAATATAGTTATGAACATTTGTCTAAGGTCAAGGTGAACATGAATGACCTTTAGTATAACTATTACTAGTTAATTTGTAAGTTGTGACTATCTGTATGGCAAGAAGTGCATATAGTTTGGTTGTATACACACATCAAAACCACACTTCACTTCTAATAGTTCGTCTATGGAAGTGTTGTACGAATAGTAAAATCTATGCCCTTATATTAATACCTTGACACATTTCTAAATTTTATTAAATGGAGCAGGAATATATAACTGAAAAAAAGTGACATAAATAACAAAACTTATGAAATTTTATCTAGTTACTCATAACTGTCCTTCATATCATTGATTCACCAGTGAATATATATTGTCCACCACCTGGTTGTTGACTAAGAGTCACCTCAATGCCATTAGGAAAGTTGCTGAGGTCAAACTCTGTCAATCCAGTTGTAATATCTAAAGACTCAAATACATGCCCAACTCGCACATTGTGTACCACTGCAAAGTACAATTTAGGCTGCAAAACAAAATCAATCTGGTTACCAACACGAACTTTTTTTTCAATTAAGAACAAACGCCCTTCCTTGTAGACTCCGATATCAAACATACGACCACTCCAGGCAAATGGGGGAACATTCTTGACAACAACAGCATTATTAGGATTTGTTCTGACTCCAGTCTCTGAAATACAAATATTATAATTATTTATCAATATGAAATTGGCTGTATCACTCACTTTCTTTAAGGACAGCAGTATCATGAAGACTTTCTTGAGTGATCTCCCAAGTTGAACCAAGATTAGCTGGAAAAGGTCCAGCAGTGATTTCCTGACCTTGTACTTTATATGTTGCTCCAACAGCTAATGTCTCTGGATATGTGAATGATACACTTGTTTGCGCCTTCAGTACCTGCCAAGCTATATAGACACCTCGAGGTGTATTGGTGCTGAAATTCTTTGCAAATATGCACACTTGAAATTCAGTATCATTAGTAGCATTAATATATTTGACAGGAATGCTAGAGTCACTCATCTTTTAATAATTTTTACTAGCAAACAAAGTGGCAAGAACAGTTCCAATGGTGCTTTACTTATAATAACTGTACAAAAATAACAGGTTTCAATGTAATTCAATGTATGACACTGTAACATTCATTGTATGACACTGTAATATTCACTTACTACAAGTGTAAGCCACCAAATTATGACAGGTTTCATTTTTGGCACTTTACATTAATAGTTAAAAAGCACACATTTTTATTGGGCATTATAAATTTCATAAAAAAGATCACTCCATCAAAGTCACATGTGCATTTACAAGATGAAAATGCTTGCTAGAAGCAATGCCCCATTAAACATGATGATTCATTCTATGGCAGTAACATCACAAGTCCAATTGTAGTTATTCATTTGTCCAACCAGTTCACAAGTCAATTTGAGGATATTTTATAGACTACAATTAATAAGTAATGAACACATATATATGTTTGGCATAGTAATTAAACCTGATTGAAAACTATACATACTATATATATATATGTAATTATATATAGTGCTGTATTATGATAATTACGCAGAATTAGTAACAAAGGAAAACTGAAAATTTTGGGAATCAGAGTAGAGATTGAACCCCTAGTCAAGTACTCTTACTATCTGAGCCACCTTTTTTTCCTTTTTTTCTATTTCTCTCATGCCTGCATATCATAATAATGTCTTTCATAAGCCTTATGCACTCAACCTGGCATGTTATAGTATTGTAGTCAGTAACAACCCTACATAAGAAGTATTGCTGACTACAATACTAAAGAATAACATTTTTAAAAATCGAACAGTATGTAGGGATATCAAAACCGAGCACAGGAACATGGTACCTCAGCAACAAAATTAAACTAACCACTTCCACATAGCAACCCTACATAAGTATGTATATATAGCTAGAGCAAAAGTAAAATACAAAGAGCATTACTGCAAATCATTTTGTTTGTAATGTTGTTTCATAATAACTACAGCATAATTATAATTATGCAAATATCAAAAAAAAATGAAAGTTCAGATATCAAGTTATAATTATAATGAATGTTCTAAGATTTACAATTCTGTTACTAGTCTAAGAAGATTACATTAACAGTTTGAATTCTTGAGTTCTTTATATCATGGATTGACCAGAGAATGAGTATCGTCCACCACCTGGTTGCTCATTAAGAGTCACCTCAATGCCATTAGGATAGCTGCTGAGGTCAAATTCGGACAATGAACTGGTTATCTCCAGAGAGGTGAAGACATCTCCAACTTTCATGTTGCGTACCACTCCAAAGAACAACTTTGGTTGCAACATGAAATCAATCTGATTACCAACGTGGACATCAGGTTGGGTGACCAAAAGTCGTCCTTCCTTGTAGACTCCAACATCAAACATACGTCCACTCCAGGCAGCTGGAGGAACATTCTTGATGACAATAGTGTTGTTAGGGTTTTTAGGAACACCACTTTCTGTTGTAAAATAATAAAAATATAAACAGAATTATAAATTATGTAATCACACTCACTTTGTTTAAGAACAGCAGTATCAGTTGCACTCTCTTGTGTAATTTCCCAAGTTGATCCTAACTTAGCTGGAAAAGGACCAGCAGTAATATATTGACCACCTGATTTATAAGTAGCACCAACAGACATTGTGACAGGGTAAACAAACTGAACACTAGTTTGTCCTCTCAGAACCTGCCAAGCTGCATAGTAGGTCTTAGGTGTATTGGTGCTGAAATTCTTAGTGAAGACCACCACCTCAAAGTCTGTGTTTGTAGTGGCATTGATGTACTTGATGGGAATATCAGTAGTCATCTTGGTTTCTTTATGGAATGGAGATTTGAGCTAATCAGTTTTGAAAGTTGAAATGTATTTTCAGACAACAAGCTTGTCTCTTATATACACAACTGTACTCTTGTATGTACATTACTGTCATTATGTTGTAGACAGTGCCTAACAGTGTATGAAGAGTGCACTACAGTGTCTGTCAGCTAGTCACTAATTTATTTGTTAAAAAAATCTGTTCAGCTTACCCATGTATATTTTAAATCGACAGTATAATAATGAAAGTTTTTTTACAGAATGCAATTTGAATGTATGTATTGAAATTGTACTTAATTGTGATCATATGATACATAAAGATACATATATGCATTTAAATGGTCATATATACACAGTATATACATTATCCATAATGGATTTCTCTATAAAAGAACTTTTGAGGGCTTTCTTTCACTAGCTGAAGAAGTGCTTGGGCCGAAACATTCATTTATAAAGAATACTTTATTGTGTTAATATAATTATATTCAAAGACAAACCGTTATGAATACTGAAAACACAAGACAATAAGGAACCCTTATGGAATTTGTTTATACATTCTCTGCAAAGCAATACACGCACATTTGAGTGGGTTTTCACAGGCCACATTTGTACAGTAATGATGACTGAGCACTGATGGACTATCACTGCTAAGAATGGGGGTTGCAAGTATGGTCCTTAAATAGTGACACAGTTGTGTTCTTTTTGTGTGTGTACATACTTATTTAACATTTGTATTTATATTACGATAATTAATACCTCCATGCTCATCATAACCTTATTAGCTAACAAAATAATGCTTTGGATGGGAGTAACTGAGTTTGGCTTTTAACATAAATTGTTAGTGTCTTAACTTTGAGTTAGTGTAACTTCCTTCCTTTTAAAGTTTTCCCTCTGTTTCAGTAGCTGCATGCTAGAATATTCAATATCTACTAAGAAATAATGTTTTTAAACTGTATCTCTGTATCAATTTGATATTATTATCAATTAAAATACAATACCATATTGTTCAATTATACAATTCATAATCTATTGTAAACTGTTAATAGTACTTAATTTGGAGTTCTTTAATCCATGGATTGACCAGAGAAAGAGTATTGTCCACCACCTGGTTTTTCATTAAGAATCACCTCAAGCCCATTAGGAAAGTTGCTGAGGTCAAATTCGGTCAACGAACTGGTTATCTCCAGAGAGGTGAAGGTTTCTCCAACTTTCATGTTGCGTACCACTCCAAAGAACAATCTTGGTTGCAACATGAAATCAATCTGGTTACCAATGTGGACATCAGGTTGAATGACCAAAAGTCGTCCTTCCTTGTAGACTCCAACATCAAACATACGTCCACTCCAGGCAGCTGGAGGAACATTCTTGATGACAATAGTGTTGTTAGGGTTTGCAGGAACACCACTCTCTGCATGTTGTATGTAAATAATAAAATATTATAAATTATGTAATCACACTTACTTTGTTTAAGAACAGCAGTATCAGTTGCACTCTCTTGTGTAATTTCCCAAGTTGATCCTAACTTAGCTGGAAAAGGACCAGCAGTGATCAACTGACCACCTGATTTATAAGTAGCACCAACAGACATTGTGACGGGGTAAACAAACTGAACACTAGTCTGTCCTCTCAGAACCTGCCAAGCTGCATAGTAGGTCTTAGGTGTATTGGTGCTGAAATTCTTAGTGAAGACCACCACCTCAAAGTCTGTGTTTGTAGTGGCATTGATGTACTTGATGGGAATATCAGTAGTCATCTTGGTTTCTTTATAGAATGAAGATTTGAGCTAATCAGTTTTGAAAGTTGAAATGTATTTTCAGACAACAAACTTGTCTCTTATATACACAACTGTACTCTTGTATGTACGTTACTGTCATTAGGTTGTAGACAGTGCCTAACAGTGTATGAAGAGTGCACTACAGTGTCTGTCAGCTAGTCACTAATTTTTTTTTAAAATCTGTTCAGCTTACCCATGTATATTTTAAATAGACAGTATTATGTAAAAGTCTTCCTGGAGAATGTAATTTGAAACTATGTATTTGATTGTGAACATATCATACATAAGAGAAAATGTTGTAATGCTTGAGTATATATATATGCATTTAAATGGTCATACACATTATATACATTAGCCTGAAGGTGGTACTAGGGAGTGGGCGGATGCGACTCCAATCACTTTCAAAATACAATATAATATAATATGAGTAAAATTGGATGTAATACTAACCTTCATATCTTCTAATCACCTTTATACCGCCCTGGAATTGATGAAACATATATAAATCTCCATTTTTTCATTTGCAAGAACTACAAAACCACGAAAGCCACGCCCACCATACATGGCGTGCACCAAGTACAATGTATTTTGAGAAAATGTGCTGTTTTCTGCAAATTCATTTTACTTTTATAGTTACAAGAGGCTGAAGAAAGCTGAATTCTGTAGCTTTTCAGTGAAACCATAAAATCTACCTTTCTAGGCACTTCAAACTCCGATCTTTCTCAGAGAGCAACTACAGTTACCCTGCCAGGGTTTCCCACCCACCGCCCCTTCCACCACCCGAAATCAGTGAAAACATTTAGGCCCAATAATTATACCCCTGGGTGGGTGTGGCTTCCAAAAGATACAGAATTGAACCAGATTGTATGCAGCAAGAAGCTGGCAAGACTAGAAGTTTCAACTACCCCTCCCCCTAGTACAACCTGAAAAGTGCATCTGACCGAGACATTATTTTATGTATAAAGAATACTTTATTGTGTTATTTCTTCATATAAGAAGTCACAAAATAATATTATATTCATATAATATAAACAGTATGTTAGAGGTATTGGGTTATATCAGGATGCATATGCTTTGTTCTTACTCAAGCATGAAATTATTGTATTCTGTGGTTTGTATAAGCTATTTTGAATGTGCTACAATCCCTTATACCTGAAAACACAACACAATAAGGAACCTTAATAAGCTTTATGGAATTAGTATATACATTCTCTGCAAAGCAATAGATGCACATATGAGTGAGTAACGGCCACATTTGTGGAACAAAAAAGATTTATACAGTAATGATGACTGAGCATTGATGGATATTACACTGTCACAGCTAATAACGGGGGTTGCAAGTATGGTTTGTCACAATTGTGTTCTTTTTGTGTGTGTGTGATCATACTTGTACATATACTTATTTTATTATAATTAATACCTCCATGCTCATCATAACCTTATTACTTAAAGACACTTAAAAGCCAAACTCAGTTACTCCCATCCAAATAACGCTTTGGATGGGAGTAACTGAGTTTGGCTTTTAAGTGTCTTAAATTTGTGAAACTCTCTTGTGTTTAACGTTTTCCGTCTTTTTCAGCTGTTAGAGTACAATATATTCAGCAGATAGCATACATTTTTATACTAGAATATTGACTAAGAAAATAACAACTTTGTTTCTAAACTGTATATAGTACCACTGTATCAATTTTATTAATAATTAAAGTAGAGATATCAATACAATATCATAATCTATTGTAAACTTTTAATAGTTCTCAATTGGAGTTCTTTAATCCATGGATTGACCAGAGAAAGAGTATTGTCCACCACCTGGTTTTTCATTAAGAATCACCTCAAGCCCATTAGGAAAGTTGCTAAGATCAAATTCGGTCAACGAACTGGTTATCTCCAGAGAGGTGAAGGTTTCTCCAACTTTCATGTTACGTACCACTCCAAAGAACAATCTTGGTTGCAACATGAAATCAATCTGGTTACCAACATGGACATCAGGTTGAATGACCAAAAGTCGTCCTTCCTTGTAGACTCCAACATCAAACATACGTCCACTCCAGGCAGCTGGAGGAACATTCTTGATGACAATAGTGTTGTTAGGGTTTGCAGGAGCACCACTCTCTGCATGTTGTATGTAAATAATAAAATATTATAAATTATGTAATCACACTTACTTTGTTTAAGAACAGCAGTATCAGTTGCACTCTCTTGTGTAATTTCCCAAGTTGATCCTAACTTAGCTGGAAAAGGACCAGCAGTGATTAGCTGACCACCTGATTTATAAGTAGCACCAACAGACATTGAGACAGGGTAAACAAACTGAACACTAGTCTGTCCTCTCAGAACCTGCCAAGCTGCATAGTAGGTCTTAGGTGTATTGGTGCTGAAATTCTTAGTGAAGACCACCACCTCAAAGTCTGTGTTTGTAGTGGCATTGATGTACTTGATGGGAATATCAGTAGTCATCTTGGTTTCTTTATGGATTGGAGATTTGAGCTAATCAGTTTTGAAAGTTGAAATGTATTTTCAGACAACAAGCTTGTCTCTTATATACACAACTGTACTCTTGTATGTACATTACTGTCATTAGGTTGTAGACAGTGCCTAACAGTGTATGAAGAGTGCACTACAGTGTCTGTCAGCTAGTCACTAATTTATTTATTTTTTTAATCTGTTTGGCTTACCCATGTATATTTTAAATAGACAGTATTATGTAAAAGTCTTCCTGGAGAATGTAATTTGAAACTATGTATTTGAATTGTATTAATTGTGAACATATCATACATAAGAGAAAATGTAGTATTGCTTGAGTATAATATATATGCATTTAAATATTCATACACATTATATACATTAGCCATAACTGAAAAGTGCATCTGACCGAGACATTATTTTATGTATAAAGAATACTTTATTGTGTTATTTCTTCATATAAGAAGTCACAAAATAATATTATATTCATATGATATAAACAGTATGTTAGAGGTATTGGGTTATATCAGGATGTTTTGTTCTTACTCAAGCATGAAATTATTGTATTCTGTGGTTTGTATAAGCTATTTTGAATGTGCTACAATCCGAAAACACAACACAATAGGAACCTTTATGGAATTAGTATATATATTCTCTGCAAAGCAATAGATGCACATTTGAGTGAGTACTAGCCACATTTGTGGAACAAAAAAGATTTGTACAGTAATGATGACTGAGCATTGATGGATATTACACTGTCACAGCTAATAACGGGGCTTGCAAGTATGGTTTGTCACAACTGTGTTCTTTTTGTGTGTGTGTGATCATACTTGTACATACTTATTTTATTATAATTAATACCTCCATGCTCATCATAACCTTATTACTTAAAGACACTTAAAAGCCAAACTCAGTTACTCCCATCCAAATAACGCTTTGGATGGGAGTAACTGAGTTTGGCTTTTAAGTGTCTTAAATTTGTGAAACTCTCTTGTGTTTAACGTTTTCCGTCTTTTTCAGCTGTTAGAGTACAATATATTCAGCAGATAGCATACATTTTTATACTAAAATATTGACTAAGAAAATAACAACTTTGTTTCTAAACTGTATCAATTCAATTATTAATTAAAATAGAGATAACAATATACAATATTATACAATTCATAATCTATTGTAAACTGTTAATAGTTCTTAATTTGGAGTTCTTTAAACCATGGATTGACCAGAGAAAGAGTATTGTCCACCACCTGGTTTTTCATTAAGAATCACCTCAATGCCATTAGGAAAGTTGCTGAGGTCAAATTCGGTCAATGAACTGGTTATCTCCAGAGAGGTGAAGGTTTCTCCAACTTTCATGTTGCGTACCACTCCAAAGAACAACTTCGGTTGCAACATGAAATCAATCTGGTTACCAATGTGGACATCAGGTTGAATGACCAAAAGTCGTCCTTCCTTGTAGACTCCAACATCAAACATACGTCCACTCCAGGCAGCTGGAGGAACATTCTTGATGACAATAGTGTTGTTAGGGTTTGCAGGAACACCACTCTCTGCATGTTGTATGTAAATAATAAAATATTATAAATTATGTAATCAAACTTACTTTGTTTAAGAACAGCAGTATCAGTTGCACTCTCTTGTGTAATTTCCCAAGTTGATCCTAACTTAGCTGGAAAAGGACCAGCAGTGATTAGCTGACCACCTGATTTATAAGTAGCACCAACAGACATTGAGACAGGGTAAACAAACTGAACACTAGTCTGTCCTCTCAGAACCTGCCAAGCTGCATAGTAGGTCTTAGGTGTATTGGTGCTGAAATTCTTAGTGAAGACCACCACCTCAAAATCTGTGTTTGTAGTGGCATTGATGTACTTGATGGGAACATCAGTAGTCATCTTGGTTTCTTTATGGAATGGAGATTTGAGCTAATCAGTTTTGAAAGTTCAAGTATTGAGTGAACTGTAACAGATGTGACTGACTCTTCTTTATAAATGATTCTTGCATGTTAACTATACACTGTGCTTCAACAGTGACACTTTCAGTGCCAGCACTAAATTAGCAACTAATTAGTGTACTAAAAATGTATATATAATTATTATTACAGATGTCACTATATCAAACTGTAAACTACATGCTTGAGCAGTGATACTTACGGTGTCCGCACTAAATTAGCACAGAGTAGTACACAACAATGTTTACTCAACACAAAAATAATTATAATAATAATTTTATATTAATGATGCTGCACTTTGCTTCTCATTATTCCATACAATCTCCACACTGCAAATCCAACCAGTGGAAATATGCCAGAAATATCAAGGGTTGTGTTTTCAACAGTCTCTGATAGTTGATGAAGAGCTAGACACAAGAAATACTATAATATTAACTACCATTCTTTATGGTGCACTAAGCATTTTAATATGGTGCAAGGGTATGGTTTAATAAAAATGAAGATTAGATAATACATGAATGAAGGGAGGCATTATTTATAATTGAGACCTTTATTGGTCCACACTTAATGCTCTGTAAAAAATGTCATAAAAGCATATCATTTGGCGTTTCTGGTGGGTTTGGTCACATTTTCACAAATAGCTGTGTATAAGTGTACATTCATTAGACAAGTATATGATAATTTGATTGGTACAATTGTCACATGATATGTAGTAAATCATATTAAACTGTGCATGTAACTTTGAGAATATCAGATATATACCGTATTTTAACAAAACATGAATGAACCTGTAATAGGAATGGGATGGTTTTGTTCAGTAAGCACTATCTCCATACATCTCAACACTGCTCCAAAACTGTTAATCATGTTAATGTCCAAAAGAATTATGTCTATAGGAAGTGTAAAATGAAAGAAGAGCAGAACAGATAATCATAAATTGTGTTTTATGTATGCAAGAATTATACCTGCCATAGTTTTCTCAAATTCTTGAATTTGTTGACAAATATAATCCACCATTATTACTATGGTCTTAGAATGAAGTTCCTCAAGCAATGACAACTTACTTATCAATATTTGGAGAGTGAGAAGGGATTCCTTTTCGGAATTAAAGTAGTCTTTTACATATTGTGCAGCAATCAAATGTAAACTAATAATATTTGTCAAGTGAATTATATATATATATATATATCCTGATATGTTGAAACCTCACAGACAGACGACCATCAGTACTTCACAATTAGTACTTAGCATTGTTACAAACCACTTGTATAGTTTTACTCCTGATGGAGTAATGTTTCCTGACGAGGTTCTGATGGCATTCAGTACCACTCGTGCAGTATATAGAGGATTGTGAAGTGCTGATGGTTGTCTGGTTGTCGTAGCTCAGTGGAGAGGGCACTGGTGGCTAAACTCAGTGGCCCTGGGTTTGATTCCTAGTGACTACCAGGACTTTCCTCCATATTCATAGAATTTAGTGTTTAAAAATGGTGATATTTAAGCACTTGTGTAGCTTTTACTGCCACAGTGTGTAGTACACTGCAGTGCATGCTAGAGTTATATATAATTATGTACATTATACATACATCATAATGCAATCATAGCCATAAACTTACAGTGTGTGTACTAACACTATCATCACACAGTTTGGACATACAAGCGCTGTGCAGAGATCTACATGATTCTAGAATATCCACTACATAATGACACATCCATTCCGATTTTAGAATCACTAGAATTAAACTAGATGTTATTATGAGATGTGACAATGCTGAGTTGATGTTCACCTAGCATTGAATCCATAGCAGATGTCAACATCTCACTCGAGAGTGGAAGATTAAGATAATCAGACAATATGATCTCGGTGATGCCTATAGTCATTAGTAATTATTATCAGTATTAATAATATTCAGATATTCATAATATCATTTTGGCTTTAGTGCCTTTAGAAGCTAAAAGCCTTAGTTGTATTCCTTTATGGAATGGTAATGTCATGTTAGTATAACAGTATCTCTTTACAGTTTAATGTTGCTTTAGTTAATTTAAGAAAGGTATTGTAAGTTATATTTAAATGTTAGGTCTAACTCGAGTACTTATGGAATTTCCTAAAACTAACCATTCAATGCAAAAATTATTGAGTCCTTTACAGTAATAAGTATATCCGAAGAGAGATTGACAGGTTGTGGAGTCAATTTCAAAATAGATACTAGAAAATAGGTATAATTATTGAGAATCCATAGTAATAAATATTGATTTTATATTTTGCACTTACCGTATTTAATGAATTTTATATGTGTTTGTAATGAGGGATCTGTTTTGTGATATGTTGAATGAATATCTATTTCGCTTTGTTCTAATGTGGGTATGTATGTACGTATATATGTATGTATGTATGTATATATATATGTATGTATGTATGTATGTATATATGTATGTATGTATGTATGTATGTATGTATGTATATATATATACATGTAAGTATGTATGTATGTATGTATGTATGTACGTATGCATGCACTTGTACTACAGTAAATATCTGATGACAACTCCATACTGTGACCATAGCCTAGAGAAAAGGCATAAACAACATCACTATTGTCGTCTTTACATTACCTGTCAATTTATAGTGAACAAACTCTTGTTTTAACATTAATAGTTCATGACTCAGCTGGTCTGCCTGAAATACAGATATATATATATATATATATATATATATACATGAACACAATCATGTTGTAACCACAAGCTTATAGTTATTATACATATATAATTATTATAATAGGGTGTAATTATATACTGGCCCTTTGTTTCTAATATAGATATACATACACAACACAATCATGTTGTAACCACAAACGTATAGTTATATAATTATTATAATAGGGTGTAATTATATACCAGCCTTTTGTTTCCAATTAGTTTGCGTTTGTGTGAACTGCAGAGACAATTTTCTTGTGAATTCCCTTGCCGTAATTCCCTTGGGTTTTTGACGGATAATAACTATTGCCTGTGAAAATGAATTAACAATCACATGATTCCGTAATCCAGTTTAGGAGATGCATTTCAACCACCCTCCCAAGAGGATGCTTCCATTCTATGTAATTACTAGATATATAACCATCTTTTGTGTTATGAAACTGCAAATCTCATGCAAGGTAGACTTTCTCACCAAAGCAACTTTCATCATTTTGACATGATGAGTGTTAAAGAGTGGCCATGATGCCTCATCAGCCATCATAAGATTTTTAACCAGCTGATCAATGCTT
>OX345639.1:757500-812500 GCA_947044365.1 Petrosia ficiformis
ATCACTATTATCACCAGTATCACTATTATCACCAGTATCACTAATATCACTATCACTTTTTCTATTCTAATAGACAAGGGTCTATTAAGTGATTTGAAAAAACAAAGTGAAAAATTCGAAGAAGATCAGAAGATGAGAGATGATGTAAGACGTTATAATAATTACACATCTATTGATCTATTTATCTTATAGTTAATGGTTCAATACAAGAAACAATACGAAAAAGCAAAAACCACATCTCTAAGGTTGTGTGTGTGTGTATTAGTGTTGTACTATAGGACAATATGAACTTGAGAACATGATATCTAACTAGACTAGACCATGTCTGTCTGTCTATCTGTCTGTCTGTTTGTCTGTCTATCAGTCTGTCTGTCCATCAGTCTGTCATCTGTCTGTCTATCAGTCTGTTGTCTGTCTGTCTGTCTATCAATCTGTCTGTCTATCAGTCTGTCTGTCTATCAGTCTGTCATCAGTCTGTCTGTCGTCTGTCTGTCTGTCTATGAAATTACATGGTATATAATTTCATTGTTTTAGACGCAGCAAGTCGAAGAATAGAAATCCTCCTCATCAAGATTACAGTCCTCGTCATATGATGCCTAATTCTCTGGCTTATTCTGTTCCCTCATCAACTACATACCCTCAAAATTTAGGAGATTCACACTCTAGTCTTCCATCAGGTGAGAGAAATGATAACTCACAGAGATCATAGCCTAAGAAACTTTAAAAATTATTTTTTATAGTTCCCCTCGAATTGAGTGACCCTTTGACCTCTTCCAATGATACCACACCACCTCATCGTCAACGACGTCTTCCCAATATACGATCTCTGAAAACAGAGATGAAACATCCTCGAGGTAAATATGTCACTAGCTGGAAATTAGATGTAGAATCAATTTGCAACTAATATATCATAATAAAAATGGCGGAAGAGTTAATAATGAAATGATTTTTTTCCTTCTGTATAGGAAATATGGAAGATATTCCACTACATGTAAGCATAGTTTGTATCTATCTATCTGTCCACCTATCTATCTATCTATTCATCTATCTAAATGTATTCATCCATCCATTCATCCACTCATCCAGCCATTCTACATACATCCATCCATCTAACCATTCATCCACTCATCCATCCATTCGTTTATTCATCCATCCACTCATCCATCTTTCCATTTGTCTACTCATCTATACATTCTCATTCATTCATCCATCCATGCATCCATCTATCACTCATCCATCTATTCATTCATCCATCCATCTATTTTAATCATCCACTCATACATCCATTCATTCATCCATCCACTCATCCATCTATTAAATCGTCCACTCATCCATTCATTCATCCATCTACTCATCCATCTATTAAATCGTCCACTCATCCATTCATTCATCCATCTACTCATCCATCTATTAAATCGTCCACTCATCCATTCATTCATTCATCCATCCACTCATACATCTATTAAATTGCCCATTCATCCATTCATCCATTCATCTACTCATCCATCTATTAAATCGTCCACTCATTCATTCATTCATTCATACACTCATCCATCTATTAAATCGCCCATTCATCCATTCATCTACTCATCCATCTATTAAATAGTCCATTCATCCATTCATTCATGTACATTTATAAATCATGTATTAATTTTGTATCACTATTCTTTCCATTTCTGTTATCAATCTTTGCATCTTCTTTATTTCAGGTTCCATTGGATGCAGACTCTGATCTTCTCTCACTTCAACAAGAGCTATTTAATGTTGGACCAGACATTTTAGCCCCAGCAGTGGCAGAGTTAGAAATGCTTAAGAAAGAACAAGAAGAGAGAAAAGTAGAGTTTGCAGATCTTCAAATGAAAGCTGAGGCATATCTTGAAGAAAAAGAAAAACTCGAGAGGTATGAATAGAAGTAGTCATCCATTTTTCATTTATTCGTTCATCTATTAATCTATCCATCCATTTACCCATCTATTGATCCGTCTATCCATACATTAATTCATCCATTGATCTAGCCATCCAATGATCCATCTATCCATCTATATCCATCCATACATTCATTCATACATTCATCCATTCATTCACCCACCAATTCATCAATCCACCCATTCATTCATTCATACATTCATCCATTCATTCACCCACCAATTCATCAATCCACCCATTCGATCATTCATTCATTCATCCATTCATTCACCCACCAATTCATCAATCCACCCATTCATTCATTCATACATTCATCCATTCATTCACCCACCAATTCATCAATCCACCCATTCATTCATTCATACATTCATCCATTCATTCACCCACCAATTCATCAATCCACCCATTCATTCATTCATACATTCATCCATTCATTCACCCACCAATTCATCAATCCACCCATTCATTCATTCATACATTCATCCATTCATTCACCCACCAATTCATCAATCCACCCATTCATTCATTCATACATTCATCCATTCATTCACCCACCAATTCATCAATCCACCCATTCATTCATTCATTCATTCATCCATTCATTCACCCACCAATTCATCAATCCATCCATTCATTCATTCATACATTCATCCATTCATTCACTCTAGTGACAATGCACAATTAGATGTTGAAGTTGAACAGCTCAAAATGATAATAGATGAACTCCAAATAGAATTATCAATGTAAGCTCTTGTTTGTAAAATATTCAGTTATTTATATTTGATATTCACAGGCTAAGACAAGAGAGAGATGAAATATTAGAATCCTATCTTGACCAAGTCAGTTCACAATATATAATGCATATTTTCATATTATAAAATAAGATATTAGTTATATTAATTTTCCTATGTACAGTAACCACATACTGTCTTCTCTATTTGCATTTAATTATGTAATTAATTAATTTATTCCCATAAAATAATTATACCTCCTTTCATATCTGTAATTAGCATTCTATATTTGTATCCTTTCTCACTGTCTCTCTCTCTCTCTGTTCTTTGTGTCTGTCGGTTTTGTTCATCTGTCTATCTGTTTGTCTGTCTGTACTCACACTCAAGCCTTTTGATGTTTACTGTGTAACAAAGAAAGAACTCCATGAAGTGTTGAAGAAGCTACACACCACTCAGTTAGAAATGCAGAAACAATCAGAAGAGAAGCAAAGGTTGGTTTATATATATGTATTTACTATAGATCTATCTATCAGTCTTATAGTCTAGAAATACAGCTGGCTAAACGTCGTAAGAAAAGTTCATGGAAAAGGTACACTTGTAATTAAGAATTACAATTTAAGTAATTTAGAATTTATTATAGAGTTAAAATTAATTTTCATTGTAAATATGTTTTTCTATTAATGGTGTATTAGGTTTGCCACACGTCTTCGTAATATGTTTCACAGACAAAGTGTTGTACCTGTAGAATCTGATCATAATGAATATATAGAGAATATAACAAGGTAGTATGTGTATATATATATGTATGTATGCATGTATATATGTATGTGTGTGTGTATGTATGTATGTATGTATGTATGTTTATATGTATGTATATATGTATGTATGCATGTGTTTATGTATGTATATAGGTATGTATAATTGTATATATCAAATATCTTAGTCTCCAGATTCCACCTGAAGAAACCTTTTCTCCAAAGAAACCTGAAGAGATACTTGCAATGGATAACTTCCACCATTCAAAAGGTTGGATGGTGAATGACAAGGAACAGCCAACTAAAGAGAGTCTCCCTTCTCTCTACTGTCAGGTGACTCTTAAGGAATATCATGTGACTGAACGGGTGAGTGTTTGATTAAGTGGCTATTGGACTATGCCAGGTGATGGATATGATCTTTCTTGTACCAATAGATCAATTGTATGGTGCTAGGCAGAGTGTACCATTCAACTGAGCCATTACTAACATCTAAGAGGAAATCTACAATACTTCCTCTAGCAGGTGAGTTGAGACTATATTAGGGTGGAGTCTCATAGTATAACAAAACATTGAGATTGGAATTTAGTTGCTCGAAATTATAACCATGGTGATTTTTGTAAAAATTATTTTATTTCTACAGAATTTATATTTAGTATTATAATTTTAATCTACTCATTTTAGTTAAATTATTTGTTATACATTCTCATTTCTTGTTATGTCTTAAATCTCCAGCTCGTACCTCCAGAGGGAGACTGTGTGCTGAAGTTTGGGTGGCATCAAATGAAGGACCAACTTGTTTTCTGGAGATTATTGATGTTCTAGCTAAGGTACACTGATTACAATACAATAACACTTTATGTCTCGAAAAAAGGTTTTACAATCACTATAACCATAGGTATAATCTCCATTTTGCAATTAAATATTTGAAATAGCTTTCAAACGTGTGCATGTATGTATGTATGTACATGTATGTATGTATGTATGTACATGTATGTATGTATGTATGTATGCATGCATGTATGTATGTATGTATCTATGTATGTATGTTGTGTGTATGTATGTATGTACACATGTATGTATGTATGTATGTATGTATGTATGTATGTATGTATGTATGTATGTCTTATGATACATGTACTATAAGATTCTATTTAATGCCAATTTTATGTTCCTTTTAGAGGATAGTTGATAGATTCTTAGTACGAGGGGATTGTGTTACATGTATGGCATCTGTTCCTGGAACACTATCCACTTTAAAACCACACCTACTATCTTCAAGTTGTAGCAAATCAAAATCAACAGCAAAGAAAACCAACAACACTGATTTGTTTAATTCTTTCAATCTCTCAAGTGACGGAAGTGAAGAAGTTGAAAAAACGGGTACCAGAGGAAAAAATGATTCAAGTTTGGGTTCTTTTGCTTTAAAAAACTACTATCGTTCTAGAATTAACGGAACTAAACCAACAGTCCCGGAAGATAAAGTGTATGATCAAAAATCACAAGAAAGGAGTGAAGACAGGTCTCCAAATAATCTATTTGAAACTAGTAGTGATGATGATGAGTCTTCGTTTCAGTTGGGAATGAAAAACGACCATTTTAGTCTATCTAATACCGAGCCCGATAGTCTAGCCAAGGAAATTATGTCTGTTGAAAGAGATTATGATGATCAGTCTTTTGTTCGGACAAGTTCCCTTCCTAATAACGAAAGACCTTCCAAGAAAGTACAAGTTGAGCAAGAGCAATTGCTGGATAGAGAAGACTACAATCCTCATGAAGAGTCTCTGGAGGTTTTTACGGATGATGAAGGGGAAGTTCATACCAGTACACCATCAAAAATATACAAATCAGAAAATTTGATGTCAAGAAATTTCAATAAGGAGAACGAGGAACGATTTATGTGGGTAGCTACAAATGATTCCGTGTAAGTTAACTCAGTCACCTTGACCTCAGAAAAATGTTCATAACTTTAGTTTAGAATGACAAACATTCTTTTTACCTGTATCATTTTCATGTAATTATCCTTCTTGTTCTTTTTTATGTATGTCAAATTTCAATCCATTGCTTCATTAATAAGTTACAGTATAATCATGTATTAATCTTATGACATTAAACTATACACTCTAGTACACATAAAGTCACCACATACTTAAATTGAGGTTGTTGTGAATGTGAACAGACTATAGAAGTTCTGTTCTCAATATATAAATTGTATATTTTTCTTTTAGTTTACATATATACCCCACAACTCTTGGGACTGGATACAAAGAAATTAAAACGATCAATGTATCTGGAAAGCCCTCTTGTATCAAGTAAGCTTTTATAAATCTTGTGATTCTATTGTCATAAATTATAAGTATTATATGCTTGAGTGGTGAAGATTCCACTTGCCTTTTTTATGGAATTAGCTCTCTCTACATTATATGTATATGTACTAGTGTTGTTTACTATAGCTAAAACCTCTTTTATTAAGGCATTATGACTTTTAGTTAATTAAACTATAACTAAACTAATATTGTGATAAACTAGACATACTGTAACTATAACTAAAAGTAATCATCATTGGCACACTAAACAGCGCAAATACATATATATGTATTATATGTAAATTATGTAATATATATAGTAGGTTCTATATACAAAATATAGGACCTAAGTTTGTGTTTGAGGATGTGATATAGCCCGAGCCTGCAAAGCTATATCACATCCGAGGACACAAAACGAGGGTCCTATATGCAGTATATAGGACCTATTAGCATACTATATACAATATATTGTATGATGGTGACATCTCCTGCATAGTGTGCACGTGGAAGGTCTATATACATATATAGAACTCACCACATCAAAGGGATGATGTCACCATCATATATATATATATATATACACTAATGTATTCATTGTCAATATGAATGGAATAGTTTAATATTCTTTAAGTGCATTGTGGAAGTATGTTTGTACTTACATTTTCATTTCAGATATTTGGGTGATAATTTATGTATAGGATTGAGTGACTCTAAAATGATTATCTACCATAAAGAAACAAGTAAGTGTTTATATTTATGTACATACATGTACTCAGACTATGTACATACATATACTTAGACTATGTACATACATGTACTTAGACTATGTACATACATATACATACATATACATACATACATATACATACATACAACATACATGTGTACATATATACATACATACATACATACACACATATTACATACATACACACACATGTAGTTATAATCTTCGTATGTGTATGTTCATTCATATATACAATGTACATTGATCATTGACAATGAAGCCACTTCTTATAACCATATTTATTATTCTTGGAAACAATATTTCATTCTGTCAATTATTTCTAAGAATAACAGTTTGTGAACTTCAATTAATATTTAAAACAATTCCACTCCCATTCTACTATGGTAATTGTTTTTGATATCAATAGTTATTTGGTTTTAACCACTTTGTATGTGGGAGTTGTATTGCGGATTAAAACACAACTGTCACAACTGTATGTATGCATTTATGTATGTATGTATGTATGTATGTATGTATGTATATATGTATGTATGTATGTATGTATGTATGTATGTATATATGTATGTATGTATGTATGTATGTATGTATGTATGTATGTATATATGTATGTATGTATATATGTATGTATGTATGTATGTATGTATTTATGTATGTATGTATGTATGTATGTATGTATGTATGTACATGTATGTATGTATGTATGTATGTATGCATGTATGTGTGTATTTATGTATGTATGTATGTATGTATGTATGTATGTATGTATGTATGTATGTATGTATGTATGTAGTATGTGCATAGATGTATATACATGTATGTATATACGTACATAAGTATGTATGTACAATTTTGTTACAAAGAGTTCATTTTCTCTTTTAGTTTTTTCTGGTGATATATGGGATCTTGAGAATCCTTCTTTTATTGAACTGCCGAGGTTAAATCCAGAGAAACTACTACCTGTTCGAGATGTGGCACTTGTAAAAAAGAAGATTTGGGTTACTACTGGATCATTTGTTACCTTCCTTGATGAAGATACACTCATAAGCCAGGTATGGGAACCAATTTTTGGGAACCAATGTGTGGGAACAATGTGTGTATGGGAACCAGTGTAAAGGAGCCAGTGAGTGCAATACACTGGTTCCCATATATTGCTTTCCATATGGGAAGCAATATATGGGAACCAGTGTATTGGAACCAGTGTATCAGAACCAGTGTATCAGAACCAGTGTATGGGAAGCAATGTATGGGAACCAGTGTATGGGCTTCAGTCCATTGCACATGTATTATGTACATATAAATTTATGGATTACAATTATGTCTCCATTTACATGTATGTATGTACATGTATTTTTATGTGTGTGTATGTTTATGTGTGTGTATGTATACAATATGTACATGTACATGTATGTATATGGTAGTTCAAAGTTTATTGCAGTTTAATAGGTACATTTCATATATTATACATGTAATGTAACATGTAATATGTAATATATATACATGTAATGGAATATAATATATAGTATGTACATGTACATATATTACATGTACATGTATTATATATAATATTAGTATGTACATGTATCTGTATATAGTACATGTATATGTATATAGTAGTATGTACATGTACATGTACATGTACATGTATTATATATAATATTAGTATGTACAGGTATATGTATTATATATATATAATATGTACATGTATTATATATAATATTAGTATGTACATGTATATGTATTATATATATATATAATATGTACATGTATTATATTTATATATAATAGTATGTAATGTATTATATATAATATTAGTATGTACATGTAATATATGTAGGGTTCCAAGTTCCTAGATGTTACTGGTAAACTACCAGACAAATTATTGCCTCTGGATAATGTAGTCTTAGCGACTACTACTAAAGGTTCCAACATATTTGTATTGGATTCAGACAGAGCTGAAGTGATAAAGAAAATAGACATTTCTCCATTGTCACTGATTTTAGGTACGTTATTTATAGTACATATATAATTATTAATTGACATAGTTGTGATACAAATGTATGGGCGGCCATTTTCTTGTTAGAAATATTGAAGTTATCATAGTCTCTTATCCTCACATTTTAGATAATCCTCTGACGCTGTCATCTCTTGATATTTCCAGCATAATTAAAGACGAAACAAATGTTTACATTGGAACTTCAACAGGAAAAATATTTGCAATGCCACTTCAATATTTTGAGTTAGAAGGATATAAAAAAGATAAATTTGATCAGAAACTGGGTCCACCTGATACTAGTGACATAATTAGTGCTAGTTACCCTCCCATTATCAATGCAATTGAACATAATCTGTTTCACTATTCTGCTGCTTCACTTAACACTCACAGAGAAGGCTCTGTTCAAGGTCTTATCCACATTCCTTTACCTGATGAAATCACACTGCCAATGCTTTCTAACAGTGTTATGAATCTTTCTACACGATCTGGTGGAATTTTGCATGCGTCTAGTATGCCTAGTTTGCTTGACGACTCACCACCACTTAGTAGAAGCAGTTTAGTTCCTGGTAATTTGGTACATCCTGTTTATTGTTCTCTTCTTGTAAGTGGAGGTAAAGGTCATCAAGATTATTTATTAGACCCTGAAAGTAAGTTTGACGGCAGTACAGCTCTACGAGAAAGGAATGAAGCTTTTCAAGTTATCGTTTGGGGATATGAGATAACAATCCCTGAAAGTACATGATATGACAAATAATAACAGCAACAATTTACATAATTATATAAATTTATTTTTGTTAATAAAATTTTTATAACAAAGTTATAAATTTGGGGTCATACACTGAACTACAGCTTAAATTGAAAATTGACTAAAAATGTACTTTATTACAATCATTATCATCAGTTTGTGTTTGGTGGTCATGTTTTAATTGTTTGTCTGTTTATCCGTCGAGCATCAGTAATGACAGATGCACGTGATACTTCAGAAGAATGGCAGTTCATGTCTTTGTCCATTACATCAATGTGTTTGTCAGTCTTGCCCTCATTTTTTATACAGTGCAACAGTGACTGCTTTGCCACTTTCACTCCATTTTTTTCGATTGGTGTTGTTAAATTGCTATATTCACCATTCAAAACTGTTATCCCTTCAGGAGATTGTATAACTACACCTTTGCATATTCTTGAAGATGATTTGCGTTCTTTTTTATTTGCACCATTTTTTGTTTGAAATTTTATGGCATTGGTCTTCTCTACAGTAGGAATGGTACTGAACTGAGAAGTGGCATTGGCTAGTGGAGTAACATGTGATGAACTGACATACTGAGAATTTTCATGGAGCTTTGTAGGGAAAATAACTGGTGGATAAGCAGTATAGAAGAATTGATTTTTAAGAGGTGATGAAGACCAGAAAGGAAATGGGTATGTTGGTATGATGGACGTAGGAGAACAGAGAGCAGCTGGAGGAGAGATAGTTGGAGATCCAAAATATGGGTACGTAAGAAAAGGTGAGGGAGAGGATGAAGGTGAAGGTATATGTGTTGTATAGTAAGTAGTTGGTGACTGTGGAGAAACAGCTGGTAGTTGTGTCAATGGATTCCAATACCAATACTGATTACCAGTGCCTGGCAAGTAAAGACAAATTATAATAATGGAAGTATAATTATACACATAACTCTTTATACACTATGAGGGTGAGCAAAAAAACATTTTGCAATCCATAATCATATTTAGTAGACCAATTATTTTCAAAGTTTAAGCAAACAAATAATATTTGGTATTACACAATTACATATTACCAAATGCAAAGTACAAAATTAGTTTAAGTGTTTCCCAGAACAGAAATTTACCTAAAGAGGTAGGCTGTTCTTCAGATGATTGAGGTTTAGCCTGGCACAGTGCACTGTGGGAAAGTTCAGTGGAGGTTCCATCAGATGAAATTCCACTCACAGGAGAAGCCATCATTGTATCATCTTCCGTTTGTTTCTTAAAATCCTTTCTGAAGAGATTGTATGTGTGGTGTGGTGTGGTGTGGTGTAATAGAACAAGGAAATGCTAATGAGCTTAATTCAATATGATTGTGATGAACCACATGTACACCCACAGCACATGCACACATGCTTGGGTGCATCACTGATGTTTACATAATAACTCTTTGAAATACAATCACACCACTAGACATAGTGAAACTTGATAAAAACTAATTAATATATTTAGGGAATAGACAAGCAGTCTGACAAAAACACAACAATTAAATTAACGATAACACTTTGATTATAAATGTGCGCCATTGGCTTTCGTTATACATGCTTTACAAAGAAACATTTTGAATCTCATCCAAGACTATACAGCATGTCTTGTTTGTATAGAGAGTATACAATGCAGTATTCATTGTATGACTTGCTTGCGTTTGGTACAATAATCCCCATGAAGTGTTGTATTTGCAAGAATGCAGAATGCAAAATCAATGTATACATGTTTGTTATTGATGGTATAGTCAGTTTTAATGTTTAATGGAGACGTTCTAGCCTATTCTATCACCTCAAGATCAGCTATGTGACTACAATGGTGGTGTAATGTCTTTGGTCTTTGTAAAACGCCTAAAGACCCTTAATATTTTTAAGTGCAAGCTTTTACCAAGTAGAATCATTTCAAGAAAATATTTATTTTTGTCTCCCTCTTGTAAGGTAAGTGTTAGTTTAAGATTTTTACTTTTGAAGTATCATTAGCTGATCTCAATAACAGAGCAGTAGCATACAGGAGGTTTTCATACAAAGCACTCAATGAGAATATAATGACAAAAAAATCCTTTACAACTGGGAAAAGGGAAGTTACCGAAACATTATTCAGATTATATTGGGTCTAAAGGTTGGAGTAAAAGAGAAATGCAATAACAGCTGTCAATACATTTTCTAAGAAATAGCTAATAATAGATTTTCACACCCACCCCTCTCTCATGATCTTTTAAAGCAAGAGGCAGGCTTTCCAGGCAATACACAGTATATTATAATGATCTATCTGTTTGCTGATGTCATATGACCCAGAAAAAAAATGAATTATAAGGCAACTTACGATAGCTTTTCCAGCAAATAGTTTAATACAATATTGTTTTGTTTCAATTCTTCTAGGATCTTCTCTTGTTCTTCTTCCTCATCTTTTAATTTCTACAGAAATATAATTATACATACATACTTATATATGCTGTGGCAGTACTGGACATGCATGTACAAACATACATAACATACATACGTACATAACATTCAACATACATACATGCCTACATATATATGTACGTATGTACATATGTACATATATACATATATAAAAACATACATAATTATATACATACATAAATACATACATAAATACTTAATTATATACATACATACATACATACATACATACATACATACATACGCAGCATATGTATACACACATAAGCATGCATATGTTGTACACATACATGCTAAAATCATAATTATTTAGTAGACCAATTATTATCAAAGTTTAAGCAAACAAGTGAGGCGATACCTTTGAAAAAAAGTTAACACAGACATTGTATGGATCGAGGGAATTTTTCCTACAACCTCATAGAATGCAGGAGGGCAGAAAGTCTACCAAAAAGGAAGTTTACCGTTTATAGCTAACGCCTATTTGTCCTTGGTTATATTAACTTTATTATGTGCAAAGTATAACAATCCTTTCAAGTTAGTGAGTATACCAACATATAGTAAATAAAGCCTTCTTTTTACTATTATGTCCCCGTCTGATATATGCATAGTTCCATTAGATAATGCATCAAATTACTAGTTACAGTTATACTATATTAAATGAGCTTAGTTACTGCATAAATATAGGAGAAGTCTACTAATAGATATTAAAGTGTTTTGGTGCCGTCACTCACCATATGCTTAACTGTAATGTGTCTTTGCAAGACCTTCTACATACAAGGCATCCAATTGGGCAGAGCTATTTATAGCAATGTATCTATTTCATCTTATCATGATAGATATTAAAGTGTTTTGGTGCCGTCCACTCACCATATGCTTAACTGTAATGTGTCTTTGCAAGACCTTCTACATATAAGGCATCCAATTGGGCAGAGCTATTTATAGCAATGCATCTATTTCATCTTATCATGATAGATATTAAAATAGTTTGTCAATTGAAATAATTATCATAGCACTGCTCTTCAAATTATAATAAATTATATATAATTTAAATAAATAAATAAATAAATAAATAAATATATATATATATATATATATAATATACTTCCAGGCTAAGGGGATGAATTTCTTTAGTAAAACCCATCTATATACCAGAAAGCCATAAATTCCGTGTCATCTAATAGTGCAGATGACATTCATTAATTACTTTCCATCAACTGTGACCTCTGTGCAAACTAATCTAATTAATTTCTCAGAAAAGCTCTTTACATCATCACATGGTCATGAAATTCACATAATGAATATATATATATAATATATATATGAAGGTATATACACAATAGGGCGTACATTTTAATACCTCAAGCAATTCAATGGTAGTCTGCATGTCTCAAAGAATCGATAGATAAACAGTAAGGTCATCAAAGGAATTATCTCTTCTTATCATTAGATGAATACATACATATACAGATATTAGTGTCATATCATACACATACATACCTACACATACATGCATAATACATGCTAATACATACTTACACATGGACACATACATGCATATATTTATGATCATATATACATATGTAAGTATATATATACATACATTATAGTACGTTCACAAATATGTTCACAAATATGTACTCACACATACGTACCAATATGTTACGCAATTACATAATATGTACACACACATACGTACTAATATGTTAAGCAATTGTATAATATGTATAATTATACATATACACATGATAGCACATTATTTAGTTATGTACTAAGTGGTGTTAATGTACTACTAACAATCTCGATAGGTAAACAGTAAGGTCATCAAAGGAATTAGTTTTTTATCATTAGATGAATACATACACATACAGACATTAGTATCGTGTCATACACATCCATATATACCTACACATAATCCATAATACGTGCATAATACGTGCATAATACGCACTTACACATGGACATACATTCATACATTTATGGTAATATATACATATGAATACATATACATACACACACACAACATATATATATATATAGCACTTACACAAATATGTACACACATGTACATACGTAATGATACACAATTGCATAATAGGTATAATTATACATATACATATGCATAAATTAATCATGATAGCACATTATTTAGTTATGTACTAAGTGTTATTAAGGTACTGTGCTACTAACAATCTCTTAGGTATACAATCTTTGCATTCATGTAGACAGGGCAGTAGCTGAAATACTTGATATTTAATACAAAAAAAAAACAATGACCGCCACAATGTACCTTAATTTCATCATAAGCAGCCTTAAGAACACATATAGTAGCAGGTCTTCTTGTTTTCCTTCTCAGCTGGTCCCTTAGCATATTGACAGAATGCTTTAAATGTTTGCGCCTAAATGAATTGTATTAGTGATTGATCATATTACTCAACCTAAATCAATAACGCATAAACATCATCAGGGTATTCCCTACATGGAGTGTACTATGTTCTAGTAATATTGAAACTGTTATATAAGGATTTATAAAATTAATTATACTTATTCCAGTCATACAAGCAGCTGACAGGCGTTAACGGTAATCGGATTGCTACATGTTTACCCACATGGTTTTGCCCTCTATAGTGTCCATGCGTACAATAATAGTGTGCACTCCATACTAACATGCATGAAGCAAGTTTGCAAGTTGATGCAGAAGAATTGGTGAAGCTACATCAATAAGATTTAATAAAGCTGATGCAGATTAACTAAAATAAATTGCAATGTGCAACAAATAAAGCACAATTTCGCATTATTTGATTGCATTCTACTTGCAAAAAAATATTAAAGCCGTAAATAGTGCACCCATGCATCGAATCACAAGGGATTTTACCTTTTTCTTTCATTCTGATTGTGTTGGTCCATGGACTGTGCCCTCTTCATAGTAGTACCTCCTTTTGTGTCCTCTCCCTCTTCAGACATACTCATTGACCGAGTGCGTTTTCTACCTGAATAATGAAAATCTGTACCGCTATCTGAATGGAATTCCTCATCATTCAGATTACTATCATTCTCCTCCTCCTCCTTTCCCTTCCCCTCCTTTCTGCCCTCCTCCGTATTCATATGGGAAACTGAAGACAAAGAAAAACATCAAAGAAATTGATAAACAAGTAACTTAATAAAGAAAACTGTTATTGTTTGCATAAACATCACAGTCACCAAACATTCTATTGTCCCTTGCTGTCCCTCATCGTTAGTCAACAAGTCATGTAAGCAATGGACTAAGGCCCTGTATGTCAGTCACTAAAGAATAAATGCAGACAACTAAACACAGATATAAAGTATAATAAGATACAACAAACACATCACTATGCACATGCTTAGATAATATAAAATTGGTTTATGTGATGTATATGTATTACCAATGATGTATATATATTACCGATTATGTATATGTATTATTTTACTTACCATTCTTTTGAATATGGTTATATCCGTTTAATTTTCTATCTCTATTGCTGCAAATGTTTTTGGTATCTGACGTTGTTGTTTGCACATATTCTGCTGCTTTAATAATTAACTCCATCCCATTTAATAATGTGGGCTCCCCAATGATATACTAAACCTTATGAAGTTTTTTTGGGAAAGTTACTCTGCTCACTTTGTAGTTTCGTAGATTCTTTAGATAACCCCGCACTCAGTTAGCAAATTGAAAATAGTTTTCAAGTGATATGTGGGCGAATAGATATTAAATCTGGGATTCCACCATTCAGTCAGTCTTTCTTGCAAAACTTCATTACCTGCAGAGATGGAATGGAATGTTGGTGTATGTTATTAAATTAACGTATTTCGAGGGCGGGGCTGAATGCGCGTGGCGTGGGGAACCATGTTATACCGCGTGTGTTTTACGGTAGCATACGGATCTAATCTGACCTTTTCTAGGAAACTCATTTAAGTGTAAACATGGTTCCGCGAAGCGCGTTGTGTACACAGCAATTCCTAGAACTACTAAATTACATTTTGTGTACACAGTAGTAGCTGTAAATCGCAGGTCATGAATGCGAGATGAGCTGCATAAATAATTATTCCAAGAATGCTTACTTGCTGCTCTAGCACAGTGATGATGCAATGAAGTGCTTAGTATGTGTGCTAAGGAGATGTCATTGATTGGAGCTTGGTTTACTCAGCAAAACATTTATGTGAGATGAATAAACATATTATATTTAGCTATCACGTACTCTATCAAAGTATGTCTACTATTGTCTAGATCTAATTTAATTATCTATGTAGTTATCCTCTAGTGGGAATGACAAGTCACTCCTACGTATGATGCAATACTCAGTAATTATCGGAGTGATAAAAGGTACACATCAAAAGTGAAAATTCAAGCATTTTTGGTAGTACAAAAATGATTAATTAAACCTATAGGTATTACTTTTAGTATACATAGTAGCTATTCGTCTGGTTCCAGGCAGCAATTGCAAATTGCTCTGGCTATTTGTTCTGCTCCATCCTTTTGATCTTAGGGTTTAGGTTAGGGTCCAGGTGATAGAATCAGTATAATTATACAATACACCATCCTCCTTCTCCCTTTATCAATTAATCTGGAATTGGATGGGTTTTATAGCATAGGACTGTTACTTTTATTGTGTGTGACCCACCACACATGTATCAAAACAAATGTTGTACAGAAAAATAGAACTAGATGAATAGCGTCTTGTTTAATGTTTTATGTATGTGACATACTTATGGTATAAAATACAGATTATATTATATAAATTTCCATGCGAATTCATGGGAGCAAACAGCATAAAGTATCATATAAATTCTCTATCAATTGTAGTAGTAAGTATCCTCTACCATATTCTTTATGGCATAGAATTAATAGTTATAATTATAATAATAAATATAATATCTAGAACCAGTCAGAAAATCCATTGTAGTATTATTTATGCATGTACAAATCATGAATAACTATTTTATTCTTTCAAACACTATATATACATTGCCATGTTGTAGCTACAAAGATTTTAGCTTACCATTCAAATAAACATTTGTAAATGCAGAAAGATCATCCAGCCCTCTTTAAGACAGTTATCTAGCTCAGACAGCTACATGTCTGCTATTATTAGTATGAGAACTCAGTGCCCCTATAATAAATAATTAATAATATCTGTATTAGTTTTTACATTTTCATCTGCAACATAATTATACAGTTATAACTATTTTCAATTAGTTGCATACTATATTATATATATTTGTATATTAATATGGTAATATAATTATATATATATATATATATATATATAATATAACTACTACTCTTTGCGTCCACAATGTAAAGCCTCTTTTTAGTTCAATTCCATAGCCTGCACAGGTTTGTATAATTAGTTATAGTTACAGTTATTGAGAACATATTTAGTATAATTTTAGTTTTAGTTTTTAATTGTTCACAAAAGCTGCTAAGAATTTCAGTTATAGTACTTGTACAGTATAATTGTTGATAAATACATAAATACAGTTTGTCCACTCTTGCATGTTTGCATTTGTGCACTAAAGTTGTCAATATTATAATATTTCTAATGTTGATTATTATGTATTAGTTCATTAGTTGAAATTGTATTAGTTCATTAGTTGAAACTGTATTAGTTCGAAAATGTAATTCCATTAGGAACATAATGTTTGTGGATGGATACCTATGTACATGTTGCAAAACATTATGTCAGCATTCTATTTACTTGTCAGCCACTACTTTTATGCTCCAGTGGTGGATCTATAGTAGGGCCTAGCAGGCCACAGGTTCTGCGAAAGACACTTTGTGCCCTTCCTAAATCCCACACGTGCATTAGAGTTAGCTACTTATTGCCATACGACTAGACAAAAGCTTTACAAGTGAACTACTCAGTTGTGAATTCAAATGTTAAAGGTTGTGGCTCATTTTAAGAAAAATCATATTTCATACGTTGTATTCTACTGTAAAAGTATGGCTTCCAAACAGTAAGTGATTAGTGCCCCAAAGTGCCCTTCCACTTTTAAAAGTCTGAATCTGCCACTGTTACTATAGGGAGTTTACATAACTGTATTGTCAAACAATGATTAGCAATGTAGCAATTATATAGAAGAATGGAAAACATGCAACTCACATAATCAAACTAATTGGTTAATAATGTTTATACCTAGTTCTTATCAACCATCGTATACTCTAAAATATTTGTTCACAAAATTACATGTGATAGCATGCATGGGGTCATGCTATTATTTCAATTTAGCTATACAGTTTTAGATAATGCTAACGGTATTACAAAACTACTTTGCAGCCAGCCTCTTCTATTAAACAAATAGCTATCCCAGCTGACTCACTGAATGGTCATTCATTTTCATACTTTTCTTGGTGTGGCCGACTGTTGCAAGTTTATATTTCCCACTTTAGCTGTAAGCCCTGTGATGAGTTTCAAGTTTGCCATATCCCAACTTATAGCTAGCTAATTATAATTATAAATAATTGTATTATAATATATATATATATAATATTATAGATAGCTATAAATTATAATTATGTGACTATCTATAAAAACGTCAGTCCTCGAGTCTCAGACGGTCACGCCCTGCCGAAGTTCTGCATAATATTTCTATATATATATATAATATATATATACGGCTACAGTATTATATAATGTAAGTGTTATATATAAAAATACAATTAAGGCCCATTGAAAGGAGGGGGGAGCTGGTACAAATTTCTAGGGTTAGCCTGTCCCAGGGGCCCAGCCCAAAGCAGCTAATTAATTCTAAAGTCAAATTTTGATTCTTCTTTGCTTAGTTATATAAACTTTATTGAGCTTTTGGTTGAGAGAAGCTTTGAAACTCTGACCTGGCATTTCCCATTCTTTAACAAATCAGAAACTCTATCAGTCACACACATGCATTCTGCTGTGAGGTGGGTGTGGTTTGGAAATTTGTCCTTTTCAGAAACAGGTCTAAGCAGGCCCTGGTCCACATGAAAGAGAGCGGAGGGGGGATATATATATGCTAGGATCTCTGTTGAGTCCTGCATGGATTTCTTTCAACCTCATGTCTGATGAAATCGTAGCTACTTACCATTACACAGCCGTAGCTTAGAAGGTACACCATACCTACGTATTCTCAATAGATCAGAACTAGTAGCTATAAAAACACAGGATCATTTGAAGACAAAGATGCCAGATTGTCAGACAAGGAAATAAATTTGTGATGTTAGCTTTTTCAGCAACTAGCTATTAAAGAGTATGGCTGATAGCTCTCTCTATGGATGGATGTATATATAAGCTGTAGTAGTTGCTCTACTATATATTTACTCACAACGCTTCATCTGTTCAAAAATCACGATTTATGATTAATTAAAGAAAATCATTAAATTTCCTCCTAAGGATAAAAATTTATAATGTGATACAAGAAGGATTAATTGATGATTAAATACACATGTAGGTAATCTTTAGATGAGTTAAAAAGTATACAAATAATATATATTGTTTCTATAGCTGTTGATCGTTTCTCTTGTGTCTATTCTGTATCTTCAAATCCTTGTGTCTCAGTAATCAGAGCTCGTTCTAAAATCACTCTTCCTTCCTGTGAAAAAAAAAACAATGTTTTAAAACCCATGAGAAATGTAGAGTACCACGTTAAAATGTTGATAAAAATACAATGCTGGACTCTCATTTGCATGAGGAGACTCCGTGATGGCAACTGGCTGCAATGTTGGACGAATCTTGCATAACAGGGTGGGGTTGCTCACACTTTCAGCAACCCCACCGTTATAGAGAATATCATTTCGTAGTCAAGGCTCGACTCAACCAACTACCAGTTGCCTCTCAAAAGCTCAAATTGTGTACTGTAAGGGTTTAGGAGTAATATTGAGAATCAAGAACATTGTTTGAGTGTGGAAAAAGAACATGCCCGCAATGACAGAATATCTGTGTTCTGCATGTGGATGTACATGTTACTTATATATATCACTAGTTTTATAATTATATTGATGCACCATAATATATTATTATTTCCATTACTATCTGCATGTATGCAGAAAGGTTAGTGTTCAGTTCTGCTGTTTTTCATGCGAAAAGTACAAGTTTGTAACAGTTTAAACATCTTTTAATTGTATCAGAAAGCTTGTCATATAAGAATGAATGCATATATTATAGAGTCCAATGCAGTTCACAGTATCTGCACTTTTCTTACTATCCATTTGAATAGTCCACCATTTTTCTTTCAGTCACGCTTTTCATAATATTTATAACACACAGTTCTCACTGCACATACTCAACCATAACAATATTTAAGCTATTGTGTTATTTCACGAGTATATACATATCTCAGAATATCTAATTGTTATTATCTTCACCTTATATCTTTGTGATTCTTCTGTTGCATATTCCTATAATAATTGATACAGTAGTACAGAATGTGGTTATTATACTTGTACTCACATAAATCCAACCAAGTCGTGCTCCACAGCTTTTGCACGAAACATCTCTAACAACATGTTCACCAGTCAACTAATTATGATGATTGATAGTTAGTTATAAATACATACTTACACTTACACACAAGTACATGTACACACACATGTACTTGTATACACACTTATGTACATGTACACACATACATACCATTATTCTGGTCTCTGATGTACTGAATGTCAAATTTACACTTTGGATATCGGAAAGAAAAGATGAAAACAAAATAAATTATAAAGTTGTGAGTTGAAAGATGAAATTAATACATAGGTGCTTAATTAGGGAGACATTTACATACACTTTGCTGAAAAGAAATGCTCTTCCAGTGGCTCCTGTAAACCTCTGTAGAAATACATAATTATATATATACATATTATTCACATATATATATATATATTATAATTATATATATACAATTATATTATAGACAGAAATTTATGTACTTTACCGTTGATACTAATTCGCTTCTATTTGTCAATGCTGAATCACAATTGGCACAGCAATACACTCTTGAACCACCTGGATGATCTAAAAATACACGTCCCATTTTCTGCAGAATAAATAGTTAGTAAAAGTGTCATGAATCATAAAAAGAGACTTACATTGTTGTGAGATCACACAGAATTGTTTACACACGTCAGCATATTTCAATAATACTTGTGGGTGTGGCACTAGTCGCATAAATGGAGTAGACCCACGTGTAGGACTGTAGGTGAGCACACTCTTATCTTGTCATGCACTAGTAATTGCTTTTGTATTTACCTTCAGGCAGAGAAATGACTATTGGAAAATGGAAAGTACTTCTTCCAAAAACCAGTTTTCCTTTGCGGGTAAACCCAATCATACATGAGCCTGCCATACAAAAAGGTGCAAAATTTGATCATTTGTACAAATGGCAACAAAGCCGTATGACAGATAAGCATTTCACGCTACATGACGGCCCACCATTTGCAAACGGTGAATTGCATATGGGTCATGTATTAAATAAAGTGCTGAAAGATATTGTGAATCGTTATAAAGTAATGAAGGGTTTTAAAATACACTATAGACCTGGTTGGGATTGTCATGGCTTGCCAATAGAACTAAAAGCTTGTCAAAATTTGCCTCGTGGGACATCAGCAATGGATATACGACAAACTGCCAAATCGTTTGCAAACAAGACTATCAAAATGCAAAAGAAGTCATTCAAACGTTGGGGTCTGCTTGGAGATTGGGATAATCCGTATATTACTATGTCTAAAGAATACGAGTCAAAACAGATTGATGTGTTTTACAGGATGCACAAACAAGGTGGTATATATCGTGGATTCAAACCAGTTTACTGGTCACCTTCTTCAGTAACAGCTCTTGCAGAGGCAGAGCTGGAGTATCATGAACATACAAGTCGATCTGTATTTGTCATCTTTCCATCACGATTACCTAACCTCCAGGAATATGGAGAAATCAATGCTTTAGTTTGGACCACTACTCCATGGACACTTCCTGCTAACAGGGCAATCTGTTATCATCCTAAACATTTTTATACTCTTGTAAGGTCATTGGACTCAAAAGAACTTCTACTAGTTGGTGCTGAACGTCTCCCAGCATTAAAACACCTTCTTGGTAATTTTGAAGTCGTTAATACATTTTCTGGGTCATCACTAGTCGATGGAGAATACACGAGTTTATTTGATTCAAGTTGTAAATCTTTGTTTATACCAGGAGACCATGTTAGTTCTGAGGAGGGTACTGGACTAGTTCACACGGCACCTGCCCATGGGTTTGAGGATTATATCATAGGCTTGAATCATAACCTTGATTCAACATGTTTAGTAAATGATGAAGGCAAATATGTGACAGAGGTTGGTCCTGAATTGCAAGGACTGGAAGTTCTTGGATCTGGGAACGAGGCTGTGATATCTAAATTGAAGTCTATTGGTAAGCTTATTCACGAAGGTAGATATACTCATCGGTACCCTTACGACTGGAGAACGAAGAAACCAGTTATAATACGTTCCACGAAACAATGGTTTGCAAGCTTGGACTCATTAAAAGATGAAGCAATTGCTGTCTTGAAGAAGATCAAAGGAGTCCCTGAGTCAGCAGTTAGCAGATTGAAAATCATGATGGAAGGACGATACGATTGGTGTATTTCACGACAAAGAGTATGGGGTGTCCCCATTCCTGTATTTTTGTCTCTTGATGATGATGATTATTTAATGAATGATGAGACAATCAGTCATGTTCAAGAACAGTTTTCTATCAATGGATCCGATTGTTGGTGGTCTAAGCCTATCAAAAATCTCCTTCCATCTTCCATGAAACACTTAGCTGAATATTATCGGAAAGGTACCGATACAATGGACGTGTGGTTTGACAGTGGATCATCCTGGGCTTCTGTCTTGGATGATACAGAAGGTGTTGCAGATATATATTTAGAAGGCTCAGACCAATACCGGGGTTGGTTTCAGTCCTCTTTGCTGACTAGTCTAGCAGCTCAAGGCAAGTCACCTTATAAACAGCTGGTAAGCCATGGATTTGTTCTTGATATGCGAGGAACAAAGATGTCAAAATCTCTTGGTAATGTTATTACACCAGACGATATAATTCATCAGAGAAAATATGGTGCAGATGTAATGCGTTTATGGGTAGCATCCAGCGACTTCACTACCGATGTTGCCATTAGTATGAATATTTTACAACAAAGGAATGAGTTTTTGCAGAAAATACGCAACACATTTCGCTTCATTCTTGGTAATCTTGCAGCATTTGAACCTAAAAGAGATCTGGTCCCTTTTATTGAGCTGCCTCCATTAGACAAATATCAGCTTCATAAACTACAAGAATTTTATGCCATTGCTAACCAAGCTTATGACAACTTCAATTTTGCAAAGCTTTATCATACCTTGGTGACCTTTGTACCTCATGACCTTTCAGCATTTTATTTTGACCTGATAAAAGATAGACTATATTGTGATCTGCAATGCGGGCATAAAAGGAGATCATGTCAGACTGTCTTGTATCATCATCTAATATATTTCCTGACTTCACTCGCTCCGATTTTACCACATCTTGTTGAAGAGGTGGCTCAGCACTATGAAATAGAAAAAGGTATATAGGAGTTGTATTTTCACTCTGTTGCAGAGTATGTAATGATGTTTTTATTCTTTTGCTACAGGTAGTGTATTCAAGTTAGGCTGGTTGAATTGCCCAGTGGAATGGTATCAACCAGTTCTAGCCACTGAGTTTCAAACTCTCAAAGATATACGAGATATTTCTTTAAAATCATTGGATATAGCTCGTTCTAAAAACATTATACGAAGTTCCTTGGAAGCTGTAGCTGACATAGAAACAAACAGTGAAGGGATATGTGATCTAATACAATCTGTGTTCACGACAGATTGTGGATCAAACTATACATTCAGTGACTTTTTAATAGTTTCTGAAGCATCAGTTAATAACAGATCTCCAATGAATGAAGAATGCACTGCTGAAACCAGGGAGGTAGAGTACAAAGGTCAAGTATGTGATGTAACAATAGTTGTTAGGCCAGCTGTCAAGTTCAAGTGTCCAAGATGTTGGAAATACACTTCAGAAAATGTTGAAGAGCTTTGTGGAAGATGTCGTACAGTATTTGGAAATGGGAACCTTAATAGCTAGTTATAAATTATTTTGATGATAATTATAATAATTATATATATGTTTAGAAAAAAAGAAAAATGCAGTGCTTTGTTTGTTATTCATTATACATTAATATAATAATTATAGACCAGAGCTGAATGGAAGTGGTTGTGTATTATAAATACAAAATCGTACCTCATCCCTTTGTGTAGAATGGTATATCTTTAGATCCTGAACTGCAACAGAACACCAGATTGTAGATTAATTTTATAGATATTTGATTTCAAAAAAAACTCAATTTAGTAGTTGATTTGGTGATTGAAATCAAGTCATTATAATCCATTTGATATAGTATTATCAAATGGATTATAAAAATTAATTTATTTCAGTAATTATAGATTTCAAAATACTGAAATCTTGTAGTTAAACTGATCACGAGAACAAGTGAGTTCACTGAGAGCATCATTACTCTAGCAAGTCATGTAAATTCTCTGCAAGTCACATGACATCCCCTCAATGCACATCTACATATGGCACACCACGGCTAAATTCTTGACATTTGTACATGAACAAAAAAATGATAAAACTTTAGTTTGGATTTTCACATATATTTTCTATGGATAAATAAAAACACTAATGTTTCACACATAAAATCACATGATATAATCATGTGATATCAATAAGCCCTGTACCGCACGTCAAAGCAAATTGCAGTCTCTCCTTCAACTCTTCCTTTGTTTCATACTCGGGAAGTTTCAGTAGATTGAAACTAAGTGTAAGAATCTTCTAAATAAGTAAAGTCATGTGACTATCATGTACTAACCATGTGCTTGCCATGGGTAATCTATTTGGCAAATATTCCATGTGAGAGATTGTAAACTTGGTCATTCCTGATGCTCCAACAAGGTTTGCAAAACCTCCCAGAGGAACGCGAGAGCTATGGAAATTAGAAATATTCTGTGACACCATAGATTATACAAATGGAGAAGGGGTTGGTAATGGCATACAAATCAATGGCCAATACTTCACATAGTCATGTGATCAGTCATGTGATCATTGGCTATGGGAACAGTAGAGTAGTGCGAGTAGTTTTTACAGGAATATTCATACATAATGTTAATATACTGACATGCGCATTCTAAAGTAGATCCAAGTGTCATCAAATGTAAACAAAAAGGGATTTTAAACAGCATACATGTACAATGACGTCACGGGTGTGGTACATGTGATTACAAATATCTTGCTAGAAAACTGACAGCAGATGTCAGTTAGTTGAATTACCTTCCAGTGACAAACTGAAGAAGAATTGCTAATTCTTTCCTCTCATAGCCTCTCACAACTTCCCAGAACCACTAAAAAGAAAAGAAATACTCTCAACATGTTCTGAACACCATATTAATATTACAAGACCCACTTTGATTGTCTGATTGTTTTCATCATATCCTGTGTATTCAGTATTCTTCTCCCAGTCATCGACATCAATATCAGGTAAACCAGACATCAATAATTCCTATTTAATGAAGGCTCTAATAATATACATGTTATACAATTGTTTGTGAAACTTGAGGAAGAGATGTTTGATCAAATACTTGACAATCACTATATATTCAGCCATTTTTTTTTTACAGGAAGCCAACAAAGATCACTCCATAGATACTAAATTTCAGTGACTTCCTAGACTACATTTAATACAACAATTTGATTGAAGATTGGTTCTTCCAAATGACCAATTCAACAAATATACACATCATTGGACTTTATAATTATTAATATACTCTACGATCATGACTATACATGTATATATATCAGTGTTTTTGAAATAAATTCATGATGAGTTAAAAAAGATTTTTAGCTGATGTGAATCCAACTTACAATTCTTGAGAACATTGATATATACAATGTACATTGTATAATATATGTAATTATATATGAAGATAATTATATATATATATATATATCTCATAATGAGATTCATAGCCCATACATTTCTATGGGGCGTGTAAGTTTATATTTCTCATATAAACCTCAAAATAAGTTGATATTTTAAAATATCAACCTTGTGAAACTCGCCAGCGATTTCTTACGGACTCAATGACAATCTCTTGCAGGACAATCCAAGGTATGAATCTCATTCTAAAATATATCAGATATAACACATATATCATGACTATATTTCTGTGCCTCGAATTACATGCGTTTTTCCTATATTCTAATTAACGCACAAAGTTTATATTTTGTATATAACCCTCAAAACAGGTTTATATTTTTTTATGCCATGCGCATGCTCATGAAACATGAAAGTAGGTGTGTCAAAAATGGACTCTTTAGCTCACAGGTAAATAAATGTTGCATGAAATATATTTTATATAGCATGGTTCATCAGTCAATATGCGAAATATAAACCTGGTAGCTCGGGAGTTTTGATCGATATATCCCTCGGGCCTACGGCCCTCGGGATATATCTTTACAAAACTCCCTCGCCACCAGGTTTATATTTCGCATATAGACCTCTGAACCATGCTATATAATACACATATATATATATATATATAATTATATATATATATAATTTATATATATAATCTACTTACTAGTTCATATTCATTAAATAGTGATATGAGGTGATGAGGAATAACTTCATAAAATCCATCAGTAAATGCTCTTATTTGAGGTCCAATGGCCTGAGTCATTCGCATCTCTGTCACTAGTTGAACATACTCTGTCTGATGGATGGATGGATGGATGTAGATTTGATGGATGGATGGATGGATGGATGTAGATTTGATGGATGGATGGATGGATGTAGATTTGATGGATGGATGGATGGATGTAGATTTGGAGAGATGGATGGATGATGAATACCTTGTTGCTGTCTGTCACTAACAAAGAAGATCCATTAGGTTTTAATTCAATAAGTTGTGTTACACCAAATACATCAGTCTCAACAGAAAATGTAAGAGCAAGATCTAGACTATCTATTTCATTATCAAGCAACCACTAATCATATTAGAATATACACATAATAATATTATATATAAACACATACATACATACATACATACATACATACATACATACATGTACATACATACATACATACACAGATACATACATACATACATACATACATATAGATACATAGATACATACACACATAGATACATACATACATACACATACATACATACATAGATACATACATGTACATACCTACATACATACATACATACATACATAGATACATACATACATAGATACATACATAGATACATAGATACATACATACATAGATACATAGATACATACATACATACATAGTTACATGCATACATACATATAGATACATAGATACTTACACACATAGATACATACATACATACATATACATAGATACATATACATACATGTACATACATAGACACATACACCATGTAGATACATACATGTAGATACATACATACATACATACACTGACCTGTAGATTACTAGCATACTCAGGATCAATTGACTCAACATCACGATAGCTAACCGGAATACCTGTCAATATGTTAAATAATTTATAATCAATACATGTTATATTAATCATTACCTAGAATATGCTTGTAAAAGGAACGTGTGAAATACACATTAAGAAGCTGTTTATGATAAAGTGCTAGAGACATTGTTCGTCCTGCAAATTTGAAGTAACTCAAATGGTCAGGATTAACATCAGAGTGACTGTTAGGTTGAAATGTAGCTCCTGAGACAAACAAATTAATGATCATATAGGAATCAATGTATTGAGCTTTAGATCAATGTGTATCAATGTGTATCAATGTGTGATCATGTCATATTGTGTGTGTATCATTTCTGATCAGTTTGTATCAATGTGTGATCATGTCATATTGTATGTGTGCATCATTTCTGATCAGTTTGTATCAATGTGTGATCATGTCATATTGTGTGTGTATCATTTCTGATCAGTTTGTATCAATGTGTGATCATGTCATATTGTGTGTATCATTTCTGATCAGTTTGTATCAATGTGTGATCATGTCATATTGTGTGTGTATCATTTCTGATCAGTTTGTATCAATGTGTGATCATGTCATATTGTGTGTGCATCATTTCTGATCAGTTTGTATCAATGTGTGATCATGTCATATTGTATGTGTGTATCATTTCTGATCAGTTTGTATCAATGTGTGATCATGTCATATTGTATGTGTGTATCATTTCTGATCAGTTTGTATCAATGTGTGATCATGTCATATTGTATGTGTGCATCATTTCTGATCAGTTTGTATCAATGTGTGATCATGTCATGTGATCTTGTCAGTACATGTATAATCACCATCAGCTGATTGAGTGAACAGAGCATAGTCTGGATTCAGAATTTCACATGATAAATTATCAAACCATTCTCTATATACACCAGAACCCTATATATAGAGAGATCATTGATAAGAATGGAGTTAGTTGATTATAATGACAAGAGAAGACTAATCTATACTGGTTTAGGGATGAGACCAATCTATAATGGTTCGGGGATGAGACTAATTTATACTGGTTCAGGAATGAGGCTAATCTATACTGGTTCAGAGATGCAGGCTAATCTATACCAGTTCCTAATCTGTAATGGTTTAGGAATGAGGCTAATTTTTATACTGGTTCATAATCTATACTGGTTCAGGATGAGGCTATATCAGCAGGAGTGTATTACCATTCCAGCTTCTCCTTCAAAGCGTATCACTAGAGCTTCTTTGAGTCTCTCAACTGGTGCATCAACTATCTTTGAGCATGAACTAGTAAATAATTGCTCTGTAGAAGAGAGGAAGATATACAAAAGTACATGTATACAAAGATATACAAAGGTATAATTAAATACAATTATATACCTCTATCCACGACAATCTCATTCTCTTGAGGAAGAAGTGATAGATGTTGATTCGGGGGATTATCACCATAAAGGTTTTCATAAAACCATTTCTTGCGTTCATCAAATGGCTGAAAATAATTTAATATTAATTGTGTTAGTTAGTGATGGACCGATAGTATCATTAATATCAGTAATGGGTAGTTTTTGAGTGATGTAATCAATATTGTGATAAGTGTACTATTAATGTCATTTCTTATGGATTTTTTGATACATCGTTAATTATACATGTACCTGTGCTAGAACTATGTGTATAAATCTGTTTAACAGTTCAGTATCCTCCAGTAAGAAATGAAAATGTGCAAATATCAGTTGAGGATTACGAGCTAAAAGAACTTTTAGAACAGGATCATATCGATCAACAAAATCTAGGAATCTTTTAAGCATTCCTGACCTGAGGTACGATATTATTTAATAAAATAAAATTTACTGTCATGTGAATTTCATGTGATTCTTTCAATAATCAAATGATTTTGTAAAAACATCACATGATTTGACACTAAATTACATGATTTCATAGATAAATCATATGATTTCATAACTACGTCACATGATTTTATAATGATTTTGTGACTAAATCACATGACAATAACATGATCACTCACATCCCAGTTGATTTCTGTACCACATTACAACACAAACTAAATGCATGTGTCACAGCTGAGAGCCTCTCAGCATAAGCTCCAACAATATCAGGGTTCCATGTTTCTTGAGGGGAACTAGGCCTAGGTTTAGCGACAGGGGGAGTAGTGGATTCAGGAGACGACGCCTCCTCTGGAATAAGGTCTATAGAGATGAATATCTTTTATCAACACCAAAGACTATTATATCACATTAGACCATCTGTCTGTCCATCTGTCATCCATCCATCCATCCATCCATCCATCCATCCATCCATCCATCCATCCATCCATCCATCCATCCATCCATCCATCCATCCACCAATCCATCCGTCCATCCATCCATCCATCCATCCATCCATCCATCCATCCATCCATCCACCAATCCATCCATCCATCCATCCATCCATCCATCCATCCATCCATTGAATGTGACATATGGTTATACCATGTTTCAATTCAGTTTCTTGATTAGGAGAATTCTCAGAAGATTTGCTACGTTGAAATGAGGATAGTGATGAATATTCTTCATCCAGTGGTATTACTCTCGCTACACATTCAACATGCCAACTTCTTCTTTTCAAAAATTTTTTTGAAATGCGAGAATTGCCTTCGAAACTAACACTTGGTTTTAAGAACACTTGTCGACGCTTTGGGGGAGCACTAAGAATAATGGCTGCAGCAAGTTGAGCAGATTCCGGAGATACCGACCTTTCCTTGATAGTTTCTTTGAAAGTCATATCTTCTTCATGTGAGAGTTCCTCATGGAATGTGACATTTTCTAGACTGGCCTCTTGTTCTTCTTCAATCTCTGGGAGTTTCTGAATCTCTTTCATCAAGAGATCGAACCAGGAACTCAACGATAGCCAAATAACCTCTAGCTGTTGAAGAGGATCACTAGGAAACTCTAAAGTATCAAGAGTACCCAAAGATGCAGAAACCCCAGAGACTCCTCCTTCTAATCCTTGAAAAGACTCAGCAGACATTTCATGTGAACTCATTCTCCTATGTCCAGTCCAGCTATTTAAAAAGGATCGACTTCCAATTCCATGAGGGCGTCCATCATCAAGACGAGATCCCAAGCTATCAGTACGTTTAACCCGAGATGATGGAGATGTGGTTTTGGCTTTAGGTAGAGAGTTGGATCCATGTCGTTGATATTGCAAATATGCTTGTTTGTAAAACGGGTATAGTGAGCAGAGAACACGTATACAACGCAGAAACTGTGGCATTAGGTCTTGGTAGCTGCTACTAACACTATTAAAAATAGATTTAAGAGTTTTTAAAATTTAATTAATAATTTATAATTTTACCTTAATAGTTCCATGCCATCTACTGATGTTAAAGACGCAAGACGAGAGACAATGGTTACCATTAGACCAGTGTTACTATTACACAGGTACTCCAACACTGTCTGAATTTTCGTAATTGGTATCTTCTCTATTTTTACTAGCCAAATTAATCTATCAACTTGTGAAGGGTAATGGAGGAGAATAACTTCAATACATTCTTTATAACCACTCTGTATGAAAGGATGAATGGTGAATGAATGAATGACTCAATGGATTGATGGATGGATGGATGGTAGGATTGATGGATGGATGGATGGATAATGGATGCATGGATGCATGGATGTAGATGGACAGATAGACAGATAGACAGATGAGTACAGCTGGAAGATTACTACTGTACTAACTTCTGCACAAACATCTATTGATGAAACACCATTATGATCAGCCTTCATGATAGCACCTCTTTCTAACAACAATTTAACACATTTTAGTTGTCCATGTCTACATGTAAACAAACGAGATTAACCAGAAACAAATAAGTAAAGAAACAAATGTTTACTACCTGCAGGCAAAGAAAAGTGGTGTTCGTCCCTCATTATTAGGCTTGTCCAAACTTGCTTTATAATTCAACAGCTGCATCACACACTAGATGATGACACATGATTATCATATGTTTGTCACACTACATGTATGTGAATATTACCTGGAAATGTCCATTTTGACAAGCAACATGTAAAGCAGTGTGTCCATTTGCATCCTTAAAGAAATAAACAAGAAAGTAAACAACAACAAAACAGAAACAGTTTGCTTACCACAACATCAACAAATTCTCCTTTCTGCAGTATACTAACTAAAAGTTCAGTTCTACCATTACAGGCTAACCAATGAAGCTGTATGTGTGTATGTGTATATGTGTATATGTGTATGTGTATATGCGTATGTATGTGTATGTATGTGTATGTATGTGCGTATGTGTGTGTAAATGCATGTGATGTAAATGTATGTGTTTTTGTATTTGTGGTGTGTATGTACATTGTAAATTAATATATTATATAATTATAATTTATAAAGTACTGACCGCAGTTAGTCCCTCGTTGTCATGGATACTGATATCAGCTCCATATTCCACTAGTTTCTGAACACATTTTTTGTGACTGAAGAACACAAAGAATGTAAAAAATGTTAAAAATGTAAATTAATAGATTATAATATAGGGTTATACCCATTTCTTGCAGCTAAGTGTAGAGGAGTAATTCCTATCTTGTCTTGTAAATTAACATGACCACCTCTTCTTAAGATGAACAGAAGAGAGTCAAAAGCTCCGGTACTGGAGAGGTAAAGGAATATTGATGGAGGAGAAATCTTACAATCACTGGATCATGTAGAAAGAACGGCATGACGAATGGGCATGTCCTTGGTGTTAGGGAGAGTAGTCATTTAACATGCACTTCCGCTCGAGGTACAGTACTTTCTACATGATCCACATCAACCAACCACATACTTTGCAGCAGAGTGTAGTAATGTACGCTGAGCTCTTCCAAATCTATGATTAATGTCATATGAAGAATTTGTTAACAGTTCCATTACTGGTCTATGGGATGAAAAATATGAATAGTACTTAAAATAGGGTCTAAATATTTTATAAACCTGATCTGGTTCTGAACAACATAGGGTAGTAAAACGTATGCAGCTTCATTAGGATCTGTATTGATTAAAAATTATTTATATATATATCATAGCTATTTTATGAACATACCTGGAGGGAGAGAGACAGAACGGCCTCTTTGGAGAGCTTTCTTCATTTTCTGAACAAGCTCCATATTTTTTTTTTTTTTTGTAGATGAAGAAACTAGCCACGCCCACAAGTAATTATAATTAATTAATTATTAGTAAGGTGGAGCTCATTAAATGATGGAGTTGCAGATATGCCTTCCTCGATTCCTTCTTTCATTGTCTCTTCTTCATATCTGTTTTGGTCTGCTTTGTATATATACGTTACCCGAGAGTCCAGACTCCAACAGATGTGTTAAATTTGATCTCACTTTACTATCTCATTTTGGACCTTATAACTACACCCCCTCAACTGGCGTATATACATTCTACCTCAAAGTACAATCATTGCAGTGAATAAATATCTAAACATATTTTTTCATTTGCAGGTTTGTGATATTATCACAACTGATATGCCAGATGTCTGTGTCATGAAAAAACCTGCACCAGCTTACAAATACAGCAGTGAAACAGGAGAGTGTCATATATTGGGTAACTTGATCAATAGTTTTGCTGTGAGTCAATAATATAATATGTCTATAATATATAATTATAACAACTTCGTTTTTTATGTAGTATCCACTTGATCCTCTTAATATATCACGTGGTATTAGTATTTCTTACAGTGAAGGAGGTAAGTACATGAATGAATGCATCAAAGAATGAATGAATGAATGCATCAATGAATGAATGCATCAATGAATGAATGAATGCATCAATGAATGAATGAATGCATCAATGAATGAATGCATCAATGAATGCATCAATGAATGCATCAATGAATGAATGCATCAATGAATGAATGAATGCATCAATGAATGAATGAATGCATCAATGAATGAATGCATCAATGAATGAATGCATCAATGAATGAATGAATGCATCAATGAATGAATGAATGCATCAATGAATGAATGCATCAATGAATGAATGAATGCATCAATGAATGAATGAATGCATCAATGAATGAATGCATCAATGAATGCATCAATGAATGCATCAATGAATGAATGCATCAATGAATGCATCAATGAATGAATGCATCAATGAATGAATGAATGAATGCATCAATGAATGAATGCATCAATGAATGCATCAATGAATGAATGCATCAATGAATGAATGAATGAATGCATGAATGAATACAGTGAAACCCTCTATTGAGGACACCCTGAAATGAGAACATCCCTGTATTAAAGACACTTACAAATGTACCAAACTGTGCTTTATAGGACACCCCTGTAATTAGGACACTTGTCCCAATGCTGTCCACAATAGAGGGGTTCCACTGTATTTGAATGAATGCATCAATGAATGAATGAATGAATGAATGTATGAAAGAATATATGAATAATTAACATATATTCACAGAAGGTGGTGTAAGTGGATACTGGCAATCAAGTATAATATTTGATCTACACTGTGATTCATCAGGTGTACAGACATTGCCTTCTGTCTCTTATGAATGGCCCTCTTCTACATATAGAGGTATAAACAATGTTTTATAAAATTTATAATGTAACTTGTGATTAAATACTAATTTATAGTTACTTGGAACACTGGATATGCTTGTCCACAAGTAGATGAATCTGAAATTTGTAGTTGGCCAAAGCTCCCTCAAGGATGGGATGTAAGATTATTCTTTTCATCCAAGAATTAATATTATTTTATATATAATAATCAGGGACTTCGTTTTCGAAGCTATCCAGAGTGGTTTAACAAAGCTAAATTTGGAATATTAGGTATGTATGCAATTACTTTCTTATAATGTGTGTATAAATTTTGTATTTAGTCACGTGGGGGTTGTTCAGTGTTCCAGCGTATGGGAATGAGTCCTATTGGAAGAATTTACAAGAAGGTGATCCAGATATTGTAAAGTTTCATAATAGAGTTTTCGGATGTAGTGGTATTCAACCAGACAAATACCCATGCAAGGGTCCATCATTCAAGTAAGCTCTTTGGAGATATTTAAATGCATATGAAGGAAGGTGTTTGTGTGTTATGTTAGATTCTCTCTCTTAGATTTAAAGATTTTGCTCCAATGTTCAAAGCAGAGTCATTTGATCCTAATCATTGGGCAGATCTGTTTCAAAAAGCTGGAGCAAAATGTAAGTAAACAAAATGGATTACCATTAAAACAATATTATTATATATATTCCTGTAGATGTGATCTTCACTACTAAACATCATAGTGGATGGTGTAACTTTCCCAGCAAACAGCATTTAAATTGGAACAGCAAAGATAGTGGACCTCATTTGGACCTGACTGCAAATCTCACAGCCAGCGTACGAGCTAAAGGTCTTAAAATCGGGTTTTATCATAGTCTGAAGGAGTGGTACAATCCTTTGTATGAGAAGGTCTGTGTGTGTATGTATGCAGTGGAACTGCCTTATAAAGAACACCTTGAAGTGTCCTTTAAAAAGAGGCATTCTTTATAGAGAGGTTCAATAATACACAAATGTATTGTATTGAGAAGTGTATTTAGTATAGAGGTGTCCTTATTTAGAGTGTCCTTTATCAGAGGCTCTTGTGTACAAATATTTTACTACATATATAGGATATTGGAAAAAACTGCAAATCAACTCAGTTTGTTGATGAAATTCTTATCCCAACGCTGAAAGACCTTGTGATTAATTATAAGGTATATATACATCATCACAGTGTACAGTAACTCAGTTCCATATCCCTTTTATCACAGCCAGATATTGTATATGCTGATGCTATATCAGATGATGAATGCTCACAAGATTCAATAAAGTATTGGAAATCTGATGAATTCCTCTACTGGCTGTACAATGAGAGTCCAGTTAATGCTACTGTCATCACAAACAGCAAGTAAGGTCATAGGTGTATGAACCAGGGGGCACAGGAGTCACATGCCCCCATTCCTTTCATCTTTCGTATGCTTATGAAGATGTTTCAATGCTGAGATAGCACAATACTAAAGTCTGTTCATATTCACAATGACCTCAAAATTAGACTTTATAGTGATTGGTACAAGTATGTTATCACACCAGTCATAACCTGTAAATTATAGACTAATTTGGAACTGTACAAACAAATATTTAAAGAATCTTTTGCAATGTGAATATTGAATATTTAACTCTTGTATAAATATTATAGTTGGGGTTACCAGAGCTATGGTAGCTACTATGATGTGAACTCAAAAGACGCTCTCGCATTACGTAAATACAAATGGGAATTTCCTTATGGAATACAAATGGATTCTTTTGGATATGATCGCAAGGAAGGACCTGATAAGGTTTGGAATACGACTCATCTTTTGCAACAGATGGTGAAAACAGTTGCCAATAATGGGTAATGAAATATATAGTTGACTATATGTGAACTAATTTTCAAAGAGTTCATCTTTAGTTATAATTATATAGGTTGTGTTATTAATACATATCTTTGTATCTATAGCAATTTTCTTCTCAATATTGGTCCAATGGCTAATGGCACACTGGATCCATTGTTTGAAGAACGATTAAGAGAAATTGGAGAATGGATGAATGTTAACGGAGAAGCAATTTACAATACAATACCATGGAAATATCAAAGTGATAGTTCTATTGGAGATATATGGTACACTGCATCACTAGTGAGTGTGTGGACTAATATAACATAGCGCCAATTTATAAGTCTTACGTATTATCTCATGCAGGATTGGTTCACTGTCTATGCCATATCTTTCCAAGCTTCATCTCCAAGTACTTTTCAATATAAATTATATATATATGTGATCGTGGATGCGAAAATCAGTCAAATAAGAACTTTGTCAAGCATGTATATCAAAATGCTCATCATTCAGCGATTTTACAGTTAGCTAACAAAAGCAACTATTTCCCTACTTAAATCCCAAATTTAATTACTTTCCTGTGCAAAATGGCTGACTAAGCGTTTGAAAAAATTCTTATTTGACAAATGACTGATTTGAACATCCATGGTCATAATTATAATTATATATAATTATATATATATATAATATTATATGAATGTATTATATTACTGTAGGAAGAACATTAGTCTTGAAACAGCCAAGAACAACACACAACACTAAGATGAGTCTGTTGTCTTCAAAAGGAGATATCTCTTTGAGTTTTCACTATGTGAATGATGATATTCATATTGAATTACCTAAATCTTTAACTTCACTTGAACCTTTGACTATTAAAATGAAAAATATTGTGTGATAATTATACAAATGTGTTTGTGTGCTCATTTATAATGATTATATAGAAGATATTTTAAAGTTTTTGGTCTTAAATTTACCTAAAACTCTGCATAAGTTAATTAATTTTGATTTCAGTTATTGAGTATGTGTGAGGAATATTAGTCAGACCAACCTAATATGAAGGAAGGGTCTGGTCAACCCACTGTACTAGCTTCGTTAAGAGCATCAAGTATATTAGTAATTTTATCATCCACTGAATATACTTATTATGATTATGAGCCGGTTTGTCACCAACTAAAATAGCCAAAAATCTGGTTAAACTCTTGATGAACACTAACGCTAGTAAAATGTGTTGACCAGACCCTTCCTTCATAGTAAGTTGGGTCTGGCTACACGAGACTAGAAGAATATAGTGTGATTATCCAGTATCACAGTACTATTCAATTTGTATTGCACAACATTGTATGGTTTCTGCTTTTTATTTTACATATATATAATATCTAAAATTACAATTATTTTTTTATTAATGTAGTTACTTTATAACTAGGATAATTCCAATCACGTATGTCAATGGTACTGGAAAACAGATTTCAAACTTTAATTCTATCTTGAAACGATTTAGCTTGGTATGTTATTGATACAAAAAGCAGTGCTGAGTTTACATATCCTGGTAAATCTCAAGTTGGTGCAAAATATGAAGTTGATGGTGTGACTTACATGTCTGGTCCATACGAAGCTAATCCTGGATCAAGCTGGACAATCACACAAGAGGACTCAAATAGTTGCAGAAGGTGACAATGTGGTTATGACTTACTGAATTATTGCTTGCAGATAAAGATGCACCAACTAATCCTGATGACGAAATAGCGATTAAAAATCAGCAACCCAGTTCCTGGAGTGGATGAGCCTTTGATGTTGGTATATACAAGAATAGTGCCCTCTTTATGCCGGAACTTAACCTCAATGTGGGTAATGAAGTTCGTTTTATTGTGCGACCCATCATTTACTTTGGAGTTGGACTTGATCCTGAGATACAACAAGGCGATATAGTTTCATTGGATAAAGTGGACGCATTGACCAAGGTCTATCTCTCATCATTTCTCAATGGTGTTGCAGTCACTATAATTTATAGTGATAAAGAAGGCGTATACGCATTTACTGCAACATCCGCTTCGAAGTGCTAATATAATTATTATTCATTATATTCATGATGCACAATTCAAACCCACAATAAACCTGAGCATCAGTGGAGTAAAAAGGTGCAGGAAATTGCACGTGTGTCAACTTACTTGGCGTGGAGGTGACCGTGATCATGAAGGCGGTGCCTCCAGGTGGAGGCTCTCGCATTGCACTTGGCAGAGCTGAAACCTGCGATTTCCCATAGGGAAACTCGGGCGCACAATTTTTGGTAGGCGGGGGCTGCGTTCGCGCGCCCCCTGAACGATAATAATAAAATAATAAATTATTTATGTAATTTTCTTGCTAATACCTGTATTTTATTTTAGTATCATGAGCACCAGCTATATATAATTATTATACAATTGTAAGTATCTAAGTTAATAATTACAGCAGACAATAATTATTATAATTATCTGTAATATTGACATTAATTTTCAAAAAAACTTTTTGTTTACAGTAATAATTATGTTATCACCCATCACTAATTCTGAATAGTTATGATAGTATCATTATAAGTTCAAACACAATATGAAAACAGCTATAGCTAGGTACTATAAAACACTATGCCATGTTAATTTCGTTCCTGTAGCCACTTCTGAAGTTGCTGGTATGCAGCATCCAATGTTGATTCCTCCTAAATAATAATAATATATCAGTGATAATACACGACTATATATCCGAGAGATTGGTAATGGCACAAAACCTTGCAGAAACAGAATCGAATCATTTTATCACACACATATTGATGATCAGGACAAAAGAAGAAACTTGGAGGTATCGTAGCTATACCCTGATGTGTACAGATAGTGGAAATTAAATGTGAGAACTAAAGAAATTAGTCACCTTTTCTTTCATCATCCATTTGACAAATTTACAATCGTAAGGTTCTTCACTTGGTTCATTGAATTTTATATCTGTAGTAGTATCAACCAGAGAGAGAGAGAGAGATATGTAGTGAAGGAAAGGTCATTCTTACCTAATCCACCAGTGTCTGCCATGATAAAATACCCTCCTTGGGGAACCACAGGAAGAAAACCAACTTTCCTTAACTCTTCAATCATCTTGTCTCTTTTCTTTAACAGAAGTGCGGGTAGCTCCTTGAAGTAACTATCGGGTTTCCCAAGTCGCTCTATCTCAACTTCAAAGCCAACAGCCACCGCTTCCTGTAAAGAAAGGTACAGATATTGTAAGCCATATAAAAGCTGACTTACCTGAAGTGCTGTTGGATTAGTATAATTGACATTAGTACCAACAGTCATCATATTCTTTATCAAATTATCAGGACCAATACCCCACCCCAACTGATGAGGAAGTATGCAATATATATTAACAGAATATTAAATAATCTTCAGTATAGCACCTTCCATCCAGTGCAACTGAATGTCTTTCCAGCACTACCAATAGTTATAGTTCTCTCCCACATACCAGGTAAAGAAGCTACAACATACAATTATACATAATATTTGTTAACTAAATGTAAATTATGTTGATAGAGAAACTTTCATTGATACCACTCCTTTAATAATGATGCAGGAATAAGTAATAATCGGAGTGGTATTAAGGTGAATATACAAGTGCATTTAACACTAAAGTTACTGTTACGTCAACCACATATTTTGAAATAATCTAAATCGTATTCATAAGCAAACAGGAAACTACCATATATGTTTATGTTACTTTAAATTTAAAACTACTGTATAGAAAATGTGTGCTTGACATGAGTGCAACATATTATAAGTGTTAACTACTCTAGTAGTATGACTCTACTTTCAGTAGATATTTGATTTTCTGAAGCACTGTATACTAACCCATTCTAACGTGTTCAGCTCCTGGATAAATTAGCCATTCATATACTTCATCACTAATACATAGTACATCATGTTTCCTGCAAAGATCAGCAATCATTTCCAGTTCAGAACGAGTAAAAACCTACACACAATATTACACACGAATTCACAACATGCAATGAATGAAAGAATATTATATGTGTCAACTAAAAAGCCTTGGTTTTTGATTGTAAAATAGATTTTTGTAATTATATTTGATTGTCAGGTTAGTACTAGTTGTTTAGAATAAAATAATTAAGTTTATAGATATAATTATTAAAATAGCTACAAGATTAAGGATCGACATATTATAGTTTGATTAATTATTACCTTTCCAATGGGATTATTTGGATTGTTCACTATAATAGCTTTTGTCTTGGGAGAAAAGGCTTGAGCTAATTCTTCAGGGTCTAAAACCCAGTCTTTAGAAGAAACAGGGTATCGACCATTCCCAGTATCCTATAAATGACAGTGGTATTACTATTGACAACAATCAGACCTGATATCAATACTTACTGCATTTGGAGATGGTCTAAGTGGAACATAAACTAATTTCCCACTAGCTATCAGAGTCATGGGTTTATAGCAATCAAAAAATGGCTCGATCACAATGAGCTGAGAGACAGAGAGAGATATTACAAGATGAATAATAGATTATTGCATACATCATGATAAATACAATGATACATCAGTGAATGAAAAGCAAAGGTATGAGTTAGAACACTCTGGCTTGCAGCTCTTCAATTATATGCCATTAAGATAAGCTAACTATCATAATCACCAAAACTCTAGCTAAAATATTAACTACAAAAAATAGTCATGTCGCATTGCAGAGGCAGGCTTGTTCACTGGTCAAGTAACATTTGGCAGTACTGACTGGATGTATGACTATAATTATATTGGAGACCAAACAAAGTCATTGTAAGTATTAAAACCTCTTGTATAGTCTTAGTTATATACAAAACATGTAATTATACTCAAAAGTATTATTAATTTAATTTTTAAATGCCTACCTCATCATCAGGATTAACATGTCCTTGTATACACTGATAAAGAGCACCGTATGCTCCAATAGTAGTTGTTACCTAAGAGATGTTATTGTATTAATATAATCAAGTATTTATAATAATTAATACCTGTGTCATTGGACTAATTGTACGTCCAAGTAATTTAGAATACAACTTGGCTATAGCATTAACTAGACGAGGATGACCCTAAGAAATAAGATAATTGAATATAATTAATTATAATAATTCTCAGACTCACAGGTCCTCGAGTGTACTGGTGGAATTTGGCTGTTTTAGTACTCTCTACGAGTGCATCTATCACAAACTGAGGAGGATTGAAATCTGGAAATCCCTAAAACAAGAGTTTAATTGTAATGATGTATATTTTACCGATGAATTGAGATATATACCAAATACCGATATTACTCTACCTCCTGGCATTTGATGTATTTTCTCAATAATTATGTATCAAAAAAGCTCATTATTAGTAGACTCATTACAATAACAGTTACATCACTCAAAACAACTGATACTAGTACTAAAAATAATGGCTGATAATAATTACGTGGTTACACACTGTCATTTTATCTTTATAATACACTTACCTGACCAAGATTTACAGCCTTGGTCTCTGTAGCTAATGCTGAATATTCCACCCTGTATGAGTTGAGAGAAGTAGATTATTTGTGTGACAGACTTCATAACACTTACCACAAGTTTTTATCTTGACCCACAATACGCTCAGCGGTCTGTATATTGAAAAAAGTTTAGCGAAATTTATTATCTGGTATATATGAAAAAAGAAGGCCTCCAGTACAATACTCTACCTTGAAAGTATATTATATACACACAAATATATCTATCAATATCTATCAAAACCAAACTGTATATTATTAGTTAAAGGTCACAGAAGGTCAAGTACCTCTGTGTTAGTACCATCCCAATCTTATTCACGTAGTTTTGGGATTTTGATATCTCTACATTTCTATTATTTATTTTGTATTCTATAATGATATTATAATAGAATAGTGCACATACCGATGTTAAATTACATACTACATCTGCAAATGCTCCTTTGTAAATATTAATGCATTCTAAGATGGCTGACATTAGTTGGTAAGGGCAAATTGTCATATTGTCATTAATGGTTGTCATTGTGTTTTAGACCAAATAATTCAGTCAGTTAATATGTTAGAGTAGTGGTATCATACAGCCAGACCCAGTAGCACTGCAAGTGAGGACTGGAGTGGAGACTGCTGATAAACATTTGTCTCAGATCATTACGTGCAGTCCAATTGTAAATATAAACAGACAAATGTAAATAATCATAGAAATTATATAAAATAAAATAAAAATATATAGCTACAGTGACCTCTTCCACAGAAGGTGGTATATATCTCTCCTAACCATGGTTTATAAATTACACATGGATATATATATATATATATAATTATAATATAACTCACTGTTAGTTTACTGGAACTCATGGCTTTTGTAGTTACAGAAATTTGTCTTCTACAAGTATGTTGCAGTAAAACAGACACTCCCTTTAGACGCCCACTCAGAAATAGGGTTCTTTGAAACATTAGTGACACATAATTTGAGACATAAACTAGATAAGTAGGCGTGGTTATGTAGCCAGCCCCTCCCACTCTTTTCGCTCATTGTACACTACTATGGGTACTGTAGAACTTAGACTTGGGTAATTGCACTATGAGTGTAAAAGATGTTTATCTGCTAGTTTCCATAGTAATATTCAGCTCAAGTCAAGGAAACCATCATAGATTTTAATCACGTTCTTGATTTCTCTTCTTCGTCTCCTCATAATAAGACCTCGCGATCTCTTCTTTCTTTTGTAATACTGGATAGAGTTAGGTTACACAAAATACACTAAACTGATAAATAATAATAGCTACACACCTAAGAGACATATATAATATATAGTTCTTCAGATCTGAAATACTTATTGCATTTGGAGATGGTCTAAGTGGACTAATTTCCCACTAGCTATCAGAGTCATAGGTTTATAGCAATCAAAAAATGGCTCAATCACAATGAGCTAATGAAGAGAGAGAGAAATAGAGAGAGAGAGAAATATAAGTGATATGTGTAAGAGATCCACTTTATCTTACACCAAATGCTGCATATTTAGGTATTCTTTTGCACACACAAAGACTGCATTTCTGTCACTCTATAAAGACTCTATGCAGCTATGTGAACAAGTAATATTGAAGTTACAATAAAACTAATATGGCAATTATGACATACCACTCTATCATTACTATGTCATCTGTTATTATAAAGGGCAGCTTGGAATGCGATAATTACTATTAATTAAATTCATAACATGATGGGAATGCATAGTATGCAAACCCACAATAACCCCAGGCCATGTTAAGATATATAAGCTCAGGAAAAACGTCCTCAAGTTAACTTACCTGGCACAGAGGATACTGTGATCAAGTAGGCAGTTCCTCCATGTGGAGGCCCATGCATTGCACTCAGCTGGGTTGAAGCGTGCGATCTCCCCAAACGTGGGAGACTCGGGTGCGCAATTTTTGGTAGTGGGGGACTGCGTTCGCGCGTCCCCCGTACTTTGTATTTTTTATACAACGTTATACAAACAATTTAACACAACTGTTATTATGTGTATTGCATGTGTATTGCATATATATAAATATTCTTTTCAGGTCTCATGGAAATAAAATGCTAACTACATAACCCCTAGTATTTATTGCATTGTTAATAGTGGTACTATTTACCACAGGACAAAGAAGCTTCACTATACAAATTATATGACTTTGTACTTTAGACAAACATGTTCCATGATTGGGTATTGATTTTTTTCATTTCAGATTGGCCCAAAACAGAGTTAGATAATGATGTCTTTATTATGTTTCCAAAGTGTTTTGATCAAGCAAATTATTTTCTAGAACCGTCAGCATTTTAGTATTCTCTTGAAATTCAAATTTTTACCATGAACTATTATAGCCTTGGTATTGATTTTTGCATTGCAAAATCAATTGTTTCAGAGTTAGATAATGATGTCCTTATTATTACGTTGCTAAATCCACCTTTGTTTTACCTGTTGAATGCACTTACTCTAACCAGTAGTCTTGAGTATCTCATTGGTCAAGGTTATACATACATCAAACAAGTTGCAAAACACATTTCATACTGGTAATACTACATGTACATGTAATTATACTTAACATTGTGAATGCATACCCTCATCATTAGCGTTCTTGTATACATTGATAAAGGTCTTTGAGTGTACTAGTGGAATTTGGGTGCTTTAGTACTCTCTACAAGTGCATCTATTACGAGGACTGAAACCAAGAGACTATTTGTAATGATGTATGTATGTATATAGGATATAAAGACACACATAATTATGATTATTTCCACTGTGAATTGCTGTTGCTTCCTCGACTGCAGACGCCCACTCAAGGTTATGTCGATTATACAGATTTTCAGACTGAATCCCAAACTATACAGAACAGGAATGAAATATTCTTTACACTTGTAAAATTATTACAGACTAAAGGAAATGGGCAATCAGTTGACAGCCATTGCTCCTGCACAGATTCTACCGTTGGAGAATTACTTTAACGAACTACCAGACTACAGCAAACCAACAAGGTACTTTAATATTAAATTGACCACGCCCACTTAAAGATTATAACATTATACATAATTTTATACAATTGCTCTTTTTAGTCTAGGAAGTACTCGATTCATGAAAGCTGCTCGATCAACCTACATGTAAGTTATGTGGGGAACAATCATCTGAATTAAATGCTCTTCAAATTTAACTTGATTTTCTTCTAACTTCATATTTTTCTTTTTATCTTCTTCATTAATTCTTTCTTTCTTCGCTTTTCAAATTATGATGATAGAGATGGAACTGAAGTGGTAGTCAAAGTTTTTGCTAAACATGATCCCTCTGTACAACTAGGCATGCATGAGAAAAGACTTCACGGTATAATATTATATTATGTACATCTTTATTGTTGTATTTTGAAACTAGAAAACTATTTATTTAAAAATGTCGTGTTAGAACAGTGGTGTAGAAACAGCCAGTCACTACAGGACATTGTCCGATAAATCTAGTGAATGTTTGCTAAATTGAAACTGAACTGTATACAAATTATATGGGGAGCAGGACAAGAGTGATGAAAATATCTGACAGTTGGCTCACTATTCCACACTTCTGTTTTAGGATGAAGTCAATCCTATAATTACAATTATTTAAGTTCATTTTTTTTTTTGTAGACATTCAAATTAGATTGCATGATAATGCCAATGTTTTGCCTTTTCAGGCGTTTTGGGTGAGTTCATTTCATTCTTGAACTTGTATTTAATCCATTCTCATATTTGTATTTTTATAGGATTCTGACAAAGCTGCTTTCCTTGTTCGTCAACATATTCACTATAATCTATATGACAGATTGAGGTAAAGATGGATGGATGGATAGATGGATGGAGGATTGATGGATGGATAGATGTATGGATGGATGGATGGATGGATGGATGGATGGATTGATAGATGGATAGATGTATGGATGGATGGATGGATGGATGGATGGATGGATGGATGGATGGATGGATGGATGGATGGATGGATGGATGGATGGATTGATAGATGGATAGATGTATGGATGGTTGGATGGATGGATGGATGGATGGATGGATGGATGGATGGATGGATGGACGAGTATAATGAATTGATGAATGGGTGTGCTTAACAAAATCATTGTTTTCGTTATTTATTTCGTCAATGGTCACCATGTGATATGTTTTGCAGCACCCGTCCATACTTAAATAATGTTGAAAAAAAGTGGATTATATTTCAACTTCTGAAAGCTTTGGAAGAAGCACATGTAAAAAAGGTAGTTATTTTTATATCTATGTATCTATGATTCTATGTATCAATGTATCTGTATATTGATGTATCTGTGTATTGATGTATCTGTGTATCTATGTATCTGTATATCTATGTATATATGATTCTGTGTATTGATGTATCTGTGTATCTATGTATATATGACTCTGTGTATTGATGTATCTGTGTATCTATGTATCTGTATATCTATGTATATATGATTCTGTATATTGATGTATCTGTGTATCTATGTATCTGTATATCTGTATATCTATGTATATATGATTCTGTGTATTGATGTATCTGTGTATCTATGTATATATGATTCTGTGTATTGATGTATCTGTGTATCTATGTACCTGTATATCTATGTATATATGATTCTGTATATTGATGTATCTGTGTATCTATGTACCTGTGTATCTATGTATATATGATTCTGTGTATTGATGTATCTGTGTATCTATGTACCTGTGTATCTATGTATATATGATTCTGTGTATTGATGTATCTGTGTATCTATGTATCTGTATATCTATGTATCTATGATTCTATGTATCAATGTATCTGTGTATTGATGTATCTGTGTATTGATGTATCTGTGTATCTATGTACCTGTGTATCTATGTATATATGATTCTATGTATCAATGTATCTGTATATTGATGTATCTGTGTATCTATGTATCTGTATATCTATGTATATATGATTCTGTATATTGATGTATCTGTGTATCTATGTACCTGTATATCTATGTATATATGATTCTGTGTATTGATGTATCTGTGTATCTATGTACCTGTGTATCTATGTATATATGATTCTGTGTATTGATGTATCTGTGTATCTATGTACCTGTGTATCTATGTATATATGATTCTGTGTATTGATGTATCTGTGTATCTATGTACCTGTATATCTATGTATATATGATTCTGTGTATTGATGTATCTGTTAGGTTTGTCATGGAGATGTCAAAAGTGAAAATATATTATTAACTGGTTGGGACTGGTAGGTTTACACACACACACACACACACACACATCCACACACACTACTCACACACACACACACTCACACTGGTCAATTGGTCATATACTCGCACACACATACACACAACCACTCACAATAATTTCTATAGGGTGCTATTAACTGACTTTGCAAGTTTCAAGCCCACACACCTACCAGCTGTAAGTAGTAAGAAGAAACATCGCTTGTTTCATTTATATTCCTTTCTCCCATTTGTTCCTGGAATCCTCCATTTTAATATTAGGACAATCCAGCAGATTTTGCTTTCTTTTTTGACACATCTAGAAGAAGAACATGTTACGTTGCACCAGAAAGGTACGTGTGATTGAAAACGAAAACCAATTTTACGATATTTATTATCGTCTAAAGATTTGTCCATTCCGCTAATTTTGGGAACTATTCTCATACATATTTTGGAACTGATAACACAGTACACAGGAACAAACATTATACTCCACTGTCACCAGAAATGGATATTTTTTCCTTAGGGTGAGGAAAAGATAATAATATATATATTACATTCTATATAATTATTATGAATGTGAGATTATATGTTGTTTTACTATCGAATGTAAGTAATATTGAAAGTAGTCACTGAGATTGAACTAGACATAATAATAATAGTAATAATAATAATAATTATTATTATTATTATTATTAATATACTGAATTATATTAAATTATACTATATATAGTTGTGTGTCTGCTGAGTTGTTTCTTGATGGACAATGTCTGTTTGATTTGAGTCAATTGTTAGAATATTGTACAAAAGAGTATTCTCCAGATCCTTTGTTGAAGAGGATTGCAGATAAACATGTCCGGGTGAGACAGACAGACAAACAAACAGATAGAAAGAGATAGTGAGACAGACAGACAGACAGACAGATATACATACAGACAGACAGACGTACAGACAGACAGATAGACAGATGTACATACATACAGACAGAGAGATAAATGGACAGTGTACAGATGTACATACAGACAGAGTAAGAGATAGTTGTATATAAAGGTTGTGATATCAAATGCCAAAGAAGTGATATTTAATATTATTTTCTATCTATTGCAGAGAATGATTCGAAATATGATTCATGTTAATAAAGATGAAAGAGGAAAAGCAGAAAAATATCTTACAATGTACAAAGGTGAGTAAAATGAACTAGGGCTTTATGACAATTTAACTCTCTCTCCCTTTCCCTCTCCATCTCTCTCTCCCTCTTCCTCTCCCGTTCCTACCTTTCACTCTCCCTTTACCTGTCACTCTCCTCCCTCGCCTTCTTCCTCTCCACTCCCTTTCCCTCTTCCTTCCCTCCCCCTCTTCCTCTACCTCTCCCTATCTCTCCCCCTCTCCTCTCCCACTCCCTCTTCTCTCTCTCCTCCCTCTTTCGCTCTTCCTCTCCTTCCCTATCTCTTGTTCATCTTCTTTCTCATCAGGTCTCATTTTCCCTGGATATTTCTATACATTCTTGTATGATTATTTCAAGTCATTTACAACTGGATCGCAACTCACTCCAGATCAGCGAATCAAAAAGTGACATAGTTATATCTCTATCTACTCTATATATCTATGTATCTATATATCTATTTCAGACTATATGCAGACATTGAAGCAATTCTGGCTAACCTGTTTCTTGATAGTGTAAAACAGGATAGAGAAACTGGTTATGGAGGTGAGTTTGACCTTTTTACAAATGACCTTTGATCTAAGCTACATACACAGATGTTCTTGTGATTGTACTCGCTGCAATTACTTCAAATCTGAGAGTTGCCCAGGTAACTAGTCTCATTGTATGACCTCTGTACTTTGACCTTTTGATCTCTATGCTAGTTTGCAGCTTCTAAACTTCAAGCTATTGAGATGATGAAAACAATAGCACAATACATAAGTGATGAGTGTATTCTTGACAGGATAGTACCATATTTGGTAAATATTTCGAGCATGTAGAAAGAACAATATTTTGAGTGGGTGTGTTTTCGATCGTAGGGTCTTGGGAGTAGGGTTTTAATATGTGTCATTTACCACACCCATTTGAGGTGTCTTGCATTCTGTATGATTCTAATATTTGTGTATCTGGATGAGAATGGTGTTGATGAATGCTCTCTATTCAGCCATTAGTATTAGGTATCTATACAGACCATTACCATTGTTACTGGATACCAAAGTTGCTTTTAGAAAATGGCTGAATAATGAATGATAAAAAGAAAAGTTTACCAAAATTAAAATGATTATTAAAATTACATTCCTTTATCTCTTCTTGTCATGGTTTTCTTTCTCATATCTCATAGCAATTTCTTCTTCAAGATACTTGGTACTCAGTGAGAGCAGAAACTATTCGAACGCTTACATTTTGTCTTAGCATTATCAGGAGGGTACCTAAAACGTTAGTACTATTATAAACCTACTATAGCGTCCTTTTATTATAATATGTATGTATGTAGTGATTTTAATCTCTTTCTGGAGTATCTTTTACCTCATGTGGTAAGTTCATTTTCATAGAGGAGACAAAGAGAGTATATAGGAACAGAATATGATTGGAAAGAAGACTTCACTATTAATTCATGTCTTTTTCAGCTTGCAATTCCTAAAGATGTTGATGTGTATGTTCGAATAGCATTAGCAGAATGTGTAGCAGACTTAGCTTTGAGTTCCCACAGGTGAGAGAGAGAGACCGATACAGAGAGACAGAGAGAGATAGAGAGAGAGACAAAGAGAGACTAAGAGAGACAAGGGAGAGAGAAGAGCAGTAGCTCTATCATTTTTATTCTGTAGGTTTCTTGAACTTGCTCAACTACATGTTAATCAAGAAACCTCTGATGAGTCTTCTACTGTACATTATCAAGTAAATGATTAATTAATTAATTATTCATAACTAATTATTCCTCCAATCAGATTCAAGGTAGTTATGACTCACAGTTATTACAGCTTCATGACATGTTTCAGTCAATCATTGTTCATTTATTAAGTGACTATGTAAGATATACTATTATAATTGTTAGATATACTATTATAATTGTTAGATATACTATTATAATTGTTAGATATACTATTATAATTGTTAATGAGTTATTAAACAGTTGATTTTTATATAGGACTCAAATGTGAAGAAAACATTCTTGAGACATAGTGCAGGAAAGCTGTGTGTCTTCTTTGGTGCTCAGAAAGGTGCATGAAGACACTTCAAATTTTATTAATTATATTTCAGTACACACATACATGTACACAAATGTTACACATACTCATGTACATATACATGTACATGTACACGTACATGTACATGTACACATACACATACACAAAATACATATACATATAATTATGTATACACACATGTACACAGTCAAATGCACACGAAAATAAATATTTATTGTTTTACATTTGTAAACAGCTAAAGAAATAATTTTGTCTCACATGATAACATTTCTGAATGATAAGGTACATATAACTCAATGACAACCACTGTCTGTTTATACACATCAACAATCCTTCTATTCTCAATCCATTCATCTATCCATTCATCCATTGATCTATCTTTCCATTCTTCATTCTACTGTTCTCATGTCTGTCTTTAGAATAACTGGGAACTTCATGCTGCTTTCTTTGATGCTATTTTCGAGGTAGCCACATATATTGGACACAGGAGTCTGGATATCTTAGAAGCATTATTACAACAAGTAATCATTACATAAATAATATACTTTCACACATTTCACCTTTGACCTCTAGGGTCTGAGTGATCCGGAAGAATTTGTGATTGTGGGTTCCATTAATGCTATGATTAAGTTGTGTGATATTGGATTGTTTGATTTGAGATTCTTAATGTCAGCTCTTCAACAAATAGTTCCTTTTCTCGCTCATCCGGTTAAGATAAGAAATACAGACTTACATACAGACAGACTGACAGACAATGACAGGAAGACAAATGGAAGGTAGTGATTAGTATTCAATTGAATATCCTTTTCTTTTTATATCAGAATATTTGGATCAAATATGCAGCATTTGGATTTGTATTATCAGCTAATGAGCAGTTGGATGATGTTGATGCACTATGTTATATCCTTCCTGTTGTTCAACCATTCCTGAAACAAAATATTACTAATCTGAATGACAAGGTGATCTATCTATCTATCTATCTATCTATCTATCTATCTATCTATCTATCAATCAATCTATCAATTAATAATTAATTAATGTATCTATCTATCTATCTATCTGTCTATCTATCTATCAATTAATAATTAATTAATGTATCTATCTATCTATCTATCTATCTACTATTTATTTATTAATGTATCTATCTATCTATCATTTCAATTTTTCAGCTGGTACTATTAAATGCGTTAAAAGACCACATTCCAAGACCTGTACTGGACTATATCTTCAAACAGAACAATATTGAGGGACTCTTTGAATGGTATACAAACACACACACATGCACACACACACACACACACACACACATATATAATTATATATAATTATAATATATAATTATGTATATAATGTAATAAGGTATACATGTATGTATGTACATGTACATACATACATGTAGTTTAACAGAAATCAAGGTTTGTAAAACTCTATCAATAAAACCAGGAGAACACAATGACTCATTTCCTGATGTAGACATTGCACAACAGCAGGTGAATTCAGTTACCATGACTACATTCCATTTGGAAACTGTAATTGTTTTTGTCTAGTTGTTTCGTAGACTCATAATGCTCGGACTCCAAGATGAAAATGAACAACAACTACTGGTAAGAGTATAAAAACAGGTTCTTCCAATTATTAGCTGTTGTGACTAATAAAACAATGGTCACATGATCTTATACTGATCACATGACTCTTTTATTTAGTCACATGACTCTTGTGTCTATTTAGATTTTGAAAGATCAAATATTGAAACAGCATGGCAACAGACAACAGTGAGTAAATAATATTATGTTTTAACTCATTCATAATTGAATATACATGTACATCAGTGTTTTTGATAAGCTCATATGGTGCACCATTGGCCCAAAGAGCTTCTGATTTGGCACTGCACAGTTCTCTTTTTGGGCCAGATGGCATAGTTAATCATGATTATATTGTCACTAACAGCATTAATTCTTAGTTAATTGGCTCCAGATGTATTCTTAATGACGCACACACTAACCATTGTTGAGCAAATTTGCCCCATGCTTAAAAAATTATCAAAAACTCTGATGTACATGTATGTATATATGTACATCATGTTAAAAATTTATATACATATAATATACTATATGTGTGTATATATACAAGTGGAAACTTGGACCAATGAAATTAACAAAACACCATATGTGTGTATATATACAAGTGGAAACTTGGACCAATGAAATTAACAAAACACCATATGTGTGTATATATATATACATGTGGAAACTTGGACCAATGAAATTAACAAAACACCATATGTGTGTATATATACAAGTGGAAACTTGGACCAATGAAATTAACAAAACACCATATGTGTGTATATATATATACATGTGGAAACTTGGACCAATGAAATAAACAAAACAGAAACTTACGAAACTGTAAATTTATCAAATGTTTTTTTTTGTAAGTAAACACACACAGTTAAACTATTTCTAATCTAGCAGTGATGAAGAAACACACATACATAATTATATTCAATGTTCAGCACGATTTTGATCTGTTTCCATCAGTTTCCATTGATCCATACTGAGATATTTCACTACGATTGAATAAGACGTCAATATCATCGTCACTGCTATAAGTAATTGAATTATACCATGTGAATCTCCTAGTCCAATTTCTTGGACATTTAAAAAAATGTCTTGTACATCGCATTAAAACAGTACTCACACACCATAATACTCCAGCAAGTAAAGGTAGGTATATCAAAACAAGTTGGACCCATTGAAGAACTATAATTTCAATGGTGTATCCTTTTGTAGATACAGAATTGTATATACGAATTGTTAAATAATTAACGAATACTAAATTGCAGAACGAGAGAGCTGCAATGATATTGTGGCGTCTGCTCTGAAACGGTTGAAGTATGGCCTGTAGTGTTAAGAGTGTGAGAAGTAGTCCCCCAATGAGGTAGTAATATTGCTGTGTATCGCTTGTCGTAACCCTGAAAAGTAAAATTATCAAACGATAAAGAAAAAAGAAACCTGCAAAACATCGCATGTTGTCTTTAAAACAATTTTGAAATGTATCCAAGAGAGGTTTGAATCTGTTGCGAATTCTAGTCCATGGTTGTCGATAGTAACAGAAGTGGAAGTGGTCTTCTATCTTTAAAAGTGTGGGATCGCATATTAAGAACAATGGTGGAGGAATGACAATGCATGCTAAGAAAACAAGAGCTGGTATAGCATATATTAGATGAGTTCCTTTGAAATACAGCATATCTCCATCTAGAAAAACTATAGCATGACTATATAATTTATTTCCTATTCCTTTTGGTGTCTCCTGGTTGAGTATGTCGAATGTGACATGTGTACATTTTGAGTAGCTGATTACTAGAAATGCTGTCAGACCTTGTACAACTGAAGAATGAACTGTTCTTCTTCTACGACATTTTGAAAAGCAACTACATGTACACTTGTTCATAAACAAGACAAAAAGGGCTACTAGAAATAGTGCAAAAACAACCGACACATATTTCATTACAAGTATGTCCATAGTCCCAGCCCCAGACCATAAACAGAATGAGAAAATATCTGTATTGAAGAAATCGAGATTCAAGCAGCTGTAAATAACATGTACAAATTGCCTCAAACCAGGAAACTCAAAGAATCTTATAACACCTCTTGCAGACAAGTCTAACACATGATACTGTTGGATCATGAACACAACACTGTATGCAGTACCACTCGTCAAACTAATATCAAAATGTAATACTACACCAAATAGTATCATTGTAGGTACTAACTCACTCATTGCATAAAACAATAGTCCGATATTGCAGTATTTCTCTTCTTTGCAGAGGTAAGATTCAGAGTGGTAGTATACAGTTGTTCCTGTTTTGCAACTACCGCATAAATTGCCTTCTCTGTTAGTGGCACAAATTGCTTTCTCCAATTCCTTTTTGTCAGGAGCTGCTTTAAGATTGTAGAACCGCTCCTTGTTAAATTTGACTTTGCTTCTGTAGAAGTAGTCGCAATATCCCAAAGGACAATCGCTAGTGTATAGAGTTTCCTCAGAGGGTTTCTCAATGCCATTAATTATATACCCAATCCAGTACCCTGGAGATAGGAATGCACTTGTATTGGTATCATTGCATCCAATAACTCCGGAATACCAATCAGCATGATCTAGATTTGCTGAACATATACATTGCATTCCCTTATGTTTGATATAATGAGTAACATATCCCGGAGGACAGGATGAAATGGTGAAGTTAACATGGAGATTCGATCCTCTGGAACCCAAAGGTGAAAAGGAGATGATACCATTTGTTCCAGGGCGTCCATTAACAATAATGTGATTGTTATTGATTACTCGTGTTGAGGAATCAATGGTAGCAATTTTTTTATTCTGTGGATAAACCATATTAGCATAAAAAACTGTAATGATTGTTATTGTATTGTTATAGTCATCTCTGACTACTAAAGGTACGTACGTAGGTTGACCTGGAATAACAAATAGAGTGAAATGTGCTCTATTGAGAAAGAGTTGATTAGGTTCTGTGTCGATTTGATGAGGTTTATTAAAATCCATTATAAATCTTCCTAAGCAGGTTTTATCACCGTTGAATGGATCACTAAATCGTCCAGTTATCCATCGACATGCTAAACGGCAGGGATGAAGTGCTGTCATATATATTGCATTTGAGTAATTGGTTCCAGCACTGTTTCCATGAAATTTAAAAGTGACGTTAATGTATGGATCACTTGTATTTGACTGGAAAAAGCACGTATGAGAAGCAATCGAAAGATGTTGATCTGTGTTATCTATATAAACAGCACCGCCTAAGAAATTGGCAGTATTATTCAAAAATTGAAAACGTGCATTTTTTTCATAGTGCATTGCTGAAAAACCTGTTGCTCTTACAGCCCCACCGTTATTAGCTGTATTGTTACTAAAAATAGCATGTGCGTAGTTTAAAAATAGAACAGTAGCTGATGAAAGATATAAAGCTGTTGGTTTGTTATTGACGAAGATTGTGGTTCCATTGAAAAGTACTTTCAACTTCGTAATAAGAAAAACACCGTTTCCTCTAAATGAAGTATTGTGGAAAGATTTATCGAAATACTCGCTTAGATAATTATTTGATACGTTACAATCTTTAAAAACTGGCACAACATTGAAATCATATATGTTTTGATCTTTCACATCAGGTGCTAGGTCAACAGCTGCACTTACAGGTGACTTGTTGCCTTCCCAAACACATTTCGTAAAGGACAATTTATTGGGTGATTTTTTCAACTCTCCTACAAATACGCTAGTACCTCCACCATACAGTGCTGTATTGTCTGTGAAATTGCAAGCATGAAAGTGTATTTGGTTTAGCTCTGGTAATAAATCTTTATTTGCTACAGCTGTGTAGAGGCTAACCTTTATCCCTCCTCCTCCTCCTTGTTTGTCAAGGTTTGCGTTGTTGTGGTGAAACTTACA